>CM060947.1:184600948-185200948 GCA_030765055.1 Mantis religiosa
TCATGCATGTTCATGTCTTTATTGTCCATGAACCTATAACTTAAAAATAAAAAATCGATTAAATAGCAAACTTGGTATTTAAATTCAATATCTTCCAAGATGTGACTGAAAACTTAAAATAAAAATTCCCGTTATCCCAGGCCATCTTTAATCAGAACTTTCTTTCGAATATTTTGACTCCCTGAAAGTTGCACTAACTATTTGTATTAACATATCGTGTGTTTAATATATTTTCATAAGAATTAAATCGTATTTCTTGTCAAACCTATACGAATTATTCATAAGAAATTATAATAAGGATAACGAGAACTTAGAACGAAAACCAATCCCCAGAACAAGCAGGATTCCTTACAGGAGTAACTACAACGGATCATTTTCAAACCTTAAGTTAGTTGTTATAAAAATCTGAAGAATTCAATTCTTGCCTACAGCAAGATATTCGATTCTGTGGAACTACAAGTATAATACAGTTCCTGTACTCACAAGGACTAGAAGACTTACATAATATATATGGATATTGAATAACATATACAAGAAGGTTTCGGGAAAGTGAAAACTGAGAAAGAAGGAAAGCATTTTCGCCTAGAGCGAATGTCAAACAGGAGGACCCAATCTCACTGAAACTCTTTACAGGTGTCTTGGAAACATCTTTATACAATGAAGTGGAACAAATAACAAGGAATAAACCTAAACCGTAGCCATCGAGCAAATCCAAGATTTGCAGATGATGTAGTCTTGTTCGCAAAAGCTCCAAAAGAACTACAGGTATGCTCCAGGAACTCTGCACACGGAGCTAAAAGGCAGGCTTATGAATAATACCAGAACACAACTTATGACCAACAGACAAGAGGCTCCCATTACACTGGATTGGAACAATGCAAGCATATATAGCAGAATATGTACGTGTATTTAGGACAACTAATCTCCATCAATGATGGGATAGCAAGGGATTTAAAGAAGAGAATAGCCCAGGCATGGAGACCTTTCTGGTCTCTCCAGTCTATACTAGGAGGAGATAGAACGCTAAGGAACCGACTGAAACTGGAAGTACTTGAAATTTGCGTATATCCAACTCTTCATATGGAAGTCAGTGGTGGTCCACCACAATCAGACATGAAAACACTACAGATACGCCAGAGGAAAATAGAGCGAAAGATACTGGGAATAAAATGTACAGCTAGGGGACCCGTGTTCGATTCCCGACGGTGGCGGTGGGTATTTTTCTCCGTCCAAGATAATTTCTTATCCTCCCCAGAGTCTGGCAGTATAAATGAGAGTGTGAATGTGTGCTTGATGTAATGATTAAAACCAACCGATTAGAAGTTAACACCTTCGATATGTTCCAAAAGAGAACGGCCTCCGATATGACTATTGCAGTTAAAAGGTGGGGTACAAATGGAAATAAAATGTACATATAGAATCTCGAACACTGCGCTGTCACAAATGACATTTACAACAGACGTAGCGCTAAGAGTTAAGAAACTGAAGTGCAAATGGGGAGGTCACATCGCAAGGTTGAAGCACGACAGCTGGATCTACAAGATCACGGTTTGTGACCCATGTACAGGAAAACGTCAAAGGGGAAGGACACGACAGAGATGGACGGACTTTTACACAGCACAAGCAGGACAGCAATGGTCTGCAACATCGAGACAGAAGAAAGTGGAGATCCTTGGGCAGCAAAATACAAGTGCAAACGCCGGAGTAGTCGAGTGCGAGTGAATAAGTGCGAATAGGAAAAAAGAGAAAATGACAGAAACCGACACAAACCCAACACGTAATGGCTCACCGTGTTGGAGTCAGCACAGCTACCCTAAGTTAGGAGGCCTTTGCTCTTCATGGGACATAATAGGCAAACTCTAATCTCTAATATCTTGTATTTTCAGGAAATATCCTGCCAAGTTCTGTTCATTCATAATCACTTTTGTATTACTGGTAAACCTTTAAAGCTAACAAAATGTGCACAATAGCATATGTTTTCTCAAAGCACAAAATTTCTTTTGTGTGGAGGTAATTATTTTTAACATATTCTTCAACTATATATATTCACAAGTTTAAATTTTTAAATGCTTTCTTTCTTAAATAAGGAATCGTTATTGGTATTTTTATGTCCTGCCCAAGCACAGAGAATGGAATGTGAAGATCATGAGTGTTGCTTAATCTTATCGCAAACTTGTATTCCCATTATAGCCAGAAATAAATACAAAATGCAACAATTTTAATAAACATTTATCTCGATTAGCATGGAGTAGACAGAAGAATAAGCATTTTTCGGAATATTTCTTTTTTCAGGAGTGAGTAGAGAAAGTCATACGAATGCAAAGTGACAGTGTAAACTTTTTATGGATATAATAGACATGTCAACAACGCTATTTCCAAGTACTATTTAACAAATTTACTTTTCGAGATGTTGCATAAATATTTTGCAATTTCAAGTGCTAACTTACACGAAGACGTAACTCGGTCCTGGAATGAGTGGGGGATGATGTAAGGGGCGTTCTATTGCTTTGTGTTATGTAAATAGCTTGCTTGTTTGTGTAACAAGTATGAAGTCTATATTTGTATATATGCAGTTATGTAATATAACCCTGATTTGGTTCATGAATGCACAGGACTCTGTTTGAAATAAACAAAATGTTATTATTTAACGTAGAAATACGGAAATGAAATGAAATGTGTAGTATTTAACGCCCGCTTTTACTACATACGGCACCGCAGGCGATGACACTGATGATACATGAGATGAAGATGGAGCAACGGTGGAATGAGATGGCGGGGGAAACCGGATATTCCGGAGAAAACCCGCCCCAGCGCCGTGTTGTCCATCACAAGTAGAAATGCGGAGTTCACCAATTCTTCACTGAAAGTACTATCTCAGTTACGCCTTTACCACTAACATTTACTGAAAGTGCAACAACTATAATGAAGAATAGTTTTTAGATTGGGCTATTATTTTATTCATATAATTGTAAAGAAAAATCGTGGAAGATAAGGCTTTCGGAAGTCACAATATTTTATGTATAATGTTATGTTGTTTTTTTTAATTTAAACTTGTTTATAGTCGTTTTCACTCTGAAAGTCATAACACGGCTTTACAACATTTAAAAAATTTTAAAGAACATCTGTTGTATAATAAAGTATACGGTTATTGAACACAACAATATAAAAAAGAATGCAAGGAGAAACATAACCACGTTAACATTACAACTGACTGAACATTATACACTCCTGGAAATTGAAATAACAACACCGTGAATTCATTGTCCCAGGAAAGGGAAACTTTATTGACACATTCCTGGAGTCAAATACATCACATGATCACACTGACAGAACCATAGGCACATAGACACAGGCAACAGAGCATGCACAATGTCGGCCCTAGTACCGTGTATATCCACCTTTCGCAGCAATGCAGGCTGCTATTCTCCCATGGAGACGATCGTAAAAATGCTGGATGCAGTCCTGTGGAACGGCTTGCCATGCCATTTCCAGCTGGCGCCTCAGTTGGATCAGCGTTCGTGCTGGACGTGCAGACTGCGTGAGACGACGCTTCATCCAGTCCCAAACATGCTCAATTGGGGACAGATCCGGAGATCTTGCTGGCCAGAGTAGTTGACTTACACCTTCTAGAGCACGTTGGGTGGCACGGGACACATGCGGACGTGCATTGTCCTGTTGGAACAGCAAGTTTCCTTGCCGGTCTAGGAATGGTAGAACGATGGGGTCGATGACGGTTTGGATGTACCGTGCACTATTCAGTGTCCCCTCGACGATCACCAGAGGTGTACGGCCAGTGTAGGAGATCGCTCCCCACACCATGATGCCGAATGTTGGCCCTGTGTGCCTCGGTCGTATGCAGTCCTGATTGTGGCGCTCACCTGCACGGCGCCAAACACGCATACGACCATCATTGGCACCAAGGCAGAAGCGACTCTCATTGCTGAAGACGACACGTATCCATTCGTCCCTCCATTCACGCCTGTCGCGACACCACTGGAGGCAGGCTGCACTATGTTGGGGCGTGAGCGGAAGACGACCTAACGGTGCGCGGGACCGTAGCCCAGCTTCATGGAGAAGGTTGCGAATGGTCCTCACCGATACCCCAGGAGCAACAGTGTCCCTAATTTGCTGGGAAGTGGCGGTGCGGTCCCCTACGGCACTGCGTAGGATCCGAAGATCTTGGCGTGCATCCGTGCGTCGCTGCGGTCCGGTCCCAGGTCGACGGGTACGTGCACCTTCCGCCGACCACTGGCGACAACATCGATGTACTGTGGAGACCTCACGTCCCACGTGTTGAGCAATTCGGCGGTACGTCCACTCGGCCTCCCGCATGCCCACTATACGCCCTCGCTCAAAGTCCGTCAACTGCACATACGGTTCACGTCCACGCTGTCGCGGCATGCTACCAGTATTAAAGACTGCGATGGAGCTCCGTATGCCACGGCAAACTGGCTGACACTTACGGCGGCGGTGCCCAAACGCTGCGCAGCTAGCGCCATTCGACGGCCAACACCGCGGTTCCTGGTGTGTCCGCTGTGCCGTGCGTGTGATCATTGCTTGTACAGCCCTCTCGCAGTGTCCGGAGCAAGTATGGTGGGTCTGACACACCGGCGTCAATGTGTTATTTCCATTTCCAGGAGTGTATATGATTTCACATATTTATCTTTTTAAGAAAATTAACTATCTTCATATACATTGGAAATGAACTGAGTACTTCTTGGAGATCATTGAGTATCTGGTAGTGCTGTCTCCATTGGCTGTGCAACGGACATTCCACGATGATGTGTTTTACCGTGAGTTGTGTGTCACACTGCTGACAGATGGGTGGATGACCCTTTTCTAGAAGATAGCTGTGGAGGACTTCAGAGTGGCTTATTCTTAATCGGGATTTTAAAACCTGATCTTGTGTGCAGAGAGATTTGAATGCATGTTGTGTTCCAAGATTTGTTGTTATTTCTCGTAGTTTTCTTTTTGAAGTGGTAAACCAATTTGTCTTCCACTGTAGATAATTCCTTTTAACGTATGTGATTACGTCACTGTATGGTGTAGGTATTTCTGGGTCAGTTTGAGGGTGTCTTGTAGCTATTCTTGCTGCCTTATCTGCCAACTCATTGCCTTGAATGCTGTGTGATGGAACCCAAATTTGGTTGATTTGTTTCCCTGCGTTATTAGCTTTGTGCACTAGTAACTGGATTTCTTCTATGGGAATATGAGATGGCGCTGGGTTTTGCAATGCTAGAAATGCACTTTTAGAGTCCTAAAAATAAATAATGATTGGGAAAACTCAGTTTGCAAAATGTATAGTACAGCCTGTTTAATGGCAAAGAGCTAACTTGATAACAGAGTGTAAAGGTCAGGTAATCGGAGCTGTGAGTTCTTTCAGTGTTTGAAACAGTGTTTAGGGCAGCACATTACCTGTTAAAGCACAGACGCAGAATTCAACACGTCAAACTTTGCCAAAGTCACGGCCACCTGAATTTTATGTTGCTGTTGGTGTTAATGTATTTCCAATCGAATATGGATGCAAATACTCCGATTTTGGGCCCTGTTACCTTTGATAGTGTGACTCATGATTTCAGATTTTAAGCAAAATGAGCCTTCAACTCTTGATATAGAACTTAAAAAAATATGTGGTTATCATCTAACGCTACAATTTGATTTAACTTCTGTCCAAAGCTTCCATTTAGAATAATGAAATCGTTTAGAAAATGTAAACCAAAAACGGTGACGTAAAGGGACGCTATAATGTGCAGCCTTAATTATCCAATGTTGCATGGAAAAGAATTTTCGAATGATAACTGGGAGTCTTGCAAGGAGAACATGGATTCACACAAGTAATATCCACAATTCAGGCAATACACAAAATTAAAAAATACACATTAGAGGTACTTAGACATCCCAGAAACAGCGAAGGGATTTTGCAGACTACTAAAAGGCTTTCGATGGAGTAAAAATGAATAGTCTCATCCAAAAACTTGGGACAATGCTAGGCTCAGAAGACCAACTTCTTAACCTCGTAACAAGCGTCCTGGAAAATGACGTAATAAATAATAACGACGCTTATGAAATAGAATACACAACGCCCGAAGTAAATACACAAATAACACGGTAACTTCAAGATGGAAAAAAGAGATATGATCAGCAAGTTAGAAGAATGTTTGGGAGAAAATAGTTGACTGACACTTTATCAAAAATAAAGACAAATCCAAGCCTGAAAAAAGCTCCTAGAAGAATGAACACAGAAAGCAGCGGAAATTGGTTGTGTCTTCTACCGTACCCTAAACATGAAAGAGCTGAAATGGAAAACGGGTGGCTAGAATCCCTACCGCTTCTACACCAGAGGGGAAATACGTTTCCCACCAGTACATCTGTTATAAAAATGTTAGCACAACACTGAAAGTGAATATGCAAACTCCGCAAGCATCTGCACACATTGTTACCTATCTTAGTGCACCCTTAAGCCCTACAAGGGACAAATGCCAGTGTCTTTACAATTATAATAACTTTCTGCACCTGTGTTTGATTCCACTTAATGGTAACAGATACGTAAAGAAGAACTTATGGAAGGAACTATCACTATCAACTACACTGTCCGCCTAGTTAGCTTCTCCCAGGTAACCAGATGAATATAGATGGTCGTGCACAGGAATTTCGGCGAGGCTGATCTGGAGTAAGAGAGCTTTGCTACTGTTGGGCCAGCGATGCTTGGCTGTTAAGCCAAGATGTTTGATAATCTTCCAGATTCAAGAAATATTGCTCATCATAGAACAAAATAAATTGACGTACTCGTATTAGGGCTAAGCCGTATAGCTGAAGTACTCTGTAGTGCACTACCAACACATGTATAATATATGTCTCTGTAATTGCCACACAAATTAAGGTACACTTTTTCTGATAAATCTATCACTTATCGTGGTTTGTAGTGAGCTACTTCGTCACTGAATTTGTTTCAGAATACTATAGTCATTGATTTTGCCAGAACAATAGGAATAAGACGTAACAAAATTCTGCATGAATTCAAGTCTTAGAATATTTAGTACATAAATTGCCCAAGATTGGTTACATATAAATGGAAACACTACAGAAGTTTGTTGCAATTTGATTACTAAAAGAATTCTTTGTAGTGGCACTTGCCGAATGCATGAATACCACTTCAAGTGAAGCTTTACAGTTAACAAAAGTACATCTAAAGTTTTTGTTTCACTGTTATGCACCACTAAATCATATCTGGATACTCGTTGCTCTTCTACAAAATGGATGCTTTGTTATGCTTTCAAACCCAACTTTAATTCCTGCCTACAAGTTCAATAAGGAACATTAAGACATCTGACAGTAGGAGCTTTGAAGCTGCACCGTTGTATGGGAGTTCTTTAAATATCAAAGGGAGTAAAATGGAAGAATATTCAGGAAGCCTTATCTTTTATTCATCTCTTAGAATACTTTACTTCAGGAGAAGCACAATCCTCTGCCAAACAAGAGGTAGGAGAGTTACAGGAAGAGAGGCAAGTGGAGGTGCTACATGTGGGAGGGTTATCAGAAGGCTTAGAAAAAAGAGCCAGTAAGACCAGTCTGTGATTTCAGATTATTTTCAAAGCGACTGATATGCAAATATTATGTCATATTTTTTAATCTAAGTTTTTATAAATGTCATGCATTTCCTGAGCTTTTAATGAATATATTTTATATAATTTTCTAACATAAG
Source organism: Mantis religiosa (assembly GCA_030765055.1). Lineage (NCBI taxonomy): Eukaryota > Metazoa > Arthropoda > Insecta > Mantodea > Mantidae > Mantis > Mantis religiosa. The sequence continues at coordinate 184,608,651 of CM060947.1, forward strand.
TTTCAGATGTAGATTATTTTTATCTACATGAAATTCTTATTATGTAATAAATACACTAGAAATAAATAAAATAACATTGCATAAACAACAATAGCTGTTCATGTTTCTAAATAAAACTGAAGTTCATTTTTCTCATATATTCGCAAACGTGACTTACACTTTTACTCGATTCTTAATTTGTTAGAAAACATTCTTTAGCCTTTGATAAAACTAGATAGATTCTTTATTCACGAAGTAAAAAGGAAATGTTTTGTTTGTTACCAATATTAAGAAATGCTTACAAGCAAAAAATTTTTGGAATGCTATGCTATAAAAAATATTATACAGCGCATATTTAGGAATTTATATTGTTATTTTTTCCTTTGCTTTACTCTCGTAGTTTGCATAAACTAGCTCAACATTTTATAATTCTGTATCCCATCAGCATAATTTTCTGGTTACAATCGAAACATTATATTGGGAATGCATTAGAAATACAGGGCGTATATAAATGAATATCGGGGTTTAATTCTTTATAATATTTATTATATTTCAACTTAGTTATAAATGACATGTCAAATGAAAAAGCAACTCAAACAGTTTTGTTTGTTGGCATGAGTGCGCATGTGGGTGCAGTGTTTTAGCCGCAATCCGCTAGACAGCGTTAGTAGCAAAGATGGCGATTAGTAAACAAAAAGCGTTCTGTGTTTTGCAGTTTGCAAAGACCAAATCTGTAGTTACTATGCAACGTGCGTTCCGCATTAAGTTCAGTTGTGATCCTCCTAGTTCATCACTTTGAAAATGCCGGCTGCCTTTGTAAAGGGAAGAGCTCGGGACGACCAAGAGTAACTGAAGAGACTGTTGAGTGAGTGAGAGAGTCGTTCACTCGTAGCCCAAAGAAATCAGTCCGGAAGACTAATCGTGAATTACAAGTTCCTGTGTCGACTGTTCGGAAAGTTGCAAGGAAACGCTGACGGCTACGTCCTTACCGACCATGGTTATTACGGGCTCTAAAGCCGACAGATCACGGAATACGTGCCAACTTCGCAAACGACATGTTGTTACATGACAATGACGATTTTATGGATAATGTTGTCTTTAGTGATGAATCGACCTTTCACCTTAGTGGACATGTTAACCCTTATAATGTGCGCATCTGGGGCTCAGACAATCCTCACGAAATGGTACAAATGCAACGAGATTCCCCTAAAGTAAATGTTTTTGTGCCGTGTCCCAGCGAAGAGTTTATGGACCTTTATTTTTTGTTGAACCTGCTATTACTGGCACTCCTTACCTTGATACATTAGAGCAATAAGATGGTGCGCCACCTCACTGGCATAACAAAGTACGCGATTGGTTGAACCTCAGTGTACCCGAGCGCTGGATAGGATGGAAGGGCCCCAATGACAGGGCTTGCTATGTATGGTCTCCACGTTCTCCTGACCTAACGCCATGCTTCATCAAGGATCGTGAGTACGTGCCTCCGCTACCAGCTGACCTCCCTGAACTAAGAAACCGCATTTAAGCAGCTGTTGCTACAATTACTGAATACACACTTATCAAAGTTTGGGAAGAACTCGGCTATAGACTTGATGTGTGTCGTGTGACAAAGTGTAACCACATTGAACATTTATAAGGCTCTTGGTAAAACTTTGTGAGTTGCTTTTTCATTTGACATATCATTTATAGCTGTAATACATATTATAAAGAGTTAAAACCCCGATACTCATTTATGTACGCCCTGTACAATAAACATAGCAATGTTTATACGGTGTACTTATGTTCTAAATTTTATTAATATACCAGCAAATCATTTATTTCACTGGGGAGATATCCCATAGTTCCCTATCTTCTCACTTTCTGGAGCACTATGTGGCTCCCTGTGACGTTGTATAGCTTCTCAGACACCAATTACCATTTAATTTGATTTACCTCCCTAAATGCTAATGGTGTCACTGTACAATAATGCATAAACACTTCACTGCGAATCCTCTCCTTTACTCTTTATAATTGTAATTTGGTACAGACCCAGGTATTCCTAAAAAGGAATTGAAAGTTCTCTGGTATTCATGCAAAAGGTTATGCCACATCGATGGTGCACCTGACTTCCTTCCAAGAGACTTCCAAGCTCTGGAAATGAGACAGAGTCTGTAGTTACCCTTTGGCATTTATTGGTTGGAATGGCTGAGTAATTAGATAACAACAATTCAGAAATTGTTATACTCTAACCCTATACTTATACCATGTTGTTTAATATCATTAAAACTAGAGAGGTTTCAGAGAACACAGAAACCTTTAACATACACAACGAAATACATGTGACCTGATGTATCTAAAGATTCACCACTCTCAGGCCACAAACTTAATTTGTTTGGCAAATACACGTAGTTATACAATATAAACAGGTTCATAATTGAATATAAAATGTATATCTGCCCATTTATTCCTTTTTGTTCTTTATTTTTGTCCTGTCACAATATTTTATTGTGTGATTTGATTAGTCTATTTCAAACCTATAGTGATATTTTCAAAGTTATATTTTTAACCTTGTGCAGTAACGATTATTTGATTATATTTAAGATATACATAACCCATTACCCAAAATAAACTTAATTAAATCAATTGTATTTTAAAATGAAAATATATAAATAATTGAAATGGTTAATGCGCAGATAAATATACAATCACGAGAGGTTTTTAAGCTTTCTTTTAAATCTCGTTTTCTCATTTTTAACAATAATCATTATTTACTGTTATTTTATAAATAGCCGTTTGATCTCTAATAAAGCTGATTGCACTATAAAATAAAATAAATAAAAATGGATCTACATGGAATTCACTAGTATATTTTGGTATTGGTATCATAACAGCATAGTCGATTTTAAACAAATTCGACTCTCATTTTGTTAGTGTGTCTTAATGACTGAATCATGACTCTGCATGTATGTTGTTTGAAAGCTAAAGTCTTATTTATCCTGTTTCCTACTTGTTCTGTGGAGTAACAACTATTTCGTATTCAATAGCACTCCCCATTAAAGGTAAAGGCCCTCGTCGGTGCATTTCTTTCGTAATTGCAAGTATTCGTATTCAAGTGCAAGGTATTCGTAAAGTCTCTCTCCAACTTGTAATGCTTAAAATAAAGTTAGACTGCATTGTATAACAGACTTGGAAATTTTAATAGTTAAGGATTATTAAATCGGTTGAGCGGTTTTTGAGGTTACACACATACACACGTTTATCTTTATAATGTTAATACAAAAGGAATTCTTGGAATTCTTGTTTAACCCTCATGGACTACAGGAACATGGTGATAGTACGATGCAAAAGATCACAAGGGTACCAACTCTAAGAAGACGAGTGGGCGAACGTTTTGAAGAAGTATGCTGTCTGTTTGAGAGCAGAAGGTCAGTGTTTCCAGATCTGACGGCACATTTTTGCTGGCGACTGTAGGTCCTCTCGCGCAGTGAAGAGAGGGAACGAGTTACAATATATTTTTTGTAAATGCATTTTACAAATTTGATGTATAATGTTTTAAATGTGTGATTCTACACCACGTTGTGGCGACATTTGTAAAAGGAATTTTACAAATTTATTGTTTGGTGATGTAGTTTTATGAAGATCCCCGATGCTTCAAAAGCCGATGAATGAATATGACATTTCTCAAATGCGGTTTCGGATGGATATCTTCAAGAAATATTTTTCCAGAAGAATGAAAATATTATTCAATTTATTTGTTCTTTTTAAATATTAAAATTAATTTAAATTCTTTGCATCGGAAGGAATCTTGATAGCCTAAACTTGAACTTGCAGAAGAACACAATGACATCCGCATACTTCTGGAGTTTACTGAGCCCAGGACAGTTTCGTATTTTAGAGAACTTATCCTGCCTCAGACGGGAATTGAACCCGGGAATGGTTTAAGAGAATTGTGACCATTCGAATACAGAGGTAAATTATGAGCAGTCAAGGAGTTCTATAGCAGCGTTGCAAGGAAGGGGCCAATATATCATTTCTCGGTATGAGGAACCTCTAACTGTACGCCCACGACAAGAAGGCTAGAGGGGAATGAGGGGCAGAGGAGCTTGAACTGTTTATCTGCTTTGGTAGCGGATCTGTTTACTAGGAAATGAGTGTATGGGAGTGCGTATTAGTCACCCATGCTGCCAGATCTAATGTTTGTTGCAGTAAATGCAGCGATAGGTATTATGCATAGGTGAGTTATGTGTATTTTAAACCAGCCTTCCATCCTTGTCAACTCGGAAGGCGAGCATAAACTCCGAGGGCACAGCAAAAGTGATTACGTGACACATTCTTCTAGCTTGCCTTCTTGTCCTGGGCAAACAGTACTTATACCTACATTAAAATTTAATCAATCAACCCGTAAAAGTACACAATAATTTCACAATCACGTGTATCATTCATTAGTTCAGGCTACCTTAATTTATTCCATCTAATTAGAGGATTTCTGTTCTTCTGGCAGCTTTTGGGAGAAACATTTAATGTGGAGCAATTTTGCGTTTGCATGGCAATTTGTGTCATTTTCTCTCCTTCCTTCACCTGTGTTGCTGGTGGTCGGACTTTACGGCGACAAAGTTAAGAGGTAATTACACCGAAAGACAAAACAAGGGGATGGATTAAACTTCGTGTCCGCTCCCTGAGCAATCCTGTGTAGACCTTCAGCAAAGCACATGCTATTGTTTTAAACAGAGTATTTTGTATTTCAAATGAGCGGTAAAAAAATTATGTATGATATGGTAAATGAATTTATGACAAATGTGTTTTCTCTAATTGATTTCTAAACGCGCTTAAAAGCGGTTCAGATTTCTCTAATGAACGAACTCTAAACAGTAGAAGAAAAAGATCAAATTTCCTCTACAATTGCTGAGTTTAGCTGATCGTCATTAATTATTCCGCTTTTCTGCAATTCCTTCGCGAGGAAAAGCGAACAGAAGCAAAAGCTAGAGGGAAGGAGGGATTTACAGCTTCGCTCTCGCCGTTGTTTATAATTAATACCGCTCTTATATGGGTTTACCTTTTGTGCGGATATTCCTTTTATGTATTTGCAGAAAAGCCGCTTGTTCTCCAGCAGCCGAACATTCATCACTATGGAAACTGACCGACTTAGGAGCAGCGTAAATTCAATGGCTGACGTTACGCCTTCTGCTGAGGAAATTAGTAAAGTTTTCAAGCGCAGTTTTAATGGAAAAACTTGCACGTTGAAAAACTAAAATAGGAAAAAATAAACCCTTAGAGAATGCTCTTCATTACAGAGAATGTTTGAGGAATATCACCGCAAATAAAGAAGGAAGAGGAGGGGGAATCTGAACGAAAAACTGGTACTTAAGTGGTATCTCTGCCCACACTTTTTCATCAACTTTTTGTGTGTGTATGTCAAAGCTTCTTAGTCAGAGCATCTTTTATTTTCTCCCTACTCTAAGGGACAAGGCAAGTTCTTACCACAAATAAAACTTATAACAGAAATTAAAGGGATTTTGGAAAAGAAAACAAACTTTACTACTACTATTATTATTATTATTATTATTATTATTATTATTATTATTATTATTATTATTATTATTATTATTATTATTATTATTATTATTATTATTATTATTATTATTATTATTATTATTTATTATTATTATTATTTATTATTTGTTATTATTTGTTATTATTTATTATTTATTATTATTTATTATTTGTTATTATTTATTATTTATTATTATTTATTATTAATTATTATTATTATTTATTATTATTATTATTATTATTATTATTATTATTATTATTATTATTATTATTATTATTATTATTATTATTATTATTATTATTATTATTATTATTATTATTATTATTATTATTATTATTATTATTATTATTATTATTATTATTATTATTATTATTATTATTATTATTATTATTATTATTATTATTATTATTATTATTATTATTATTATTATTATTATTATTATTATTATTATTATTATTATTATTATTATTATTATTATTACTATTATTATTATTATTATTATTATTATTACTATTATTATTATTATTATTATTACTATTATTATTACTATTATTATTATTATTATTATTATTATTATTATTATTATTATTATTACTATTATTATTACTATTATTATTACTATTATTATTACTATTACTATTACTATTACTATTACTATTACTATTACTATTACTATTACTATTACTATTACTATTACTATTACTATTATTATTATTATTATTATTATTATTATTATTATTATTATTATTATTATTATTATTATTATTATTATTATTATTATTATTATTATTATTATTATTATTATTATTATTATTAATTGTTTAAGATGGTATACATTTTTGTCAGGAGTAGGAATATTTGTGGATCGAGGCTAAAAGTGTAACAATCCTACGAGTAAATTTAATAATTTGCTTTTATAGTGATATACTATTTTTAGACACCCTTGGAAGTTGCATTTTAAAATATCCAGCTAAAATATTTGTAGATATAGCAGTATACATTCGATAATGTGCAATAGCAAACTCTAAATTCTTGTTGCTTGCTGTTTGTTATTTGACCGTCAGTTCAACAGTGCTAACAATGCGATCATTTAATCATCATTATTATGCACAATATTTGGGCTCCAGTACCGAGATTCAGTTGGGCCATTTTTACTTTCTTCTTCATATTTTTTCGCTTTTTATCTTGACTTACACTTTCGGAGAGCTTTAAGTACTCATTCGCACAACATGGTCTGAACTTTTTAATCTCTATTTCTGTATATCTTCAACTACACTACACTCATCAAACATGTTTCTAATTGTATCATTCCTCATCTTGTGTCTTATAATATTCGTTATTGGTCTAAGAAAATCATTTGTCTTTTTATATTTCTTTGTTAATTACCAAGTTTCAGAGTCAAATTTTAAACATGGCGTTTAGTGTTTTATTTAGCTAGTTGTACTATGTTACACATATTTTACAAAGCATCTACATAATTTATTAGTAGTTGTTACTTTTATTGTACAGCTCAGCGTACATTATGTAAAAAATTGTTGCCTACCATGTTTCCGTTTGTTTTCGACCGGAGCATTCTTTTTCTTGCAGTTCCATAGTTTTAGTTTTATTTGTGGATATTGTGAAGCTATAATACTATAACCAGCTTTATCTAAATTATGTCCTGTTATGCTAAGACCCGATCATTATTATATAGCAGCTGCATAAAGCGGTATCTAGATTGCTTATTTAACCTGGTTTTATTGTCTGAATGTGTATCACTTACCAAATGTATTATTATTTCGATTATGTTACATCAACTTCAAGAGCCATATATGCGTAAATTAATTTCTTTTATTTCTTATACAACTCATTTCAATATAAACAAAATCGCTATAACTTTTACCCTTATTAAATTCACATTAATGTTATATCAAGATTGGTTTCACATGTGTAATCTATTTCTGGGAAAGTTTGCATAGTTTGTGCACAAGAATAATTTTGACATAGTCATTTCATAGTATCTAATTTTGACATAGTGCCTTATCTTGTAAATCTTTATTCAATTTAATCACTGAGTGTGTAATACGCCCTTGTGGAATAGCTTATTTTTTAAATACGAGGGCTGTTCAATAAAGAATGGTCACATTTTTTTTGACAACGTACCTTTACTCATCCTAATACTTTTGATGGTTCTTCTCAAAATTGTCTTCCCTGAATGCGATGTACTTAACCCAGCGTTTCTGCCAGTCTTCAAAGATATGCTGGAAACCATTTTTGAGAGATCCTTCAAAATCGCCTCCGAAGCCTTCACCACTGATTATGATGGTGGATAATGCCTCCCACGAAGGCGTTTCTTCAAGTTAGGGAATAGAAAAAAGTCATATGGGGCTAAATCTGGACTATAGGAAGGGTTAGTTATGCAATTCACGTTGACTTTTGCAAGATATTCAGCAACAACATTGGCAATATGCGGCCGCGCATTACCGTGCTGCAGCATCCAGCCTGCTTCAGGAATATGTGGTCTTTTGCGCCTGATATGGACTTGCAATGTTTTCAGGACATCCCTGTAGTATTGTTCAGTTACTGATGTGTGTACAGGTACAACATGCTGATAAACCATTCCATGAATATCAAAGAATGAGATGACTACAACTTTCCCACAGAAACTGTTAATGAAGGACATTTCCACACTGAGCTTTGCTGTTTGCTCTCAGGATCAAAATGATGTAGCCAAGTTTCATCAGCATTTCATACGTTTGAAGGAAACTCCGGATCTTACTGTAACATCCACTTTAACTGCATGTTACCTCCATTGCAGCGGTAGCCGATACTGAACATGCCTGAAGTTGCCTGGTTTTCACAGGTGGAAACCAGGAGTACCAACAATGAAACTACTATGGCGTGTTTGTTTCACATTAAGCTAACAGAATATAATAAGATTGAATTTTAGTGCGAAAAATTATGACCATAAAAAATTATGATCATTCTTTATTGAACTACTCTCGTATGTTATTATCTTCAAAATACTTGTCTAAAGCTGATATTTTCCTTATGTACTGCATTTTTACTCCAATTCGGTTTCCGTTATTGCGAGTAATAATGAATAATTGTTTTTAATAATAATCTTAGTAAGATTTTCAGTTTCATCGCATATTGATTACCACACCATAAATTACTGCATTGTGCTTCCAATTTCTTAGATGTAGTTGAAGTGATTCTTTAATTATAACTCAAATACACCTTGAGCGATTGGAAAGTCTAAAGCCAATTTTCTGTTGTCCTGCTAAACCAGTTTTATTTTCACCTATTTTAGTTTGAAATCACTTTTATCTTTTACTTTATCTCCAGGTCAGCTTATTTTAGTTCTTTATTTCAGTTTATTAGAAAGTATACTTTTGTTTTCACTTCATATAGATTTTCGGAAATCTTTAAACATAATAACATTCTATGACATGTAGATGGCTGTGTAAAATAATCCAAAGAATATATTTTAATAATTTATTTTATTGTAATATTATTAACCAATTTCTTATCTAAAAATATTGAAGATCGAGAAAAAAGATTACCCTTTGAATGTGGTTTTGATCGTATTAGATCTTCCCGTTTAAGGAAGCCTTTGGAAATTACGGAATGATATGAACAATATCAGCAATTGGTTTTTTAGGTTTTGTTGTTTGAGCTCATCATATATTTACATTTGGAATAGATGTTGATACACGAAACTATTTTACAGGAGCAACAATAGTTTTATAACTAAACTTATTTAGCATTAATATTTTTATTATCGCTATTATTTAATTTACACAGTTATGATTACTGTGTAATTATTATTTACCCGTAGCAATGAAATTTATAAGATCATTGACTGTATTGTTTGAAAGGAAACTGTTGAATTCGTTGGAAGCATCTGAACCACTTTTTCTTCTTCCTAATATTTCTATTTATTCAAATAGTCCATCCTTAAATTAATTGCCGCAAGGCCTCCGATAAATATACATATTATTTACATCTCAAGACACAAGGGGGATCACAATGGAGTAATATAAATTGTTATTACTGGGAATGTGATAATCTTGAAGTCCGATACGAAAAACTGCATATAAAAGCTATATTTGTGCTACCACTGTCTATAACACTTTTGTGGTTCTTTCCTATTCAGAATATATAAAGCTTTATTAATTCTTTAGCAATTATATCTTAATGAGGAAGCATTGAGGTGTACTATCGCTTTATTCTTTGGGATTTCACAAAATATTTATTAATACCTCGAAATATGTTACCTGCTAAAAGGGCATCACAGTTTAATTTGAAGAGTTACGGAAAGAAATTTCTGGGTTGTCTGCTAGGCTGAAGTTATTGCTTGTTAGCTAAATGTACTAATGTCCTCATTAAGGAATTAGATTTTACTTTTGATTTTATCTGCAATTATCTTAAAACTATATTTTATCAAACAATATAAAGAAATATAGACATTCAGTCCAAGCCTGAAAATGTGTACATTTATTTGGGATAGTATATGAAATACCCTGAAGCATTTGCTTTAAGGCATAACCCCATGGCACGACAGCCCTTAGAAGACCAAGGCCTGTCAACCCGACTACCGGCCTCACGCCCACATACGCAAGAAAGAGGTGCACGATCATCCAGCCGAGACGAGGAGATATGGTCAGCATCTCGGCAGCCCCAACCGGAAATCTGGATTTCTATGATACGTTTTGAAAATTCAGAAGCTTCTCTTCGCAGAGAAAAAATATAAAGTTACATTATTTGAATGTAAATTACATGTTGACATAAATATTGGTTATTCTACGTTTATATCCTGTTTGTTGTCATAGTTGTCATTTTGTTGTTGGAATCTATAAAAATATACAGTTATATAGAAAAACAACTTTTGGGAACGATTTAATTGGAGAAGGAAAACTACATATAACAATGGCCAATATTGACTCCACTATAAACACACTAATTAATAGATAAGTATTAATGCTAACACCTAGTTTATTTTCAAGAGCGAGTACATTTGTAAGAATGGGATGGTGAACACAGTATTTTGATATAATTTATACTTAATTTTGTGTATCTTAACCTGAGAAAACTCAAGAAAAGATTTAAATAAATAACTACTCTAAACCACTAATACTTTTGGCAGTTAAATCTCCTTAGTTCAGTAGTATATTGCAAAATGGTACTTGTTCTTTAAGGTTTAATGTATCAGTAAGTTGCTATGGTGGCTCAGTTGTTTAAAGCAGCCATGCAGAAAGCTGAAGATATAAAATCTCGGCTATTGAGTTACATTTTTCGGTCTAATTTCTACATTTCCATGATTACAAAATGTTTAAACTTTTTTAAATAATTTGAATTAGCTTCATTTATTACAGTAGTTTTCCTTTAACTTTACGGATAGTGTATATTTGGAAAAGCAATGTGTGATAAAGTCTGTTGTATTTTGTGTTGCAGAACGCCCGGGCGAGCTATGATTTCAGCAGTAACGATCCTTATCCCTATCCACGGTACACGGATGACTGGTTCAATAGGTGAGTATTGACAAATCCTGTATGCTTTCTTTGATGTTGGAGCGGAGTTACTAAAAGAAAGTTGTCCAAAAAGCTTGGGTAACTTCTGACTGAGGTTGGGACTTTTAAATCATGCTCTTTACATCGCTTTCAAATTGTACTAATGTTTCAGGTAACCACAATAAGTACCTAGATTTAAGTCTTAAGATCGTAAACATAATCGTTGGCCTTCTATACTTCTATTACGTTTCTTTAAAAGTCCTATAAATTGTTTATATTTTTCGTAAACCATAATGAATAATGCTCAAAAGACGTCTGTAGCGATTGAAAGGTGCCTAAATATGTGACACACCTTGTTGTAATCTTCCGGGTATTTGTTGCTCACGCCCCATTGATATTTTATAATTTATTTTGTTATTTTTTCCACTCATGTTACGGTAAGCATAGTATTTTTTTTTTTTTTTTTTTTTTTTGTAATTTACGTCCGCCCCAACGTTAAGTTATATCGGACGGTGAATGAATTGGGTGAAATGGTGCTCAAATGAGTCCAGGGTCCATGGAGCTCAGAGTTACCTGACATTCGTCTTGAAGGATAAGGGAAAACCCGGGAAAAACCTTATCCAGATAACTCACCCTGACCGAGATTCGAACTCGGGACCCCTTGAACGTGAGGCAGACATGCTACCATCTAAGCTACCGAGGCGGGCAAGCATAGTATTATGTATATTTTATCTTTACGAGTAATTAGAAATTACCTCTCAAGGGAAGTAAGTCAACTTACCTCCGAACCTTCATCCCTGCTATGAAGGACCAAATTTTTTGTAGAAGCTGAAATCATTTACAAAATTCCTATGCAATTCCGAAAATACTCATATTTATTTATTGCTACCCAAAGAAAATTACTCAGTAATAGCAACAGAATTAAATACGAATAAAATAATTGTTACATGGAAAACAATAAGAGATGTGAAATGTTACTTCCTGAATTGCACAATAAATAGCTAACTGAAATAGAGTATTATTAGAAATACGTTATAATTGTTAAAGTCGATATTTATGTACATTTTATATTATATAAATTACTTAAATTTAATTGTAATATTGAAATTACTGGAGGAGGTTCTATTTAACACAATTTGTTTACCAATTTCAGGAATTATCTGTATTATTAACTAATAATAGATACATAATAAGCATGTATAGGCCCGTCTCGGCAGCGTGGATGGTGGCGTGTCTGCCTCACAATCCAGAGGTCCCCAGTTCAATCTCGGTGAGGGTGAGTTACCTGGATAAGGTTTTTCCGGCGTTTCCCTTATCCTGAAAGACGAATGTCGGGTAACTGTAAGGTCTATGGGCCCTGGGCTTATTTGAACATCATTTCATCCATCCATTCATCGTCCCATACGACTTGACGTTGGAGGACGTAAATTACGGAAAAAAGCATAAAAACATGAGTGAAAAAAAGCTTATATGCAATTCGGAATGTAGGTAGAATTAACCATCCTCGGACTTATTATTGCTAGCCCTCACTTCGTTCGGGCGCAAACGAGTACTCTGATGGTAAATGATATCTACTCCCATTACAGCATAAATAACTACTCTTAGTCTATTTATACTTACTTTACTCACTTGGATATTTCGAGGAGATCGAACTAAAGATCGCACTGTCTCATTTTTGCTGCATTCCGGAAGACAGGTGAAATTCGTAATATTATAATTATTGTATACCAGAAAACCCTTTATTGTGATTATTAATATAATCAATAAAACGTTTGTACAGTTATACACGCACAAAACAATTATTTTCAGCGAGTATTTCTTAATTTGCTCGACGTAATTTTAAGAGGAAAATAAACGAGGAACAAACGTTGATATCGTTAAGTGTGAGGAAGTTGTCGATCACTCTCTACATGTAATGAGACTTTATTGTTATAATTCTGGATCTAACATTCTCACTTTCAAAAACAGCTAGAAATTAGTATTCCGAGTGAATTCGAAGGGTGATGTTGAGATTCCATGCAGTGCTGCTACAGTTTCTAAGTATAGAGGAACGTGTGGTGTAAGAAGTTTCTTATGAAGAGAGTTCTGATGTACACGTCTCTAGAGACTTGTAATGTGGAAAGTTTCTCACCCTGTCCCTTGTTTGTATTAGCAGCACGATGCGGCATTGGGATGCAACACACTTTCCATCCCTTGCGGCCTGTTTTGACGTCACTAGGGTCACCCAGCATCCCACATAGTCAGTCTACTTTGTCATGATGAATACCAAATAACAAAGGCTGTATACATATTTTTACAGCATTGTATGACTTTGAAGCTTGCTCGAAATAACAAATGCAGACATTTCATTTTATGACAATGCAGTGAAGGGGAGTTTCTTTGCTTTTACTTTTTAAACCAAGGTTAGTAAAGGTTAAGATGATGTAAATTCTAAGTGGGAGTTACTTGGTTTGAATCTCTCAGGACCGTCCTCCTGACGATGTTACTGAGCTTCTTTCTTTTTCCAGTTCCCATTCAGACCTCATTACTGGTAAATGTCAAGGAGATGATGGAAACTTAGATCTGGAACGTTTCGTTCCACAATTGTCCTTTCACCAATATCATCACTAGGGTCTGGATTTTTATGAAAAGTCATCTTTTTCTGAGTAGTCATAGACGACGCTTATTGGAAATTAAGTACATTCTGAAACCTTTCTGTTTCAAACATTTATTGGGCATTTTCATCTGCAGCCCGCATTCGGGAGGCCCGAGTTCGATTCCCGTGGACGACCTGACCCTGATCCATGGGCTTTTATATGTGCATCTGCATGTATATACCACTGTGGAAATTTTCAGATAGTGAGAAGTTGTAAAGAGCTTTGATAGGGTAGATTCTAAGGCACACAGGATCTGTTTTTGGATACTCAAATCCAAGGTAAATTAAACTTTCATTAAATAAAATTTTGCATTTTTGACGGATACCATAACCCACCTTGAAGAAAGTGGCATGACATTGGATAAGGTGATTGAGTTAGTGAGGATTGCGGAAGAGAGGATATAAAATGTAAAAGTGAGATTGTGGACAAAATTAGACAGAAACTAAAATTTGTGTTGGACAAAACTAAAGGATACCAAACAGTTTGTCAGATTGCCGATATCTTGTTCGGAGAAAACTTCAGAACTGATACTTTTGAACAGGATTTAACAGGCAGTGACAAAGTGTTTTTCAAATATGCATCTATAACATCTATGGAATTGGAGAGAAGCTTCTCAAAGTTTAAAGCAGTTTTAGCTGACAACCGCCGTTCCTTTACTTTTGATAACTTGAATATGACCATGGTCGTGTACTGCAACGCTAAGTAAGGTATGTTTTGGCCAATGTGTACAGTAACTTATTTTTTCATATTTTATAAAATTGAAAATGACCTGATGAATTTTGAACTTATTTATTGTTTATTAGAAATAATTGCATTATTTACTAAGAACATTAATTTTAAAATGTGGTTATTCCAACCATATATTCATTATTTGTCTGTGACAGTTATTAGTTTATTATTATGAAAGAAATTGTTAGTTTGTTAGGTAATTTTTTCAATTTTATGTCCACTTTTTAAACTTTAAGGGAATTTTATAGCTCATTTTTAGATAATTTTTAGGTCAACAACTTCCGGGCCCTAATCATAAACTATGGTGCCACATTAAGGAAGAGTGGAGACTCTTTGTTAAACCCAAAGGAGGCTGTTGTTCAACTATATAATTTTTCTTTTTATCTGAAAGGCACAAAATTATTGAAAATAAAGCTCATTTATATTCTTGCTATGATAATGTCAGAATTGTTCCACAGAAGCTTCCTCGATATAAACTTAAAATACAGAGTGATTTATATAGAATTGAAATATTTATTTCATAAATTATTTTTTCAAAACAAATTGTGCTAGCGACAACTTATTATACCTAAAATGTAGAGGAATTCTGGGAGATGATATGCCTGTATAGCAAATGCTGAAAATATCCTCCATCCTGCATGAGGCACAACTAAACACGTCGTTCCATTTTACTGGCCACTCTTCGGAGTACTCTGTTTTCAATAGCTTGATTTCCTCTGTGATATTTTGTTTTAGATTGTCTAATGTCTGGGGACGTATGGCGTAAACCCTGTCTTTTAAGTAACCCCATAGAAAGAAGTCTGGCAACGTCAAATCCGGTGATCTCAGTGGCCACAGGTTTCTGCAAATTATCCGGCCGTCAAAGAAACTTGCAATTAGTTCCATAGATTCATTTGTTGTATGGCATGTAGTGCCATCTTCCTAAACATATCCTTTACTCAGCTCTACATCGCCCAGGTGCTCAATAAACTCCATGAAAATCAGTCTGTATGTACAATGTTGACAGTTTAGATATAAAAATGGCCTCGGTATTCTCTGTGTGGACATTACGCACCAAACTCCGATTTTAACCGGATGTATAGGCGCTTCATGGATGACATGTGTAGTTTCGATGGTCCAGTGACGTGAGTTTTGTGGCTTCACATAACCGGATAAATGGAACCGTGCTTCATCTGTGACCCATGTGATGGACAGTATGTCAGGATTTTGCACAGTGAACGTAGGAAACTAACGACAACAATTCAATCTTTTATCCTTATCTGATTCCTATAGCTGATGAAGAACCGTAAGCTTAGATGGCTTTAGGCCTGCACTTTTCGCAGCTCTCTGACACATTAAGTAGTTGTTCCCTGTCTCCTGCGACAAACGTCTTATGATGCTTTGGGTGACTGCTCCAGTAGTGTCCTTACGTCAACAACAACCGCGAGAAGCTTAGATGAACTATGCTTGCCTTTTTTCGCTCACCAGAGATCCAATTGCTTCCAATATGTTTACCAGTCTCAGGATTGTGTTTCTATTGGGATGATTGCGAACACGAAGTTCTCTCTGGTATGCCCTTTAAGTAGCTATAATTGAATTGGTAATCCAGAATTTCTTCACAAGTCGTTGATTTAATGTGTAATGCATTTTCACGTCTAGAACAAAATGTCGAAAACAGCTGTCAACTATAGCAATTAGGAATAAAACAAACATATGCGCATCTAGTGACAAGGCATCGAATGTCCAGAACATTCTGCTTAATTTGGTGCTAAAATTGGGTCATTGAATGAATTTCCAACGGAATATTTCAAGTAAAAATGTGTCAGCTATATATAAATCACTCTGTAGTAGCCAATGGTGCAGTGTGTATACCCATTATATCACGGCTAAATCTAGTTATGATGCAGCTTAGTTAGGTATAAATTTACGTCACGTTTATAATTTTAAACTTTTAAGCATTTAATATTTTTGGTTTACCTCAAAACCTTTTATAAAATAAACTGATGGTAGAGAAAACTAAGAGGCTATCAAGTTTGAAACTCTGCTTTATATGAATACATTTGTTCCTTTCTATTGTCTCTTTCAATCCCAAGGAGACGAACTATGAAAATAAGGCTTTCTCGTGTTACTGGGTTGTATTACTGATATCAATCATTCCCTATAATTTACATTCCTTCCTCAATGTTTGGGTCTATAAGGCAAGACGCTGTGAACAATATACGACAAATGGCACTGGAAGTGGTCATAGAAGTGGTTGATACCCAACCACATGGATGAAACTCTCTGTTCAAACACTCTGTTCCTACTGTTTAGGGGAGAGGAACCTTTGTGGAAAATTCTGCCTGAAGTACTCCAAGAAGAGTAATAGAGAGAGGTTTATCGAAAGATGTTACATATAGTAAGCTTTGTATTATTTTATTTAGATTTCTTTTAAAAAAATAAGAGACTAGAAAAGAAAGGAAAAAAGAAAAGAAAAAAAAAAAGAAATATTGTTTCATGATGGTCATATTAGGCTGATCTGATTCCAACTCGCCTTAAAGAGCTTTATGTGCTCCTTGGGTTCCAAATGTTATCATTTATAATGTTACAATATTTTTTTTCCTCGCTATCCGGTTTCACTTGCTCTTTTGTTTTTAAACATAATGAAACAATACAATACGCAAAACGTTAGGAAATAGCAAATATGCGATCCCAGGCCTTAAGAGGTTAAATGGTTTCGTCGGCGATGAATAGCCGAATTTTATTTCACCCTGCCGGAATCCGTATGTACAGGACACAGGTGGACAAAGTGTCTGAAATACTCCTAACCATGGTTGCTAGTTTAGTGGTACCTAGGCTGAAAGAACACGTTTTAAATAGTTTATTTGTTAACAATGTAGTTAATTTCCAGAATCATGTAAATGTCATCGATGTATCGGAAATTCGTCCCACAGGATTTCTTTTTTATGGTACTATCACTTATAAGCACACTCAAAAGCACAGATTTGTCCATGTTCGACACTGGGATCAGTAAGTCAAGGACTGACCAACTGAGAAGCTTATAATTTTGATACTGAAAGGTTTTTGTCACCTAGCAGGTAACAAATCGAAAAAGTGCGGCCTTGAAGGTAAGGTTTTGTCAAACTATCGAAGTTTAGTAAATTAGTATATTATTGACAAGCAATCACAACAGAAGAATATGTGAAATTTCATTCTCAGTAACGCGAACCTGTAAGGTATTAACCAGGGTACTACCTGTCTGTCGGTCTGTCCGTCTGTCTGCGTGCGTATGTGTGAATGTATGTGCTGGTGGCATAATCTAGAAAGGAAAAATTGCTACATAAAAACCAAACTTGGTATTTTAGTTATTTTTCAGTATCAGGGAAGCAATACCAGAATTACTGTTTGATATTATTATAACCTGAATACCGTATGCTACATAAATTTTCACGAGGAATGAAATGTAAAAATATATTGAATTTTCTGGGAATAGCCTCAGAAGTTCTCTTCATTCTGAATGACATCACAAAAAAATGCAGACTCGTTCAGTCATACAATCGATGCCAAATAATTTTCGTTATTTTTTGTGTAATTAATCATTTCCGAAATATTCCTTCTTGCTGGTGTGTATTTTCAGGCATTCTTTCTTCCTTCTTGACCATCAAAGAAAATCGAAGTTCAAAGCCTTTAGTTAGCTACTCGTTCTTAAAATATGTGGCTATCGCTTAAGCTTGCTATATTCCCCTTAACTTCTAGGACTTACCTGTAAATGTCTGTCTTGACTACCATGAAGGAAGTCGATATGAGAATACGTGCTTGTAATGATATTCGGAAAAGATTGAGTAGAGAGAACCATACAGAGTAACTAAGCTTTTTTCAGTAAACTTTAATCAGTTGCCTTTATAATAACTTTAACGCTTTAGTGATATTGCTAAACGAAATACTTGGACCTGTAGTACCATATTAAAGGGCCGATTGAAACTTCAACATATATATTGACAAAAAATATCACATTACGGAGCTGGACTATCTCACTATCAACATTCCTGAGAATTTTGTTTTGAATTGTTAATTTATCTATACCTCAGTCTTTAAAGCGAAGTATAAAATCTGCGGGTTGTGTAGTCACTTATTCAAAATTCATCCTGTAGATGTTATAAGCTCTTCGCGTTTGGAACTAGGCACATTTTGGCCACTCTAGAATCATATTTCATGTTAATGAAGCGTTCCGGAAAATACAGCTCTGCAGAAACTCTCGTAATAACATTTGTTCCACTGGCTGGGCACGTTTCTAGAACATTATCTAAACGGCATAAGAGCCTTGGAGATGCTCATTTATTTGAATAAGAGTTGTCAAATGTTTTGGCATGGAAGTATTCAGCTACCTTATGCTTCCAAAGAAGATGGGCAACTTTAACGACGCTAAATACGATAACCATAATCCCACAAGCACAATAAATCATGGCGATGTGTTAAATGTTACTCTTTCTTATACTTACCTGAGATATAGAGGAAGCATTTTACTTAACCTTCCAAAAACATGGATACGGGAAGTCACCCAAATTACACGTTTTAGGTACTCTGAACAAAAAGAGCTTTAACCCTTCGTTAGTCGCGCATGTATCTCTGAGATACATGGCCTGTGTTTGTTTCATTATTATGACAATAAACAAAGGCAAGGGCTTACCGAACTAGGACATCTTCCATCATACCTTTGTTATTGCTTCCTATAAGTTTCAAGTTATTTGCCAAGTTTGCAAACGGGGCAAACTCATCACGTGTGTGCTGTTGTACATCGCGCCAACTCACGTTATGCTTTGTCGCTGCTATCGGATCCAACCACGTCATAATGCTGATGTAAGGTAAATGAGAGTGCTTTTCTTTATTACTGTGAATGGTAGGTTTGAAAATGAGTTAAGTATATGATTTGGAACCTCCTGAGGATGTAGAGGAGGTAAATCGCCTAATTTTCGACGATGATGCGCCGCCGATTGAGGATAATTTTGTAGAAACTGATTCCGAATATGATGACATAAGTGAAAAACGATCTCTGGACTCCGATACAAATTATGATGTTGATGAAGAGCAAAGTAATGAAGTGCTAGAAAATCATGAAATTGAGAATGGCTGAACAGATTTGCCTAATTTTGTGCTTTTGAAATATTTGTATAAGTCCAAAGAAAGTTTAGAAGGTGAGAGAAGAAAACCTGAAGTGATAATGGACCGGGTTATTAACTAAATATAAAGATACACACGGAAACTTTCATGGAACACATACACCGTCTTTTATTTTCGACAAACGGTAGCATAAAAAGTGGAAAAATATTCCACTCCTTGCTTAAGTTCTCAAAGTTGTTTAACTTACCGTATTTTATTAAATAACGTTTATTGTTTGTTGGCAACACTGGAATCTTTTTATGTAGTCTCATGATATACCTTTCGAAGATTAGACACAAAATTAAGTTCTGAACGCACCATTACACTATAATGTTTAACCAAAGACAATTGTTGTCAAATATTGGTATATCCTTGGATAACTTCTTCTTAATTTGAGTTTGTGAATTCGTGAATTTGAATTGAATTAACACAAAATTAATTGAATTCCTTTGTGACTTTGTGAAGTTCGTGGAGACATTTTTACTATGCCAAGCAGTAGACGACCTGACCTTACTCATTCAAATATGCGACGAGCTACGTTACGTGCTGACCGCACTGATGAGCAGCGAGATGCAGCTTATGCTAATAGTCCAGTTCGTATGTCAGAATTGAGTTCTGGAGTGTCTGTTTCTTCCGGGGGGAGTTGCTTTCGTAAAAATCAGCTGAAACAGTTGTAAACGAGAATGACGTAGTCAACTATCCCACTGAGAATTCATTCGAATTGCCTGGGCTCCCATCTCATAATTTAAAATTAAAAGAAGGATCGTGTGGTCATGATGCGTAACAGTAACTAGCCACGAATGTGCAGTGGAACGAGACTAACTGTAAAAAAGCTAATGAATAACGTCATAGAGGCAACAATCATTAAGGGAAAGTAGAAAGGAGAGGATATCTTGATCCGTGTATTTCGATGATTCCAACATAATTGCCTTCTTATTTTAAGGGTCTACTGTTTCCCATGCGTTTGTTCTTTGTGATGATGACCATAAATAAATCACAAAAGCAGTCGTTGGAAGTTTGCGGAATCAACTTGCAGCTCCCTGTTTCTCTCATGGATAATTATATGTCACGGGTTCGCGCGTCGGAGAAACATTATCATTATATATTGATTAACTTAATTGTAGCTGTGTTGTATTTAAACGTCACCCCCAATTGTAGAATAAATAGCTAACTAATCCGAATTTGTTTTATTTATATAGATAAGTTCGGACAACTATTATTGATGGTAGGAAGTTTGCCGAGTCAACTAGTTTCGAATAAATATTAAGTTTGACTGATTTATGCCGGACACAATTCATAGGTTCCCGTTACGCAAAACACACTTGAATGAAGAGTTCGTAGCACATTTTCCCAAGTCATAATTTTACGATATACACAAAACTGACAGCGTAAGGTAACCTAATTTAAAACGTCAAAGAGTGAAACCACTGAAAATTTTTGTCAAATCTGTTAAATCGAGCCTACAAAATGAGTAAATAAAACCAAATTATGACAACACGATGGTCTTAGGATAACTAAAAACACAGAAAATTGTTATCGCTCTACTTCCATGTATTTGAGTAAGACTTATCTTAAAAGTTCTATGTGTAAATTGAAACCTGCAGAAGACTTATGTCTATGAAATCAATGAAAGCAGTAGTACATTTTTATTTGTGTTTGTACAGAATCGCCCATTAAGAAAACAATTGCAAAATTAATTGTATGTATTATCCACTTCCCGCTCATGGTGAAAAGTTGAATTGTCTGCATTCATTGATGGTAACTTAAATATTTATGCATGCTTTCCCTATTTTCCTGAATATATGTACATGAACTGCTCTAAATCTGCTATTTTTTGTGCATTTTTTTGAAATTTTATTCCTCCAACGTTAAGTCATATCGGACGATGAATGGAATGGGTGAAATGATGCTCAAATGAGCCCGGGGTCCATAGAGCTTACAGTTACCCGACATTCTTCTTTCAGGATAAGCGAAAACCCCGGAAAAAAACTTATACAGGTAACTCACTCTGACCGAGATTCGAACTCGGGACCTATTGAACGTGAGGCAGACACTCTACCACCACGCTACCGAGGCGGGCCTTATGCACTTATTATTGCAGACATGGAATAGAATAATATTTCATTTTTCTAAAATGTAAATCCTACCTGCGATTTTACTCTTTTTATGCTATTGGTACTATGTTAAATGGCTTTAAATAATTATTTCTGTTATTCACTACAGTCGAAAAGAATAGCAGCAATTCCTATGCATTAGTAGCATTGGTGATATTTGAAAGAGGATATTGTGACTAGCGTTGGAAAGTCGGGAACTATAAGGTACGCTTTCGCCCAGCGTAAATACGTTAAGTGCTATCGTCAGAAATTTAGAATCTTCTAGACGTTTTTCCATCAAGTTCTGGGGCTACGATTATGTAAGTGAATGCTCTCTCAAACTGAATTTGAGAAGTATGACAGTAATTTAGTATAAGACTTGAACGTTTCACGGCGAGAATTACTAATCAAGACTTCGCGGGTGATCAGCCGTGTCAAGTTTATAAAGGTCGAGCTTTCGGCCATTGCAGACTCCATGGCCTGAAGGATTCTGAAGAAGGCCTGGAGTCTGCAATGACCGAAAGCTTGACCTTTATAAACTTGACACGGCTGATCACCCGCGAAGCCTTGATTAGTAATTTAGTGATTGAGCTAATCCAGAGTTACTCCGTGCATTTCACGTGCAATGAAAAACGTCTTCTCCTAGTAAGTTTGTGACATCAGTCGCGGCGTGCATAGAGTTCTAATACTGCTAATGATTAGAGACGTCTTGTGTTCGACTCTCCTGTGAGTGAGCCATTCGGAACAAGAAGCAGCTATGTACTTCCTTTCGTCGAGGAAGAAAGTGAAGTAAATGCAAAAATATGGTGAATGTAGTAATGTGAACTGAGGAAGTGTGAGGGAAAATAGAACTATGACTGGACTAGGTTGTTAAGTAGCATTAAAAACTGAATAAAGTGAATGAATTTGGCCAGAGTCCCAATACAGTCTATATTTTAAAAATCTTTCTCGTTCTCTAATGGTACAGTTTCCTCACTTGTGTTGCAATATATCATTATTTCGGACTTCTTTTTAATTAATGTCCTCCAACGTTAATTCTCATCGGACGATGATGCTCAACTAAACCCAGAGTCCATAGAGCTTAAGGTTACCCGATAATAATCATTCAGAATAAGGGAAAACCCCGGATAAACCTTATACAGAGAACTCTCCCTGAGAGCCGAGATTCGAACCTCTGACCTCCTGAACGAGTGAAAGTCACGCTACCACTAATGCTACGGAGGTGCACATTATTTTGCACTGGATTGAAACTTGTCACTTTCTCAGAATGTTCTTCACAGTTATTTTGAACACTACACTTCATATACTTTTGGCAATAAGTAGCAATAATGATAATAATCCACGGCGTAACGACCTGCCTATCCCATTGTCGGTCTCAGATTTACATACGCAAGGCCGAGGTGGGCGATTATCCATCCGATACCCGGAAGAGATGTGGTCGGCATCTCGGCATCCCCAGCCGGAAGGTTGACTTTCATTGACCAGGATTCGCTACTTATTGCAGCTATGTACTCAATTCCTCATGATGCTAAGTGGGTATCACTCCTACACCCGGGATCTAATATTCGTACTCCCACAGGCGGGATCATACCCAAGCGCATTGCGTGCAGAGAACCAGAGTGCAGTGCTCCAGCTCACTACGCCACGACACAAAATAAAAACTTTTAGGTTAAACATAAAAGACTAATTTTTTATTTGTGATTGCAATCAACCGAACTCGTCTCCTTTCAGTTCAAACAAGTGAAGACTAGGGAGCCCTTTTTGTTCGTGAAAAGCAAGGGCTTCATATTTTGCTGTTGCCCTAGCAACCAGACTCAAGCAGATTATAATACGGTCTCTGAATGCCAAACAGGAAGATTAAAGGACGTGATGTAACTCTACTCATTAATTTATGCACAGCCTATTATCAAGTTATCTCTTTGTGTAACGAGAGGGATTTGCACGGCAGCTGCATAAATCCGATTTGTATTGTTAAAATGAGCTGCACAAAAGCTTGACAAAGTCGCTTATCAATTATCATTGAATATGATCTCTACAAAGTTGCTGCCGGCAGGAAAATGTATATGAAAAGGATGTGGTTTGAGGCCTCTTTGATTTTAATCTGATCAGACCCGCTTTCTTCATTCTCTAACCAATTAATTATTGTTGAAACCTGTGTAGGGTTCATTTCTTTCGTTCAAAATACTTGAGCACCTTCTCATAGATGGAAGAACGTTGATCTGTACAGTATTAAAGTACCACTTATTACTTCATAATGCCCATTTTACAAACACTTTTACAATTATTTTGTCGTTAAGCTAGGTGCAAAAGGTATGGTCGATAGAGGGAGCAGGAGTATATAGTTAATATTGAAATGTCAAACATCCTCTTTTTCTTCTTTAGCTGCCTCTTAAGCTATTGAGGTAGGCGCAAAAGGCACCACCCACCCTAATCCCTGTTGTCTTAATAATTGTCTTTTCTTCGAAAATTGACGAATAAAATTAAAATGCAGCTGTATACGTGGCGGCAGAATATTACTGAAAATAACACACTTAATTCAGTTGTTAAAATGGAATTATAATTTTCCGATCATTTGCAACTATGGTCTTCACAGCACTATTGACCCTATTATTCTGTAAGTATTTACTACGCACGACATCTCAATTTTGGCCGCACCGTGGCTCAGTGGTTAGACCGCTTGGCTCTCACCAAGGCGGCCCGGGTTCGATCCCAGGCGACCGCAAAGTGAGATTGTAGTGGACAACACGGCGCTGGGGCGAGTTTTCTCCGGGACCTCCGGTTTACCCCGCCATCTTATTCCACCGGTGCTCCATCTTCATCTCATGTATCATCAGTGTCACCACCTGCGGTGCCATATGTAGTAAAAGCGGGCGTTAAACACTACACATTTCATTTTCATCTCAATTTTTTCGTTATTTAATGGTCTATCTTGCATTAAATTAGCTTTTCTGAGCTCAACATCGGCTACTCTAAGAAAAAATAGAGCCAGTAAATCATACGTGTCTTAATAGGTATCTTTTAAAACTGAGCTAGCAAATGTTTAGCCAACTCTTGTGGTAGCTTTCACGGTAGCTTAAGAGCCTGCCCGCCTCGGTAGCGTAGATGGTAGCATGTCTGCCTCACGTTCAAGAGGTCCCGAGTTCGAATCTCGGTCAGGGTAAGTTACCTGGATAAGGTTTTTCCAGGGTTTTCCCTTATCCTGAAAGACGAATGTCGGGTAACTGTAAGCTCCATGGACCCCGGACGCATTGAGCATCATTTCACGCATTTCATTCATCGTCCGATATGACTAAATGTTGGAGGACGTAAATTACAAAACGAAACTAGTAAGAGCCTTCAGACATTTAAGAAATTAATTTCATGAGTTGGATATTATTTTACATTCGATCAGGAAATATTACAACCCGCGTTATAATTGCTTGGCTGTTCCCACAATGTTCCTATTTAAATAATGAAATCAGTCAGAGACAAGCCCGTATGTACTATGTAATAATTTGAATTTTGTACATAATGATCTAAATAGGTGTGCATTTACGAATGTCCCATAGGACATTTTTGTTCTCTAGGCAAACGGTTTCAATGCCTCTCCGCTGTGCGCTCTTATCTATGACTTCTTTGGATGCCGGGAGAACCTTCATAAATGGCGGGCGGTATGAACTTCCTAGCTCTGATAATCACGTAGTAGTATTTTTACAATACAAACTTTGAAGCACCAAATTCACTTCTGAATAAAGGGCCGTTTTTGTTGAGATCGAAAGACAAATAAAAACAAGGCTGCAATGGTACTAGTCCTGTTGCATGTAGACTAGATCGAAAACCTGTATCATTCTGTAAGAAAACTTTGTTTGCACCCAGTGCCTGGCTTAAACAACAATACAGGGACATAAAAAAATACCATAAAAGATGCAATAATCTATGGGAAATGGAGGGGCGCTTAGGTCATCAACTCTATGAAAGAGTTTTGTTACGATTCATACGCAAGATAACGCTCAGCCAAAACATAAATCGGCCTTCTAGAGGAAGGAGTAAAAATGTATTTGCATGTGTCGTTAAACTGAAAGAGAGCTAGATACTACAATTAAAGGAATGCTTTGTGACATATAGACGAAGACTAAACTTACTACCATCAGCGAACAGCATGAGAAAGTTGACATTAGGAAAACAACAGGGTGTCATTAAAGTACAATATTCAGGAATTTTAAACGAATAAAAATGCACATTCATGTTATTTTTATGTGTTTAATTATTGCACTTTATTCCTGCGCTACATTAGCGAAGTTTGTCGTTGAGTTTTTCTACCAATGACAGTTTGCCCAATTAATTTATGTTGTTAACTTTAGCATTTCTGTCACAGTTTGCCGGAGTTAACCTGCCAGAGGGCCGAGCTGGCGGAGCGTGAGGCAAATTTCTCAGTACCAACATAAATGTGTTGCACTATGAGCCGTTTTTATATATGTTACTTAAGTAAAAAATATCTCAGTAATACCCTTTATCTGAAATTCATGAGGACAGTTACATATAGGACTGACTGCATTTGAAACCAGTGATCAAAGATTTAATTTGTATAAGGCACTCATTACATCGAAAGAGAAGTAAACTTAATTATTAAATACAGTTTCGTAATCTCTATAGGCTAATCCTGCGTTGACTAAAGAGAGATGCTATCTGTAATATCTTTTAAAATGGGCGGTACATGCAGGAGGTTATATAATTCAAAAGCCTGGAACAAGTTTTTAAATACCTACTAAAATAAGATTTTTTCTTTATTAAGTCTTAAGTCTTAGTCTGCACATAGGTGCAGAAAAAGTATGAATCAGAAGAGAGCTTGTTAAAAGAGTAATAAATTAATTTAATATATATCATGGCTGTCACTGCACCAAACGATTCACTGGCTCTCTTACTAGAAAGAGCACTGTGTCTAGAGTGTGGTGTAAGGCCCATTTGTAACTCAACGCTGTCGGGTGTAACAGCGACCTGCAATAGAATTCTCCTCAAAATTTAATCTTCTTGAGATCATACAATTTCATACTAACATCGATAACTCAAGTAAAAGTATGCAGCGATTTTATTTATTTTGGTATGTACTAGAATTGTGTTCAAAGAACTACGATACTTTAATACTTGTTTTGAAAAATAAAGCATTTCCCTGGATATTGATGCCATCTTAAGAACACATGTGGATGCGAAATGCCCCATAGGGAAAGTGAACATCCATTCTCATTTCATCCCACAGATTCTGTCACACTGAATAATCTCCTCTGCGTGCACGACTTCCTCCCCTACATTACGATATGGAGCGGAAAATATCTAGCGGTCTTTTGCATATTCAAATAGTTCCACAGCTTGGAAAACCAGCACGTACAAAGTAATAATAAATGGCACAGTGTCTAAGGAGAGAACCACAATCTAATCACAAGCAAGCACTATAGACGCTGATCACTACACCATATGCCAACTGAAAGTTCATGAGTAAAGTAAGGGCGCCATATTTCGGACACCATTTTTACTTTTGGGTATTCTACATGTTATAGTACATCAATAGACACGAAATTCTGTGACAAGTTGTTTATTCATATTAGCTTACAGTCTCTTAGTCAAAAAATGTCATATAAAGTAAGTTCATATAAGACATAATGAAAACCATTAAAGAGCATTTGGATTATTATGTGTTTCAAATGGGAAGGTATTTGTCCTTGAGCGCTGCTAGATGAGCAGCCAATCGGAGTCTTGCGGTGTTGTCGTATTGCATTCCCTCTAAGTGGTGTGTGACCAGCGCCAACCTAATCAATCTGTATGAAATGCTATTCGCGCTAAGACAAAAAATTCAGATTTTTCCAAAACTGATCCATGTGGAAGGTAGACAGTAATGCATCTAACATAACCATGAAAACCCCATATTTTTAGCTCAAATAGTTTTTCTAATACAAATAAATAAACCACTATTACCTGTATTATAACAATAAATCGCGAGTTAAGCATTGTATGAATATCATTATTGATTGGCATGTATGTGTGTACGTATATTTTTAATTGCTGAGAACTGAAAAACAAATGTTTGACCTGACGTGATAAAAGAATTACTTTGAATAAGCCAATTCAAGCAAGAGGAACCAATAAATTTCATTATATCTTTGTTTATGAATGGTACCTAATCTCTATTTACTCTAGAGAGTTCAAAGTGTTTGGTGTATGTATGTACACATACTTTTAATTACCCAGAACGAGGCGAATCAAAAAGGCAGATATTGCGAAGTTAGGCTCGATGTATTATTTTTAAGGTGTACACGTTCTTCAACAATTTTTCGGAAACAGAAACTAAAAATGAGTTATTGCAAGCAGTACTTCCGTTTAAAAGCACGGAAAAAGTGTATCATCTGGATCAACTTGCAATTGAAACGGGACACGATGTAATACGCCTCCCACCTTACCACTACCAGTATAATCCAAATGAGATGGTGTGGGCTCACATTAAAAGGGGTATTGAAAACAGAAATAATACATTTAAACTGACGGACGTTGAACGACATGTACACAATAAAATTGACAAGGTAACACAACAGGACTGGGAAAACTGCGTGAGGCATGCAGATAACCTTCAAGAAGACGATTTTAAGAAAGAGATAGAACATGAGGAGATTTTGGAACCTATAATCATAAATTTGCAAGACTGAGACGAAGAAGACAGTGAGAATGACGAATTGTCTCTTAACGGAAGTGACATTGACAGCGATATGGATGAGCCACTGGCAGTTCCATTGGATTATAAAACCAGGTAATTCATAAACTATAACTGTAATTATAGTATTTTAAATATACATAATTTGCGAAAATACTTTTTACAATTTTGATTTTTGCAAATACATCATTGTAAAATTTTGTAAAATATAATTTGCTTACCCTTACGTCTGCGCCAAGCACACCTGCATGTTGTATGAGTGCGCGAGACAGAGGAAAATATGAAAGGAGTGGGGTAACAAGTTGGCGACGCTGAGTGTGATGCGGCATCTGATTAGCTGAACTCTTCCCATTTGAAGAGCACAATAGTTTGCAAAAATGGTGCCTAATTTCGGATACTTTTGTGGAGTGCGATAACCCAGTTGAGGGTGTCTTTTCATAAAATCCCTGAGACCGAAATTACGATGCCCTGTGGTATCCTAAATTAAGAATTCCACGTTGGATAAATAACAGCTTGGATTAAACAACATATAAGTAATTTCAAATGTTAATGCATGTATGAAAACTATCATATGCTAACATACTACAGGCAGAAATTACGTGATTTGGGACCTTACATTAAGCTCAAGAACTCGCTCTGAAAAGTGGTCTTCAAACACTCTCATCGTGAACAAAACAACTTACGTATGCTACTTCACCGCAACTAACTGCATAACGGCTGGAGATTCACTGTTCACGTCGTTCTTCCTCCTACTAGTTCACTTCATTTCCGAGGGAGTGCAGTAGCTCATTGAGCAGAAAATTTACCATCCGAAATTAGGCACCTATCCGAAATATGGTGCCCTTACCGTAATATGAAGACAAATTAAGATCCAGCAACAAACCAACTACTACAACTGCTGCTTTACTTAAAAATTCTATCGAAACAAAGTGATTTTCACAATTTGGATAACATAAAGCCCCATGCACTCGTACTCCTCGAGCAGCAACCAATAATCTTTGACTTTTGAAAGAGGAGTATGCACGTCATCTGATTTTGTTTCAATACGAACATGTATCCTGTGAAAACAAAATTTGTGAAATCTTAGGGGCAAATGTTTCAAGTAGTCCTACTGCCACGCCTTTCACGTAAGCAAATGTCCCTTTGTACGTTAAAACATTTGTAGAACGCAACGGGGTAATTCCAGTTAAGCTCACGCTAGTGGCGAGAGCAATGTGTTTATTTGCCGGGAGCGACAAGAGGGAGTTCCCAGGCTTGAGCAGAGTTCCTCGCCGGCCGGCGTAGAGTGAGGTTGTGTTACGCTCACGGCTAATGTTTACTATATAGCAATACTACGGCTGTATACAGTGCACGCTTCTGCTAAGTGTCCAAGTTACCGTCTTAACATCAGTATTCTTTTTTGTTTGCTACAGTAATTAATACGACATAATCGACATGGTCGACCGTCAAACAGCGTTGGTGACAAGTTTTGTAGAAAGAGATGTTAGTCGACCGATTGCTTATGAGATATATGAATGGATATTCAGCTCGATTAAGTTAGAAGAAGATGAGGTTACAGCATTACTAATAAATGGACCTTCTCGACAAATTTTCATCACATGCAGTTCGCAAGAATTAGTAAAACGTGTGTTAAATGGGGATGCTATTTTCACTCTGTCAAATGGCAAACGGACCAAGGTGCTCATTGATGTTGCCAGGTTCGGAAGACGTATGGTTGAAGTATTCAATTTGCCACTGCGTATCACAAATATCAAAATAACTGAGGCTTTGGAACCATATGGGAATGTACTACAGGTGACTGACTGATGATGCATGGAATGAAACTTATAGTTATAAGGTGACAAACGGAGTTCGTACGATTCATCTGTTATTAAAGAAACATAACCCGTCATTCATAAACATTGAGCGACATTCGGCTTTGGTTAGGTATACCGATCAACCTATTACTTGTGCAATTGGTCATTTAGCGGGCCACTTACGTAATCAATGTCCACGTAATTTCGTACCTCGTATACCGAGCAGTGCACAGGATACCTTTACATGGGCCAAGCAGGCATCTGGAGCCTTTCCGAAACCACGGGTAATGAATGAGTGGTGGACACCGGAAAACATGCGCACCCCATTACCGTCACCCGACACGGAGATAGTAGACGACCGGCAGGCAGGCATTATCAGCGAGGATGAAAAACCCGCATCGACGAAAGCTGCTATGCAGAATTACACGGAAACTCCACACACTATGATCACCGATGACATCAACAGTATGGAGTCCCAGTCTTCGACAGATTCAGTGGTGGTTCATGCACCACGAAGTGAATATATAGCAGAAGGTGCAACGGCAGTATTGGACAACGTGATTGAGCATACACCAACAGCGGCTATACCATCAACTGCGGCTCCCCTAGCGGCAGTAGATGAAACTTTGGAAGACAGTAATATAATGATAAAACCATATGTGCTTGAGGTACAAGTTAGTAATCGTGACCCCCGATTAAACAAACATAAGTAAAAAGATCCGGTTACAAAGGAGGAATCACCAACTAGGAATTCGAAAAAGAAGGGCAAGTCGGTAGAGCAAAAGTGAACCAGTGGCGGTATTACGCATCAGCAACTTCTTTCTCCGGTCTTGTTGATGGTACTCCTCCTCCTCCTCCTCCTCCTTCAAAACTTGGCATTAGTGAATGTGAATTGTTTTCGGAACTACATCTAGAAAATATTGGTGCACGATTTTGTATTTGATTATGACATTGATTTTCAGTTTGACCAAGAAAATAACGAACATTGTCTGGATTTCTTTGGGCCACAATATACATATATATCCAATGTGAGAGAGGAACAGCGTGGTACAGCAATTGTTTATCGTACAAGATGTGGAGTGCGCCTCACAGAAACGCATGCGAGTGGTAGAATTACATCTTTATTGACTGAAAATAACATCCTATTAGGTAATGCATACTTGCCATCTGGGTCCCACAGACGAAAGGAACGTAACATGAAGAATTCCTAGCTAAGGAATTGTCTTTGTTTTTGCGTCATAAATACGACAGATTGATCCTCAGAGGAGATTTCAATTGAGTCATCAATGCCAAAGACCAGAAGGGCCAATATTACCCCTCACCAGTTTTAGGTAGCATGTGTAAATTCTTGAAGCTGCAGAATGCATGGGAACAGAAACATACAAACTATGTCCAGTTCACCTTCCATCGTAACTCTGCAGTTTCGTGAATAGATGACATCACAGTTTCAGGACATTCAAGTGAGACCAGAGCCATTTAGCGATCATCATGCATTGATCATGAAAATAGTGCATACCGAAAGGCCTCCTCCGATTGGAAGTGGTTCCTCGAAATTCAACAATAACTTCTTACAGGATACGATCTTTAAATCCAAGTTTCCACAGAGGTGGATAAGCTGGACTTGAAATGCGAAGAGTAGAACCGACAAGTTACATCAGTGGCAGTTAATTCTGAAGCCTGCCATCCGCAATTTTTACAAGAGTGAAGGCATAGTGAAGGCAAAGGATAGAAGAAAGTATTTGCATTATTACTATGAACTGCTTAATGATGAATACCAACAACAAAGGAGGCAAAAAGGTGGAGATACTGTGACGCATCACATCGAAGCAATAAAGAAGAAAATCTGGTAGAATTTTGTAGGAAAACACTACAACGAGCGGATGAGAACTCGCTACAGGGTGAAGAGAAAACCTCGCTCTATCACTTTGTGTCCGAAAAGTGCCGGGGAACGCAGAAACATACCTCCGCTTTAGAATCCACATCTGGAGAAGTACTGTCGACAACTCGAGGCATCTTAGTAGAGGCCAAAAATTATTTTACTTCCAAATTTGGGGAAACGGAAGTCGATGCTGCAGCATAGGAAAATGTTTACAAGAACATCGAGGAAGAACTATCGCCAGAAGATAATGAGACATTAAATGCAGAAGTAACCTAGTCAGAACTATGGATGGCACTCACATCAACCAGAAAGACATCGGCACTGAGAGCAGATGGCATGGGCTACCGGTTTTACAAAGAGAACTTGGAGACTATAAAATATACACTGCTTGGAGTCAAGTTAGAGTTGCAACGGAACGAGATTGAATGTTAATTCCCACGGAATTAAAGAAATGTAAACATAATTTAGCAACAGTCCCATGGAGTAAACATTGTGGAAAAGTGGACAAGCAAATAGACAGAATTACCAGAATTACCAGTAGTGTATCTGAAATCTGGAAATGGAATAAAAATAATATCGGCGTGCTGGTTACAAGCAGGGTGGAATATACGACAGTGTCAGTAATTCTCTTCTGGAATATTAAGTAAAGCAACGCTGCACGGGCTCAAATGTGGTTGATAATGGCTTTCTACCATTATTGCCTAAGTGCAGTTTATTCTAATTTATTTGTATTCAGAATGTGGCTTAGAGCAGAACGATACAAAATGCGTAGATTTCATGATGTGTGTGTGTGTGGATCGAGTTAAATGATCGGCTGGATCTCACTTGCTAACTTTTGCGCGAGTGTGCACGCAGTTTCTTTCTAAAATGTTACAACAAAGTGTAACTAAACATGAATACATAAAGTAAATCAGACATCCCACGCTACCTTTCCCCTTTGTGATCCTCATTGTTTATTTAAAAAAATCAGATCAGAGTAATAAAAATCAATGTTACCAAAAGCATTGGGAGCGGATGTGCCATAGCTCGGTCACAAAGGAAGCTCACTGCATTACTGACGAAATCTTTAGTTCCAAAATGTCGCACTCGTCACTTCTAGAAAAGCGCCTATGGCACCATAAACCTCCATCAGACATAGAGGTGACGTTGAAGGGAGTCCTCCGCAAAGAAGGGTCATTTGACTATTACCATACTGGGACCATGACCCTTACTGGCATAAAGATTGGTTAATCACTAAGGGATGGTGGGTAAATGGTGGTGATAGTGTTAGAGAAATGTTTTAGTAGTTCTAAGAACGTATTTGTAAGGGTGAGGCGGGATTGAAGTTATGCTTAGGGTGGACCTAGCACAAGTCTGGGCCTTTTGTATGTTTCTCCGGGGTCGAGGTCATACTTTCCGAGGCCGCGGATGACGTGATTGAAACTAGAAGGAAGTTTAGCATAGAAGCTTCGAGAGAGGTGTAGGATATGATCTGTGAGTATTTGAAATGCGAGGTTGGAGTAAATATTGTCATTGGGAATGTACCAATGTGCTGAGGTTGCGCTACTAAGATATCGGTTTTGGAGAATTGAAATTTACATAGGTTCGTTTTTGCTGCAACTCCCCAGACTTGGCAGGCGTATGTGATTACAGGTCGCAGAACCTGTTTATACGAAAGGATCTTATTCCTGAGCGCCAATGATGATCTTGAGCTGTATAACGCGTACAGCATTGCCATCTTCCTGTTGGCTTTGTTTGCCAAATTTGTTATATGGGCCTTCCATGTAAGCTTCATATCTAGAGTGAACCCTAGATAAGTCGCTGTTGTGGGCCATGGCACCTCTTCTCCTGCTAGCCGGAGATTGGGGACGTCTTGAAGCACTCGCCTGGTCAAAGCAACAGACTGAGACTTGGTAACATTTATTTTTAGGTGCCAGATAGTAAACCAAGCGGTCAGCATGTCGGCAAAAAACTGAGCCCGTTTCACCTCCATCTGAGATGACTATTTGGCATTAACCTATGGTTAAAATCGTGGGTGGGTGAGCTACCGTCACAGTAAACCAAAGCTTTACTACGTCAACTGTAGATCGCAGCATAGGCTTTATTGTCTTTCTTCTGAAGGAACTAAACAAAATTATAGCTCTAAAATTAACTTCACATTAATTATATATCTGTGTGCTGCAAGAGTGTTTTATATAACTACAATTACCTTTTCTAGTAATATATTTTAGAGGTTTCTAAAGTAAACTAGATTCTAATCGAATATTTTGGCAGTAAAGTCTACAATGTATAAGCCATATACTCACAATCCTACAACACAAAATACTTCTCAAAATTGAGCTCCATGATCATTCTAATGCGGATTGGGAACGTCGACTCTCGACACTAGACACAGAAGATCAGTCACTATGGAGAATGTCAAAGGCTCTATTAAGGCTCCCAGTTCAGGATAAACCTCTTCGCCATGGCTTAATCACCGCCCAATCCACAAGAGAAAAGGTAGGACTCATGGCTACTTATCTCGAAAGCACCTTCCATCCAGCAGACACCTGTAATGGGGACCATATCCACCAAACAAATGAAGCAGTTCGGACATACCTCTCTCGGCCTCATGATCCAGAAGAACCTCCATCTACAAACCTCACGGAGCTGCAGCAATACCTATCCTCCGTAAAACCTTACAAGGCCGCAGGCTACGACAATATTCCCTATGCTGCTCTGCAGCAATTACCAATCTGCTGGAAAGAAGCCCTGGTCAACCTGTTCAACGATCTGCTCCGGCTTGCGTACTTTCCGACCACCTGGAAGCACGCCAAGGTGATCACCCTCCCGAAACCTGGCAAGGATTCGTCCACTCCAGAGGGTTATCGTCCCATTAGCTTGCTCTCCAGTTTGAGCAAAATTTATGAGAAGGTCATCCAATCTCGCCTTAACCAAACACTGGAGACACTGCAAATACTACGGCCCGAACAGTTTGGCTTCAGGCGTGAACATTCCACGGTCCATCAACTCTTGCGCTTAGTGGATCACATTATCACTGGCTTCAACAACCGCCACTTTGTCGTAGCTCTGCTTCTGGATCTTACTCGTGCTTTTGATTCTGTCTGGCATGCAGGCCTCCTTTTTCGTCTCGTACAGTATAACATTCCCTCTTATCTCATTCATCTAATTAACACTTATCTAAACAATAGGACTTTCAGTGTCACCATTGAGGAAATCACCTCTCAATCTCATCCCATCAATGCTGGTGTACCCCAAGGCAGCGTTCTTGGACCTGTCCTTTTTCTCATCTACATCAATACCCTGCCATCCTACGCAAACTGCACGCTCTTCCAGTTTGCGGATGATACAGCAATTGCCACCTCCTCCAAACGGCATGAACTTGCTGTACGAAGACTTCAAAGCTACGCGGATCAATTAACAACCTGGTTCAACACCTGGCGGCTTAGTGTAAATCCAACTAAGTCCCAAGCCATCACCTTCACCAGACGAACAGAAGATGATGTCCCGGAATTGAGTATTGCCGGCGGCTCTGTTCACTGGACAAACCAGGCCAACTATCTTGGTGTTACGCTCGACAGCAAGCTCACCTGGAAGCCGCATATAGAAAAAGCTTACAGCAAGATCTCCCGTAGGATGGCTCTACTTTATCCCCTCTATAATAGAAATTCCTGCATGTCCATCCCCAACAAACTGCTTCTCTACAAGCAAGTCCTCCGTCCTGCTATAACTTACGCATGCCAAATATGGGGCATTGCTGCTCCTACACATCTTGATAGGCTCCAAGTACTTCAAAGCCGCTACCTCAGAATTTCAGTCAATGCTGGCTGGTACATACCCAACAGCAATATTCACCGCGACACTTCTATCCCCACTCTCCATGACTACATCCACACTCTCTCCCAAAAGTTCTTTGACTCTCTCCCGCACAGCTTCAATTCTCTAATTCGAGGACTTGGAGAATATGACATAGACCCTGGTGAAACTTACAAAAGACCTAGACTTGTCCTCAGCAACTAAATCCTAAACATTCTTTCAAATATTTCTAATTACCATTCTTCATAACAACTATACCCACTTCTAGACTATATACCCTCTAAAACAATCCCACCGCCTAACCACAATCTTTCTACTTAAACAACCATTCCTCTACCAGCAAAGGACCTAGTCCTGGTACGGAAATAGTCAGGGAAGCACCGCCTGAAAGGCGGCTAACTTTCCAGCGACGAGTACACCGAGTGCAACACAAAATACTCCATTTTCAATCATCTTTCGGAATTTTTGAAGTGGGTGAAATTTCCGTGGAGATTTCATCCGCACAGTTATTTATCACAATACTTGATCTCTGTAGCTGGGGAGTGTAGACACTAGACACCGTCTAGCAGCTCTAGCGCTGCATACACCTCTCCTATGAACTTCCTCAATCGGAAATTTCATTCTAATACAAGTTCTCGGACAGTACAAAAGATAACATTTGCATATATCATAGGCAAGTGCTCGGGGTCGCTAGAGCGGATGTCTCTGGCGTTCCACCTCGTAAAGGGTCGCGGGTTCGGGTCCCACCTTGTGCATGATGTTTATTTGTACTGTATGCATGTGTAAAGATAGAGAAAACAATTTAAACGACGAAAGCAAGGAAAATTAAATATATATATTTAAAAAACGATGGAAAACTCTTGCTTGTATTTGAAATAAAGTTCTCGGATACTAAAAATTAAAAAAAAAAAACTAGCTTGTGTAATCCTTGATAACAGACAGGAACAGTGTAAAGAACCGAAAGGGTCTTTGAATGTTTTCAACTTATAGGTTCTCTTCTTCGAGAGAATAAGCTTTTCAAATTGCAATTTGAAATTTCGTTTTAGCGAAAGAAAATGTCCTAGTCCCCCCATTCAGTGCGCGATTCCGAGTCCCAGAGACCGCAGTCAGATGATCTTGTAAAATCTGCGGAGCGCCTATGTATAATAATAATAATCAGCGTGACTGCACGCGTCTATGATGGAGTTTCATTTAGCTGTAGTTGCATTCATTTATCTTCATTCCTTTTACAAATATTCCAACGTGTACAATAAAAATATTTTAAGGTGTGAATCATACGACAAGTAGTACTTCAGTATACTGCTAATTACTGGTATATCAAAATGACAAAATCGTCCTTAAAATATTTTAAAATTTTGGATGATACTTTAAGTGCAGAGGATCTACCCAAAGTCCGAAGAACCTGCCCTCCTTCAACCCAGGAGCGATGGATAACTCCGGGGGTCTTTCCATAGGGCAATACCTGATTTATTAAATAGCCACCTGTTGACAGCAACATCAAGACGGGATGGAATGGATACGCCATTTACGCGCGTCAACCCTGCAGGGAAGACTACCGAAAACCTCGGTGTGGCCGCCTGGTGATCTAGCACACCTTCCGCTAGCTCTGCAGGCTAGTACCCGGGACTTATGAGGCAACCCTCTTACACCTTCCGGGCGGCCGTAACCCCCCAATTTCCCGTGGGTGCCGGGAACACACTGCTCCCTCGAGTCGAACCCAATCCAAACAACTCCCCGACGGGAGGGGCTCGGCAGTTCGGCCCGAGGTTCCTCTATAATTGTCAGAGGTACCACGAGTGCTTAGGAGTCCGCAGCGCCTGCACCACGGTTAGCTGATGGGGACGGATCCCCTCCCATACGGGATTGGTGCCTTAAAGTCGCACCGGGTAATTGAGAGTTAATAAAAGTACCTTTTATATGGGGGCGCAGAAACACCCTAATAATGCGTTTAACGCAAACTTAGGAACTAGGATCCGATGCCTATCTCATAAATCTAAAAATTACAAGTAAAAGTCTACTGTTAATTTATTATTAATTTTGTTAAAGTACCAAATTATTAAATCATATTAGTATTTTTGTTTCCATAACTAAACACTCAGAGGAATTATTGCAAATCTCAGATACATTCTACAAAGGAATTAACGGCTTCATTTTATAAACTTTATTCCCCAAAACCTTGTAAAACGAATAGACGTTTCATAAACTTTCCATGTAGTTTCTAAGTGTTACAAATATATGTAATCTTTTACGCAATATAGATTCTATGATAAAAACTAAAACACTTATGTGATTACCGTACTTTTTATGTTATTAAGTGATTTCAAGGACTGAATTGGGCACATTTTGTCAAATAAAGTGATGAATGGCATGACCAAGAAATTTCAATGAGCATTACACATAGACTTGATTCATGCTTTAATATTTGCAAAATCTAACTTGGCAAGAGGAGGCCATATTTCGCAAAGATCAGTTTATTTCCTTCATTGGTCTATGTCCGGAGAAGGTTATTATACATGCTGTCATGTGTATTGGCATGACCAAGAAATTTCAATAAGCATTACACATAGACTTGATTCATGCTTTAATATTTGCAAAATCTAACTTGGCAAGAGGAGGCCATATTTCCCAAAGATCAGTTTATTTCCTTCATTGGTCTATGTCCGGAGAAGGTTATTTATACATGCTGTCATGTGTATTGGCATGACCAAGAAATTTCAATAAGCATTACACATAGACTTGATTCATGCTTTAATATTTGCAAAATCTAACTTGGCAAGAGGAGGCCATATTTCCCAAAGATCAGTTTATTTCCTTCATTGGTCTATGTCCGGAGAAGGTTATTATACATGCTGTCATGTGTATTGGCATGACCAAGAAATTTCAATAAGCATTACACATAGACTTGATTCATTCTTTAATATTTGCAAAATCTAACTTGGCAAGAGGAGGCCATATTTCGCAAAGATCAGTTTATTTCCTTCATTGGTCTATGTCCGGAGAAGGTTATTATACATGCTGTCATGTGTATTGCCTATTCCCTAAGTGTTTTGTTAGATATACTGTAAATGGGGCTGTGTTTATCCAAGTCGTGAACTGGCATGAGCATGTATAAATGTGTTAATATTTTAACATTTTATAACGATGCCAAACGATAGACTGTGTTAATGACACTCTTATTATAAACATTGAGGAGCAATTAATGAGCATGAACTGATTTTTGTGGCCTGCCACGGTAACAACTCCATAAAATCTGTAGTTGTAGCTGTACCTACCTCAAATCCCCTTTCTCCTCCTCCTCCTCCTCCTCCTCCTCCTCCTCCTCCTCCTCCTCCTCCTCCTCCTCCTCCTCCTCCTCCTCCTATTCCTCCTCCTCCTCCTCCTCCTCTTCCTCCTCCTCCTCCTCCTCCTCCTCCTCCTCCTCCCAAGTTAACTTGTGCGGCTAGATCTTCAGTACTATCATTCTCTTTATAAAGTATGGAATAACGAGGGGGCAACTAATGAATTTCATGAAGCGAATAATATGACTATATGTGGCCGAGCGGTTAGACCGCTTGACTTTCGCCAAAGCGATCCGGTCCCAGGCGACCGCATGTAGTATTTTTGGTGGACAACACGTCACAGCGGAGGGTTTTCTACGGTATCTCCGGCTTCTCCACTATCATTCCACCAATTTCTCAATTATCATCTTTCCTTTCATTCATTTCGTTCCCATTCTGTCATCACTTCTCTCGCTCTCATATCAGGCATGGGCTTATCACCCATTCTGGGTTCTCTATCTCATCCAGAGTTTCGGCTCCTCAATCCAACGCCCAGCGGCTTAAGGCACTAAGGAAAAAGAATCCTTACTTCACCTTACTAGGTGAAGCTGGGGAAGTTGAAGGAGAAGAATATGATTACATGCAGTGGATTAAAAGGTAGAAATAAAGAAGGTGAATTTCCAAAAATCTGCAAAGTCGGACAAAACATACATTACTTTCAGTATAGTTGATATTTATTGATATTTGATATTTATTTGTACAGTTTCTATTACAATTTTATTACAATAACTTTAACACTGAACATGCACTTGCTATATATCTGTACAAATACTTGAAATTGCTGACCTAAAATTTAATCGCTGACTCAGGTCCCCTGGATATAAGTCTTTGGATTTCCTGAGCAGCTTGTTGTCATTTCTTCTTGACCTTCGCTTCTTTTGTCCTAATCTACTTTTCTCTTAACCTATATAAAATTCTCCTATAGATTTATTTTTCTTTTCTCCCATCCCCGTTAACATGCGTAATACCACTACGTCTTTGCTCAAACTATCACATTTATTAACCCATATTTTTCTCCTGCAATTTGCTAGCTCCTTACATTCCATCAAGTAATGAACAGTGTTCTCCTCATCTCCACAAAATTCACATATCCCTACCTCGTTATTTCTCAACCCTTTTAGATATATTATTCCTACTCTCATCCATGCTATGCTTTCTTTTCCAGTTTTGTCACAATTATCTATATATTTTTCCCTACTCCATTCTGTTTTAATTGCTTATAGAATTTCAAAGATTTCTGTTCTTCTATACTTTTCCATATTACCTGCCTATCTGTGTCTTGTACACTGGTTCTCACTTCCTTCCAAAACCCGCTATGATTTGACTCCTCTATAATAACAATAAATAACCCAGGGCGCGAC
Organism: Mantis religiosa; assembly: GCA_030765055.1. Classification (NCBI taxonomy): domain Eukaryota; kingdom Metazoa; phylum Arthropoda; class Insecta; order Mantodea; family Mantidae; genus Mantis; species Mantis religiosa. The sequence goes on from CM060947.1 coordinate 184,649,049, forward strand.
AGCCCTTAGAGGGCCAAGGTCTACCAACCCGACTGCCGGCCTCACGCCCACTTACGCACGGCAGAGGTGGACGATCGTCCAACCGATAAGGGGAGGAGATGTGGTCAGCATCTCGGCATCCCCTAGCCGGAATGTTGGTTTCCGTGACCAGGGCCGCTTACCTAGCGTAAGCTTCTCACTTTCCTCACGATGCTGAGTGGACACCAGTCCTATACCCGGGACCTAAAATCCCCGTCACATGGGTGGGATCGAACCCGGGCCGCTTTCCGTGGCCAGGGACCAAGGTATGCTGCCTTAGCCCGCTACGCCACGGCGTAGGGCATTTGACTCCACTGCTCTCCATAGCTCTCCCATGTCTACCTTCTATTACATTCTTTCCAATTCCGACCACCAACTATATATTTAATATAGTTAGATGCGTAAGTACTGTCCAGATTTCGAACTTATGTAATGTTTTAGTAGCTATCAGTTCCCATTAAAATTAAGCTGTAACATTCAAGTGAGAAACATAATATAGAATTAACTAAAAGCAGTAAGGAATTCAAAATATATAGATGGAGAGACAAAGAAAGGGAAAGCTATTGCGAAGAATTAGAGAAGGTATGGAATTATCAGTGTTAAAATACCCGGAAAATTTGCTACTAGAGGGTGAGAAAGAGGGAGCAATATCGAAAGTGGAAGAGGGTGAAAAGGCGGGATGAAAAATGAAGCAGATTAATATTTGTGGAAATTAATTGACCTAATAGTGGTTAACTATAAAGCCCGGACCTTAAAGTACTTACATGTTGTAAGTCACCATTAAGGTAGTTGTCTCCTAACTGATTTAACGGGAAAAACACGAGTCAGTTGGACAATTTAATGTCATGTCGGCACGTTGGCAAAGTAGCTCACGGATTACAGCGGCTGGACGGCAACCAGAAGATCCATGGTTAAAATCCCGTCAATGGCATTGAATTTTTCAGTCCGACTCTATCTTTCCATAGATTAATATTTGTTAGCAAACAATGGATAAATAAATTATTGTTTCATATAATCATGTAGAGAACTTGTTAGAATCAAACTGAAATATTCACTACCGTAACCGGGATTTGTATCACGGAAAAAATGCAGCATATTGCAATGGTAACTCAGTGATTAGAGGACCCTCAAAATCACTGACAGGGATTTCAGCTATGCATTAAATTGTTCAGTTTGATTCTACCTCTCTAAAGTAAATCATTTTAACTTATAATCAAACAAATTTATTTTCTACCTTGTTTCTTCTTTTTTGTGTATTTGTTTTTCCACTCTTAGAGGTAAAATGGCGTAAGATTTATTCTACCTCTTACATTTATTGCACTTTCTTTTCTTTCTTCACGTTTACTGAAAACTAGAAATAAATCCTTACGTACTGCCCACCACTACTGAATTTAAATTGACTTTATACCCTACTAAACCTGCAGTTTTATGTCATGTTCAGCACTTTAAGACTTCGTTTGATGTTCCAGCAAACCTGCTTCCTTTCTCCTCTACTCTCCAACCTGTGTAACTGCCAGCTATCTCTATAAGAGCACTGTATGGTTTCATTTATCTTTTTGTGTACTGTACCACCACAACGGCTTTGGAGAGATAGCCCAGTGACATTTTTCCAATTGGAGATTACGAGGAAAACTCCTGTGATAAATGTGCTGCTGTTCCAAGAGAATTAAAGGTCCTGCATAAATCCCACGTAAAAACATCAGCAAAGGAAGATGATTTTTCAAAAGCAATATGCCGGTCTATTTTATTGCACAGGGCTTGGAATATTGTTGAAGTGAAGAATGACGCAATACAACATTCTTACACCTACTTAGAAAACAGGAAAAAGTATAAGTTTAGCACTTGCTGATTTTCTGTATTCTGTATAAATTGAACTATGTTAGTGAGTATTCATTTCAAAGTGTCATGATGCTATACCTCTGAATAAGTTTATTGAAGAGACTGTCGGCTCTAAGAGAAAGCACGTAACGCAGCTCCTGTCACGCGTGGAAGCTATACTCATGCCTCTGATTGGCTAAATTATATATTAATCGATTTCTACCAGATCGAATTGCTATCATGGCGTACCTTAAACCGAACATTCAGTAATTATAGTAATCAAGTAAAACGTTATCCTATTATTTTTCTATTACTGGCATTACATTGCTACAGAATACATGCAAATTAAGCGAGGAATATAATTGCACAGAATTTATTGAAGTATTTGTTTGCATTACTCCTCTCCAAAATCATAACTTTTTTAAACTTTCAAGAGACTTATTTAGAAAAGTTTAAATGTGCAATATGGAATACAGATTACGTGTAACAATAGTCATTGAATGTTCAAAGCTATTAGATAGCTACCTGTCCTTAACGTATTTGACAAACGATTTAAACAAGTGATTCCTGCTAATTCCTTTGTACTGCACATAAGTAAATGTCTAATAAAGAAATATCTGCAAACATTTATCTAGATAAAAATGAAATTGATATGACTGTAAGCGTCTGTAAGAATACGTTTTAAAAGAATGAGTAGACAAAAGCATGCGAGTGCAACACAGACTTCAAAGATCCAACAGAGAGAGAGAGAGAGAGAGAGAGAGAGAGAGAGAGAGAGAGAGAGAGAGAGAGAGAGAGAGAGAGAGAGAGAGAGAGAGAGAGAGGAAGAGAGAGAAAAGAGAGAGAGAAAGAGAGATTTTTAAAAAGGGTCCGATTATAAGCTTTCCTTTACATAGCCTTTCGCAAAGTTCTATTTCCTTAAAAATGAACGATTCTGCTTCAAATACCACATGTTTAATATGTTTAATACATAACAAAAGAAACTTACCTATATATTGCATTTTTTGAGAATAGCTCATCGTCATTTCTGATGACTTTTACATAATTCGAAAGAAGTAAAAGATAGACAAAATCTTATTAAACAGAAAATATATCTCGTTAAATGGCACTATTTATGTCAGTTGTTTTCTGGAACATTTCCGAGATAATCCTTGGTAGTTTTTAGTGTTAAAATATGTCTCAAATGGAATCCGTTACTCGATTTTATTACTTTTTTTCTCCTGATCTACAAGAGTAAGGGAATGTCATAGCAGTGACCTGGCAATCCATTCTTTTAAGATTTGACTATAGCTAACAGCTAACCTCTGTTCCCATTGTACTTATAAGGGAATATTTAATAAAAGCATTTATTTAAAGTTTATTTATTCTTATGAACAGAAGAGGAATAAACTCACTAACAAAGTTCGTCATAAAAGTGTAGACAGATGAAAGAAACATCAAATATAAATACAGAATATTGTGACTTTGTGGGTTCGTAAAATTAGAAGCCAAGTTTGCAGAAATTCAAAATGCTCTTTTATTTCCATAGAAAGACACCTTTTTATAGCCCTAAGCAGCAAAATGACGTAACATACACAAACGAAAGGTCGTCTGCCACACATCCACAAACAAAGAATTCAAAGAATTCACTTTCAAATCAGTACACACGTAAGATTATCAGTTCTCGACTCTGTTCACTCCTAGCAGCTCCCTGCCGACTCACTGGCAAGAGCTGCCACTACCACATTTATACACCAACCGCTGATTCTCAAAAGTTGTCGAAGGTACAAGATCTTTCTTGATGTAGCGAGAACACCATGGAGCTGTTTTTTTCTTCCTCTATTGCTCTCTCTCTCGGCAAGTGATTAGCGCTGCGCCCATGTACTCGCCGCTCTCTCTCTCTCTCTCTCTCTCTCTCTCTCTCTCTCTCTCTCTCTCTCTCTCTCTCTCTCTCTCTCTCTCTCTCTCTCTCTCTCTCTCTCTCTCTCTCTTTCTCTCTCTCTCTGTCTCTCTGTCTCTGGCTACGGCTCCACAATACCTGGCAACAATATAGATTAATTTGAAGTAAATTGCATATTTTGTAAGGATACTATATTCATAATGTGTAGGGAAAGTCATGTGAATATGGCACATGCATGTTTCTGCCTTATTATACACATGACTGTAATCATTCAATCCCGTTGAAGGCAAGGGGTAGAGGTTAAACGACAGAGGAGAACACCTTGTGCACTGAGTCTGACAGACTATACGGGTATATCGCGCTAACATTCAATATTTGACTAGAACTGGTCCCAGTTTATCTAAAATGGACTTACTTCTATGCAGGATCAGGAAATCAATACACAACTGCTTGTGTATAGTATTACTACATGTAAATATACAAAAGTGTGGTAGTTGTAGGTGTAACAACAAATATTGCAAAATTAACACTTCTTTGGCATTAATTCTGCATTTGATGAACCAAACAATTATGTAGTCAAATTTGCAGCCTGTTCTTTCTACTACTTCGCTTGCTGGAGAGTCGAACGTGAGACTCCCATTTTCTCTTGCAGTGGCTCGCTTTCTCGCCGAACCGGGACTTTGTTTCTCTCACACGACAAGGGTCAGCTGACTTACTCTCCCGAACCTGCTCACCAATATACAATCGTAGAAGCTTCAAGAGAGTTCCCCAGAGACCCAAGGAACAAATATCCCGAAATATGTCGTCTTCTCTCAATAGCACTTTTGGGATTTATGACGGGTGGGAGCAACGCTCTTTTATCTCTGCAATCTACTAGTCGTCCGGGGTTGTGGACATCTCAGAGCAGCAACACTATGGTACTTTAACAAAAAGTTGCAACGCAAAGAAACATTTTTACAGAGTATGCTAAACGTGGGAATTTTCTTGGAATTTTCTTCGCTTGAAAGTCTTAGGGTGTTTGTGCTTAAATATGACATTTGCTGCTTTTCCGATTGTGGCTTTTGAGCTACTGTCCTCGAGGTCACACACACACACACACATACACACACACACACACACATACACACACACACACACACACACACACACACACACACACACACACACACACACACACACACACACACACACACACAGATTTTATGTAGTATTTTTCAATGTATTACTTTTTCCCCGCATATCAGCAGAGAAATATTTGATATTTGACGTTTTATTCGAAAGCAATATTTTCAAGAGTATCAGAGAAAGCAAAAGTTCCTGTTGAACTTATACACGCGGTGAAAAGAGAACGCCATGCAATATCCTATAAAATTTGTTAGAAAACCTATCTGTACAGTACCCGGAAGTGCTAGTATATGAACGGAAGCAAACGGAAAGTATTTATTCTTATTGGAGTTTTTCTTTCCCATTCGCTCGTGAATTATTAGACAACAGAGCTGAAGACACTAAAATAAAATGTCTCTGCCCTTAGACGATTGTGTCCTGTACCCTTGATATTGAGGCCAAACAAACGAGTAAGAGAAATTGGATCTCTGTCTCTCACATCCAAATGCTAGTGACTAATGGCCTGTGATCGGCAGAACAGTGCACATATTGACAGAGCATTGTGTGGTGAATCGCCCACGGGTACGTAGCGACGTTGTCCTGACTGTAATTGATGAGAGCGCGGCTCTCTCATGTGAAAATATTTTATCACATTCCGTTGCTCCGTTGTTGCCAGTAAATATTTTGAGCTTGGACTGAAATTCGATTTAGCTACGGTCCATTGTCCTGGTAATCGACATCCGTTAACAATACATTGGTGATAAACAGCTAAAAATAACATTTTTATAGCTGTTGGACGTTATTTTTGAAGAAAGATGCATAGCTTGCGTTTGTTTATTACTTGCTGTTCATATCGTCATGTTGTTTATGTTGAATGATGTTTTACTGACTCGCTGAAACCGTTGTGCATGGAACTAGCTGAAAACTTCAACAAAACCTGACTTGCTTTTCATAGCACTTCCTGAATAAACTGGAATGCCAACTAGACTGGCTGGATGAAAGGCTTTGAAGTAAGAAAATCATGAATTTCAGCATTGAGAAAACGGATTTCGTATGTATAATATTTTGTTAGTATCAATAAATGCTTATTGACTATACACATAATGTGTATACTTAACATAACTGACTGTTCACATAAATGTTTACATTATAACTATCCTGTATCTAGCACAATAAGAATATCCTAGGGTCCCATACACCGAGTTTATACTGTGTAACGTAACCCTTCCCCATCTCCAATTTCCATTTTAAAAATGTTGTTGTTGTTTTTAAATGCTAGACTTTTGTAATGAAGCCAGTAGCTCTCTTGCCCTCCAATATTTCTGTGTAGTGGGTCCGGCAGGTAGGGCTTCACAGGTTAAAAGATGTTCTTCAGTCATTTCCTCTTCTTTGTTGCACAGAGGACAATTTGGATTTGTATAAATTCTGATTCTGAGTAAGTGTTTGGCCAAATAATTATGTTCCGTAAGTAATCTAATATTTGCTACTGTAGCTTTACGTGGGATTTCTGGAATAATTTCTAGATTTTTAATTAAAATGTTCCACTTCTAATCTTTGGCTTTCTTAGCTATTGATTGGTTTTGTTTGTTTTTATATTTGTTTTTATTAATCTTTTTATGTATGTAAAGGGTAAGTTTTTACTTTTGTTCTGAATTAAATTTGCACCTTTTTTGGCAATTAAATCAGCTGATTCATTTTCATCAATTTCACAATATGCAGGTATCCACTGTAATATAATTCTTTTCTGTAGTTTTTGAAGTTGCTGGATCATTTTGTCACATTCTTGAATATGGATTGACCTCATTTTCTATGAACTTATTGCACATAATGCTGCTTTAGAATCAGAAAGTATGACAGCATTTTTGAATTTATCTATTCTGTATGGAAGGTGCTGGAGTGAAATATGAATAGCCGTTACTTCTGCATCAAAATTTGTCTGCTGGTTGATAGAATGAGAACAGTGCACACTTAATTTCTGCTCCTGAGTTGTTGTCCAAGTTAGATCCATCTGTGCAGATATGTAACCATTCTTCAGGTGGGTGTCTATTGTTCGCAGTTTCTAATGCTAGTGCTTTTAGTACAGGTTTGGAAGTTTCAGATTTTGTAACTATTTGTTCTAAATCTAATTGAATATTAATTGGTTCAAAGGTCGGTGGGTTTTCTTTGATGAAAGTTTTTTCTTTAGAATTAGGAAGATTCCGATCTGTTTTTAATTCCATAACTTTGTGTAGGAAACTTTTTTTGTGTTTTCATCTTGAATGGTTGTAGTAATCTTTTCTCCCATTTTGTTGTTTTTAACAGCAACATTTTTTCATTTTGTATTAGTGCCTGCTCCTCAAAAGTTAGATATATTGGATAGTTCCGAGTTAAGGCTTGCATTGGCGTGATTGGAGTAGAAAGTCCTCCTGCATTCCATTGGATAATTTTGAGGGTGTTCTGTAATTGACGTCCTGCAAATGTCCCCACCCGGAGAACTGAACAGGGGACTATTTTACCTCCGGAAAATTTATCTGAAAGATTTGTCATGTTTTAAGTAGCATAAATATAACAGTTTTTTTAAGTGGACATCAATTATTTGGGTTGTAATTGCGGTTACATCATCCACTCACTTTAACCCCCAGTATGTCTGGAGGACCACACCTGTCTTTGGTTAATGGGTCCATCGGACCTGGCCGGGAGGAGTTTTAAAGTCCATCGGCTTTTCACACAAGCACCAATTGTGGAACATTTGTACGCCGTGACAGGCCAGCGTAAGAGATGAAATAGCATTTCCTCTATTTCTGATGTAGACCTAACGCTCGATCCCCACAGCATCATTGGTAAAATCAGGTTGCACCACGGGCAGGTTGAGGTTGGGATATGGATAGGAGAGGTTATGGAATGCACATCATATCCTTTGCATCCTCCATTTTAGATATTGGCGTGAGTAAAGTATTTCAGCACTGCTGGAACGCTTTTCATGGATTTATCTTTGTCAATAGAAACCTCTGAGATAAGGCACTGATTATTCTTGTAAGAATAAGAGGGGAACTGACGTGCCTCCATTTCGTGCGCTAAGCAGCAATGAAAGCATCACTTCAACCAATGGAATTCGCAGAAATCACAAATGACAGATATATGTTCACTCCACGTGGAGTAATCAGTGTGTTATGTGAGAGGTATCTATTATAAAAAATAAATCCATGGTAAACGTTCGAACAGCGCCACTCAACTTTAGTTGATCTGGCCATCGCTTAGCATGTAACAAATAGATTTCATTTATTACTATAACGGGTTACTAATGCATAAACGTGTCTATTAATAAACACAAACTTGTGTATCACGTCATGTCAAACGTTGCTTTTCACTTCTGAGTAATTTCAAATATACGTACACACATACATGACAACCAATAATGATATTCATTACAGTGCTTGCGTCGCAATGCATTGTTATAATGCAGGTAATAGTGCTTTATTTATTTGTGTTAGTAAAACGATTTGAGCTAAAAATATGGTGGTTTCACGGCTATGTTAGATACAGTACTCTGTATCTTCCACAAGTTTTAGTTTTGTCATAATATGAATTTTTGTCTTAGCGCGAATAGTATTAATTAGAGATTGATTAGTTTGGCGCTCGTCACACACCACTTAGCGGGAATGCAATACGACAATACAGCAGGACTCCGATTGTTTGGTCACCTAGTAGCGCTCAAGGACAAATATCATCCAATTTGAAACACATAATAGGTAATGCCCGACTATCAGCTATGACTAACAAATAAACACTACATTCAAATGCAAACATCAGATAAAGAATTCGCTGCATATGCAATTTCTAGGGGGTCATAAATCCAAATGGATTCTTAGGAGATCGCAATTTCTAAAATTCTTCCGACTCTAAGTATGAATCTAATTGCTAATAATTTCATTATATTTGTGTATATTGAAAATATTTAAATATTTATTTTCTCATATAAATGCAAATAACCTTATGCTTCGAAAGGTAGAGTCAGACTGAAAAATTCATTGCCATAGCCGGGATTTGAACCAAGGATCTTCTGGTCTCCGTCCAGGCGCTCTAACCATTGAGCTCCTATGGTCAACGTGCCGATATGACATTAAATTCTCCAACTGACTCGTATTTTTCCGGGTAAACCTCTTAGGAGTTCTCATAAACACATGAGACAACTATCTTAACAGCGAATTACAACGTGTAAGTACTTTAAGGCCCGGGCTTTATAGTTAACCACTATTAGGTCAAATACCAGCTATGGCATTGAATTTTTCAGTTTGACTCTACCTTTCCATACTTTAGCCTACACATGACCAGTGTGAAAGAACAATTAACTTTATGATTAAATAGTAGTATGATGAGTATATTTTAATTGTTTAAAATTATTCTTTGAATACCTTCCTTCCACTAAAATTCCATAGAAATGTAAACAGTTAAATATTGAAATTATTAAGGAAATAGGTCATATTAAAGCTCTTAGTTTATATTTTTCATAGCATTAACTGGTCGTTTAGATTTGTCCAAAATTGCAGTGTTTTGAAGTATTAAGCTGATGGAATAGTAAAACAGGCTTATTGATAAACCTTCTTCATTAAAATAAGCTGGACAAGCTCTAATTTAAGCAGACTGTACTGGTGTGGAGGTGATGTAAGGAAGTGTCCTTGGTGCGGTGGAAACTATTTCATCTGATTGAACACATAAAGTTAACATGGCATTAATTCCCTCCGAGCAGTGCATTCTTAATTCTCTCCGAGGAGTGCTTTGCTTTAGTCACATATTTCAGTGAGTATTTTAAGTATAAGAATGGGCCTTAGATACATGAATGTGGATGAGTAAGCAAGGTTTATATTTGTTAAGCTGAAGACCTAAAATTCTCTTTCAAAAACAAATATAATTTTGAAACTTAGCTGTCCTGGACTACAACATTCTGAAAGCTGTGCAGAAGCTATAGTGTATCACTTATTCGCACCTTTTTTAAAAAAATATAAGCCCATATCTCTATTACTTGCTGGCCACAAGGTGTGAGGGGTTATGATCCAATGTGCTATGTATTTCGTTTGGTTGTTCACGAGTGGCATAAGGTAAAAAGGATACTAATAATTTATTTTCTTCAACTCGGTAATGAAATTCGTTATATCTATTACATATTGAAAGGTTACTGCAGTGCAGTATGAAAAAATTAGAATTGCAGTGATTTTTCTCAATTGGGCTTGGAAGTTTTTGAAATCTAAAATGACAATTGCGATACAGTATTTCTCATTCGTAAATTTACTTACGGAAATAAAACATAACTTATATTATTATAAAATATGTGTAATTAAACAAAATTGTTACAATTATGAAATACTCATTAACTGTTTATTTATGCATATTAAATAATATATAATATTAATGCCAATGTTCATTTTATGCAATGCAGTAAGTATTTCATTTATGTAACTGATGTTCCCAAAATAGCCTCCATTTCTGTCAAACCTTTCTGCATATTGATAAAGGATTATTGTAGCACTTCAGCTAGCATGTAGTCTTTAATATCTACCTCCAAGGGTGTTACTAAATGACTCCAGAAAAACGCTGCCATAGAGCCAAATGGTAGAATTTCCATGGCAGCCGTGCGTTGGCATTTTGCAAATCAAGTTAGCTCAAAAATTGCAGACACTTTTATGGCTTTCCCATGTCCTTGACTCTTTCCCTGGGGTTATTTGAGGAGAAACATTTATTCAAGTCGTCCCAAGTCTACAAGAAATTTACAATATTTATTAAAAGTTTACTAAAAATTCGCAGAGGAATTAAGAATATTCCAGTTGAAGGTTATTAAGAACTTTGAGGTCATTCAGCGTAACCTAATTGTCGCCGCAGAGATGAAGACAATTGTGGGACATTCTTTTACAGAAATTAAATATTTTCTTGTGCTGCAGAAATGATACTTCTTGATATTAATCACATACTTTTACAGAAATAATCAAATTTGTATTACACAAATGTTAAGCATTGCCTTCATTGCATCATAGTGTTACAATATGAAATACTTATAATATTAATTGTTATCCTGGAGCTTATGTTAAATAGGTAGAGTAATAAGTATTTAACCAAAGTATAACTTTATACCTTTTATGACCACGAGTTTTCTTCGTATTTCAGAAAATGAACGCACTAGCAGAAATGCACTGTAAAATTCTTTTTCTTTATCTTCCATAGCTTTACCGCTATCATGGTGTTAGAGCATTTTTGTTCCTCTATCCCTTTAAGGATGGGCCTGAGGAACCGAAGCTTTGGATCCCACAGAGAACCAGGATAGGTGATCAGCCCAATGCCTGGTGTGAAGGTAAAGGAAGTGGATGATATATATATGACGGCGAGATGAATGTTAAGAAAGATGATGATGTAATAATTGGTGGAATGCTGACGGGGAAAACCGGAGGACCCGGAGAAATCCTGTCCTAATGTTATGTTGTCCAGCACAAATATTCCTTGCGGTCGCCTGAGATTGACCTCGGGCCACCTTGGAGATTGTAAAATTAATGTAAATAACCCATGGTAAAATTATCAGGATCTCCTAAAATATAAGGCTCTTTTAAAGATAAAATGGCTAATACTTAAACGCCAATGATAATACTGTAGCGTACTTAATAGTTCTATGTCTAAAGATTTTGGATAATAAGTATCCTGATAGAGTCTTCGGAATCAACTCATTCAATTGAATCCTCCTGAATCTACTGGTTTCAATTTACAGTGTAACTCTTATAACTTAATTGTTTAGATTACATCAAGATAGACTTGGTTTTGTAGGATTTAAAGAATTTGAACCGTAGCATAATAAAATAACTATAATCAAAAGTAAAGAAAGCTAAACACTCTTGTTTTGCCAGCTTTTCCTGTAGCCTTTTAGTGCTTCCTGATTTTTCAAAACTTATTTTCCAAGTTGCATTCTAATAACTTAGAAATTTTTCAGTTTACACGCATGTAAATGTTAGTATGATGTGAAAAGAGACATTTTGTTCCTCAAAGAAATTAATTTAAACACCATCTTATTCTGTAGTTATCTATTTCCCTACTATTCCAAAAATAATTATAGTACTAAACATTTTCAAAAATTCAAATTTTTACATAGATGTTCATTCAATATTATGCTATAGATTATTTTTTGTTATTAGTAATAATTTATTAATGAATTAATATCGTTTTAAGACATACAACTCTTAGCTAAGATGTGATGGGAAAGCAATCTTCCTTGTTTATAAAACTCATATTTCCGTATTAATTTTTTTAAGTTGTTTGGCAGGGTGTTATTTTAAAATTACTTCCATATAACATATTTCAAATATAAGTTTCACTTTTAGCTGGTGTTGAAATTTTTAAGCAAATGCGTGATTAACCTTAGGCTAATTGAGAAACACAGAATTGCTAGAAAATTGTCCAAACTGTTGTCCAGAAAATAGTATCAGCTGAATATTGTTTCAATAAATACTTTGTTAGAATTAACTTTCAATTTCTCTCCATTTATTCCGGCCGTTCTCTTGATCTTTACTCTTGATACGCAGACATTCTGAGGGAGGTTCTGAAGAGCTGAGGGAAACGTTAATTATTTTCTTCTATAGAGAATCCATACAACATACAAAGCAGGCGACTGTGCATTTACGCATTCTTGTTAGTGTATCACAAATTAATTACAGCAGAACAGAAACCTATTCTTTGAATATGTGCTTGTTTCGTAAACGGGGGTTAATGAGCGTGAAAAGCGAGGTATATTTACTCTCACTCCATTCCCTTAATGCTAACAAAGTTCATGGAAATCATGAAACATAAGCTATCGCGATGTGTTGCTGCAATTATTAAAATGAAGGTTTTGTATGTGACAGCATCCTTAAATGGATTCCGAAAACCTAAAAGTTGACATACATAGAGATATATATGAAAGACAGAAAATCTTGTCCTCCTAGGTGGCTGTTATGCACGGGCCGGTAACCCGTACATATAAAAATGAAAGACTACTAAAAACTCAAAGAGAATTCACCCAAACAGATGTATCGAAGGACACGGAAAAAGTAGTGAAGAAAGAAGAAACGAACCGAGCCTGTAAAGAAGTACAGTAGAAAAGATAAATACCAAAGGAGGTCTGTAGAATGCCGGATACCGAAGCAAACAATTTTATATACTCTTAAGGAAAGACGAGTTGACGTCCATGGATTAGATGGATGAATGAGTTTCAATAAACAAATTCTTTCTGGTGCGGAACGGGACAGACACCAATCCTTGACAAAGAAGAAGTAAGAAATCCTTATGGATACCCATCTGTGAAAATTGATCCAAAAGTGAAAAAAATGATGAAAGCTTATTTTTTGCCTAATTAAATAGTCATCCTTGTACTCCAACTTCCTATGTTTAATGCCATGCGGCCCCTTAAACTGTGTCACGTGAACATTTAAATGACTTGACTGAGGGGGCATGATGCTTTAAATCAGCTATTCCGTTGATTTTCTCGTGCATTTAATTTTCAGCGCCGTTCAAAATATAAATTATTTCAAACGATGCAGTTTTCAAAACAGAAGCTTGAAAATTTGTTTGCTTGGATAAAAAACAGTACTAAAGGAAATTGATCAGATGATTTTTTATGTTACTAGAATTTTTGTAATTAAATAACAAAGATCATATTTCACAAGCAAATATTAAAAATTAATAAAATGAGGATTGAATAACTTTAATCCTAAACCAAGTATCAGATTAAAATTTCATCTCACAAATTTACTAACAATGTATTTATGAATATAACTTATAACTGTTATTTTTCTCAAACTAAAATTGCATTGTATGGAGCAGTTTAATTAAATGGCAATAAAACAATTTAAATATATTTTATTACAATATTTTGAACAAAGGTTTGAAAATTGGTGTGTAACTATTGTTAATACTACAATAATGTGTTTAAGTTTCACTCCATCCAAGAAAAATGTTAGATTTAAGATTTTTCACAGACTGGTATCCTTAACTGTTGTTCTCAGTTGTGTAGGGTAACATTCGTGAGTTTAAACCCGGCGGAGGGCAATGGATTTTTCGGGCGTAAAAGAACTTAGCATAACCGTAGTTTGTATCGTAAATTTAGGGCACGTAAAAGAAAGTAAAGCCTAAATTTTGAAGCAAGAAGTTAAAAAGCATTCATAAATGAATACTTAAGTTCAATTTCAATCCTTAAGACGTGTATTTATTATTTATCTTTGTCCGTAAATAAAAACGGAATAAAAACAGAAGAAATTACGATAAATCATGGGGTAAGACAAAGATGGAACCTGTCTCAAAAATTTTTCAATAAATATTTAGAAGATTTGATTAAGAAATGGAAACATGAAGTTACCTCAGCAATGAAAATAATGGAAAACAAATGTTTAAATACAGGGTGTATATAAATGAATATCGGGGTTTTAACTCTTTATACAATTTATAGCGTTTGTGTTTTGCAGTTTGCAAAGAACGAATCTGTAGTTACTGTACAACGTGCGGTCCGCATTAAGTTCGGTTGTGATCCTCCTAGTGATCATAACATTCTTAGATGGGAGCATGGGACGACCGAGAGTAAGTGAAGAGACTGTTGAGCGAGTGAGAGAGTCGTTCACTCGTATACCAAAAAAATCCTTGCGGAAGGCTAGTCGTGAATTACAAGCGCTGGATATGCCGCAAGGGCCCCAATGACAGGGCTTGCTATGCATGGCCTTCACGTTCTCCTCCTAACGCCATGCAATTTTTACCTTTGGGTCTTCATCAAGGATCGTGTGTACGTGCCTCCGCTACCAGCTGACCTCACTGAATTAAGAAACCGGACTGAAGCAGCTGTTGCTACAATTACTAAATACAGCTTATCAACGTTTGTGAAGATCTCGGCTATAGACTTGATGTGTGCCAAGTGACAAAGGGTAGTCACACTGAACATCTATAAGGTTCTTGGTAAAACTGCTTGAGTTGCTTTTTCATTTGACATATCATTTATAACTTTAAGTTGAATGTAATAAATATTATAACGAGTTGAAACCCCGATATTCATTTATATACACCCTATATTTTACTTTATGCAGGTGATGCTGTGATTATTCAAAATAGCGAAGAAAATCTATAAAGAGCGTTATTTAAATTGCATTCAATAAGTAAATAATATAATTTTAAAATATCACAATAGAAAATTAAAGCAATGGCACACATCGGGAAATATCCTCTTCGTTCAAAGATAAGCCTAAATGGAAAGGTTCGGCACATGTTTCCTATTTTAAATACTTGAGCTGTGATGTATGTGTAGACAGAGATGACGATGTAGAATTCAAAATTAATACATTCCAACAAATATGTGGAATAATAACGAAAGTTCTACAACATAAGTCAAGAAAAGAAATAAAATTGAAATTTTATAAGACGTTGGTGATTCAGTTTTATTATATGAAAGTGAATCTTGGATCCTCAGGCAGAGGGATAGAGTGCTGAAATGAGGTTTCTGCGGAGTGTGGAAGGTTGTACAAGAAGAGACCTTACTAGAAATGTAGATATATGCGATAAATTAAAAATATTTTATTTAAACGAGAAGACTGAAGGAAATGGAAATAATTGGAAGAAACCATGGAAAGAATGAAAGAAGATAGAATACCCAAGATTGTGTGACGTTATAGACCTCAAGGAAGAAGTTGGTTGCCCGAGGAAGAGATGGGAATGATGGAGTGAGGGAGGAACGGTCCATGAACTCAATCCCTAGATTACAGAAAAAGAATATGAAGATATTTGTTTCGTAATTCAACAATTCCTTTTTATTTTCTCTCATGTACACAGCAAGTAAAGCATTGTATTCGACTCGACATTGCAGTCATATTTTACCGGAAATACTTTTTGGGATAAGGCTGGAATGTTAGGCTATTAAGCCAAAGTTAATGATAAGTAAATATACATCCATTTAGTAATGTTAATTAGTGAATATCCTATGTAAACAGCAAATGTGTGTACTCAAATTTAATGTCAATTCGTGCAGCTTTAATTGGAAAATGTATACAGGTAAACAGTAATGACGTGTATAATGCACACGTGCGTATTTATATAGTTGAAGGAGAGAATATTTTACTTACAGATTTTATAACTATATGTAAAAAAGAGCTGTGTTAGCCAGGATTTGAGAAGCTGAAATTTGATTTCCCAGATTTAAAACATTTCACAACATTACGCCATTGAAACATTTTTGTAGGTCATGATCTGTTTGACCATCACATTCTTACCAAAATACAGACCCCAGAGCCCTTCCATTTGTTAACTAGCTAGCCAAAGCGTACACCGAGAAATATAGAAGTTGCACCTAAATGAACTATATGAGATAAGATGATATGACGTCAGTTAACCACTAGCTTCACATGCGTGGTACTGCTTTCGACGTCGAGATTAGAGGGGATTGTGCAAAATATTTATGTATGTAAACAGAATAAATAAAAATTAAAAAAGCATCAACTTTTATATATAAGTGTATATATAATGTTCCACGGCTGCGACAGGAAGATTTTCTGGACCTCTCACCTCAAAACTATCCTTTAGATTATATAAATATACACGGTGTTCATTTTTATTCCTTATTTCCCACCCTCCGATTGAGCAAGAATGACGTCATAGTTGACTAGTCAGTCTATCTTGAAATCATAGTGCCCTCTACGGATAAGAAGCGGTAATGTTTGCCGAACAGTAAGCAATTTACAGCGCTGTTAGTGTGGTTGACCTAGTAAGTAATACAACCAGCTTACCCTGAATATGAACACAAGAGTACTGCGTCTTCCTGGTTGAATGCTACTTTCGTACCGGCATTAAAATTGGTGCGATATATAAATATAACTTAAACCGCATCCGGCATTCAGACAAGTCCCTGGAAGCGTAATATTGTCAAAAGTGTCTATATTGTCATCAAATTGATATACTTTTGTTTGAAACATAAAGGTCTTACGTTTTATCAGTTTACGATATAATTTTTTTTTCCCTCATCCTCACGCTTAATTAAAATATCTATTACTGTTGGTATCCAATAGGTGCATCAAATATTTCCAAGATACAGGATCAGTTAATCGCAAAAAGAGAGACACTGGACGCTATAAAGTGACTGGTTCCAATCCAGAAGCAATAAATAATGTTAAGACAGAAGGGCCCCAAGCATACCTTCTCGCAATACAGACAGTGTTTAAGGGGAAGAGAGAAAGGAAATATAAGAAAATGGACATAAGGGTATTCTTGTTTAAACTTGGGTAGAAGCTTGAATAAAAGTACATATTGTGACATTAATCTACTCTTTATTCCTTGAACATATTCTGCTAATTTTCCGGTTTGTAAAGAAGTTACATTGAGGAAACTGTGGGTGATACAAACGAATTGAGATCAAATTGAAATATTTCTATTTTATGTGACAGGTTTCCAATGTGCATATATATCTACTATAACAGAGGAGTGCTGATGACCACGCAGTCGAGCACCCTTAAACATAACAATCATCATCATCATCATCATCTACTATAACAGAAAAACAGATGTTTATTGCGATATAAGTGATCATTGACTTATCATTTCGTATATTATTCATGGTATACTTTTATGGATGCATAATTAGCTTTGCAGTGCATTCATTGCAGTATATAGTTTTTTTTAAAAAGTAATCGTATCTACGCATCAGGCGAAATTACGAAGCTTTATATTACGCAAAAGGTAATCTCAACTAACCTCTCAAATAGTATATTAACCTGCCGGTAGAGGAAAGCCTCAAAGCTGCTGTCAGTACATCAAGTACGATCACAAACCGCTAGGGGAATCGTATATAAACTCGCTCCATCAGCGATGCTATTGACTACGTCAAATTTAGCGCGGTAAAATAACACATAAAAATGAACACCGTGTACAGCCTTAGAACAAAAAAAATGAGCAGCTACCAGAAACAAAGTTCGATTCGGAAAACATCGGAAGCATTTGATGACGTAATTAACGCTTTGAAAAGGTAGAGTCAGACTTAAAAATGCAATGATTTGAACCCCGGCTATGGTATTCAATTTTTCAGTCTGTCTCTACCTTTCCATACTTTGGCCTACAAACTGCTAGTGTGAAAGAACAATTAATTTTTCCAATATGCACTTTGATACCACCCTGGCTAATTCATATGTTATGAATGGTGCTGGCACACAATGCGAATTATCCTCTCGTCGAAATCTCACTAGCATTTGGTCTCATCCATGCCCCGCAAAATGAGGTCAGTATTAGAAACAGAGTGTTAACACACCCGATACTAAGTTAAATTCCATTCATATTTAATTTTATATATAAGAATAAAATATGTATTTCAGTTAGTTTAAAACAGTAGTGTTTCAGCTGTTATGTGTAAGCATAAATGCAATAAAATCAAGTAAACCTTAGCAACTGGAAATTGTTTTACCATGTACGTAATTCACATTTCGTATTTATGCAATAAAATGAAAATGATGTCTCTGGGATTAGAACCTTTCTAGCCCCTACATACTTCTCTATAACCGCTTGGCTATCAGTGCACGTTTAGTAAGTGGGACCCAATTGTGAGTGAATTATGAGACTCATTACAGTGTGCGAAAAAAGAGGAAGGATTGCACGAAACATATGAAACAATACACAATGTGTGAACATTTTCATAATTATTATCATAATTATGAGGGGATTCAGCAGGACGAAGTTAGAGACACGTTCCATGACACCATTGTAAACTAGTCATGAACTTAAAAAAGTACACGCTTCCAGAGTGTACTCAACTTTTTTCTAAGGGTATACCAACTATTTTGATTACAATACCCTATGTTTATAATATTTGCAGGAGGAATGAAAAATACAATTCCCGCAAATAGCCTGTAAAGTTCTCTTCCTTCTGAATAATTTGTACTCGTATATAACTTGTAAAATATTTCTAACACTTCAAGATTTTGCAACATATTCGTAATTATTTCTTTGAATTGTAAAGCCCAGTACTTCTTCCCAACATCTAATTCCATTCTCTTAGTTCTTCTCCTGGTAATTTAAGAGAAATAGCATTTCCAAACCGTCACATAATCATCGCTTTTAAAATATGTGACTAACATTAAGCGTGTCGTCATTCATGGACACACTAGTATCTGGTTCTGGGCTATGTTATTTTTGGGTAAGGGCCTAAAAGTACTTAGCGTGGCTTCCTTCAAAGGTAAAGTAAATCCGGTGGTTCCGTATCGTAGATTTACGTCAATTCTAGCTTGATAAAGTGGCATATGATCAAAATTAATTTTACGCCAAATATAAAAAACTGCATTGTTAAAAATAGTCCATAAATAATACCCAATTTACTCAATTCCATAATACTAGTACGTTTTCCTCTTTTACCTACAGTCATTTCTGGGAATGTTTACCTCGATTAAGTTGAAGTAGATAGAAGAATAACGCACTGAAAGAATAGTTTATAGAAGATTGTGTAGACAATGTCATGTAACAGTTTTAAGGAACTGAACTGTCGTATTTGAAGTTGTTATACTGTTGCTACTCTGCTTTACTAACCCACTGCAGCACGAAGCACTTTCCCAACATCCTCTAGCTTCCCTCTTCAACTAGGTGCCCTGGTTTTGTGATATTTCTCCTTCCAGGGCGTTCCAGTTTCTCGAAGGATTTTGTGGCTCTGTTCCTAGGTTCCTCCCTTCCTCCCTTCCTTGCCATAGCCCGCGGCAGCCCGCAAAATTGAACTGGCAGTAGTATTCTCTCTTAGTCCAAGTATCACTAAAGAAGATTACAAGCAACAAAGCGTCTTCTCTTTTCTCTTCTCTCCTCACTTCTCTTCTCTTCCCTTTGCTCCCCACCCCTTCTCTTCTCTTCCTTCACCTCCCTTTCCATCTCTTCTCTGTTGTTTCCTCTCCTGCACTTCCTCTATTTTATTTACTATAAGAACAACAGCTATGCTAAGATCGACTAAGATTTGTTTCTCTTTCATTTTATGTCATTCATTTGCAATTATAAGTATCCTCTACGTCATGGCTGTTAAACTATTGTTTAAAACATCTATAATCACGTTCGTAATATGAAGTATTTGATAGGAAATTGAATCCATTAAATACATATTTCACTATCTAGAGATCATAAGGAAGGAGAAATGACAGCTGTTAGAGGAATAGCTTATGTACATAGTATAAAAGGCAGTTTAAATTAAGGAGAACTTCAGGGCAAACTTGTGCAGATTTTCCAAGAAGTATTTAGCTTTTTCTTTTCAGCGAAAATAATTTAAAAATTTCAATCTTTTTCCAAAAGAGCATAATTTGTTTCTGATGCTATATGTATATGTACATACACTAGGACATTCTAGGACATAAGTCATAATGTGCAAGGTGACTCTTGCGTCGCCAGCCTCGGCAATGAAGATTGAGAACGTCGAAGTCGCGGCTGCTCTCGGAGTTATCCTAAAGCTCATGAATATAGGATCTTTAGCGATTATCTCTTGATTCAGGGTGTAGTTGGTGGATTAATTTGGGTACTTGGAAAGAAACACAGTTTTATTCTCTTATGACGATCGGTTATATTTCAATTACTAATGAAATACATTTTGACTAGACGAACTCTGAATGGTTGGCTTCGCGCTGGCGTGGTTGTTTCACGCGTATCATACATGACTTTTTAGCTAGACACTCATACACCAACTCTTTGATGGACGCAGTTTCTCCCGTGTACTATCACACGACTCTTCACTTAGGCCCACAGACTGCAACTAACTTTAATGGACGCGATTTCTGCCCGCGTACTGACACAAGCCTTTGCAGTTTGCCACACAGGCGCCAACTAACACAAATGAACGCGGTTTCTTCCCGTGTGCTATTACATGACTCCGGTTTGGCACCCTGCGGCCAACTAACTTTGGGTAGACATTTTTTCCCCGGATAAGTCATACGACTCCTTTTTTCCCCTACAGCTTATTATTTTTAGTTAGTTGGTTGATAGAACGCATATGGCGTCCCTTTTACGGAAACAACCTCTCTCCCGTCTTTCTAGACCTCACACAATTCCTCCTGTCAAAACTAGGCTTGAAAATAGACATCGGTTGCCACCCTTAAAATTTATGGCTGTGTCCGACCTACTAAGGGGAACGAAACGACCACTTTCAAAGTCCGTCACAAACTAGACAGTACACACAAGATTTTTGTTTTAATATATATTCCTTTATATATATTTTTAAATTATTTCCTATATATTTTAATATATATTCATAACATATATATTCCTTTAACATTTAATTTATCTATTCGAAGAAGAGAGAACCGCTTCAAATGAATACAGAAAAGTTTCCGCAGAAACAATACTATATTTTTCAAAGGTAATTGTTTTAATACCTTCAATAATAATAATAATAATAATAATAATAATAATAATAATAATAATAATAATAATAATAATAATAATAATAATAATAATAATAATAATAATAATAATAATAATAATAATAATAATAATAATAATAATAATAATAATAATAATAATAATAATAATGATAATGATAATGATAATGATAATGATAATGATAATGATAATGATAATGATAATGATAATGATAATGATGATAATAATGATGATAATAATGATGATAATAATGATGATAATAATGATGATAATAATGATGATAATAATGATGATAATAATGATGATAATAATGATGATAATGATGATGATAATGATGATGATAATGATGATGATAATGATGATGATAATGATGATGATAATGATGATTATAATGATGATTATAATGATGATTATAATGATGATTATAATGATGATTATAATAATGATGATTATAATAATGATGATAATGATAATGATAATAATGATTGTAATAATGATTGTAATAATGATTGTAATAATGATTATAATAATGATTGTAATAATGATTGTAATAATAATTGTAATAATAATTATAATAATTATAATAATAATTATAACTGTTATAATAATAATTATAACTGTTATAATAATAATAATAATGATAATCATAATGACAATCATAATAATAATAAATAATAATGATAATCATAATGATAATCATAATAATTAATGACGATGACCATAATCTGGAATTTTTTGTTGTAATTTTACGTCCTCCAACGTCAAGTCATATCGGAAAACTCCGGAAAAAATCTTACCCAGATAACTCACCCTAACCGAGATTCGAAGTCGGGATCTCTTGAACGTGAGACACACATGCTGCCACATACGCTACCGAGGCGGGCAATAAGATGGGTATTACAGTACTAAAATTATGAGTATTTATTGGTACTAAGCTTCTTTCAAATAAAAAAGCGATGAATATCACTTACCATATTCATTATATTATTTCCACATTTACACATTAATTTCCCTTAAAATTATACCTTGTTCACTTCTCTTTTTAATGACGAATTCCATTTCTTATTAGCTTAATGTAAAATCCCAACAGCTTCTAAATACATAAGATTTTAATGCAATCTTCCTATTCATTTTGATTCATTTCTCGTTTATTCATTATTTTCTATACTTCTTTCTTCCGCTCGTTTTCGTACATCGGAACATCACGATATCAGTGCAAACGTAAAGTTAGGATGTCTTCATCATGGTACCATATCGCTGATCGCTTTGGGGCCGCTGCTTTCTCATAAAGTGCTTTCACTAAGCTTAATGAGCCACATACCAGAGTTCCCATTAGGGTAAGCATGCCTTTGCCGGTAATGGAAACGAACTTGTATTCTGCCACACAGCAGGCAGCAACGCTACCGCAGCGCTATGGGTCGGTCCATGGTTTCGCAATTCTAAAAGACTACTCTTAACTCTACATCGCTCGCAGTGCATTCAGAAAAGGCCAGTAGTTTGTTTTTGTCGCACCACTTTCAGGTTTTTTTACTTTGAAACGCCACCACTCACATTACGTTTTTGGCTGACAATGTGGCTGGTCTTTGATAAGCAGTTATGATTGTGGTTACACGTGCTGCGAATTTCAGTATTTGTATCCACTGTAGGCCACGCGAACGAACTTGTCTATTCTTCATACAACGTCTAGAACGCGCAAGAGAGATGCTCTAAGCAACACAAATGACTTAGAATTAGCTGTGCGTTTACTAGAGAGCGACGATGTCGATGTAGGGCAAGTAGATGAACAAATGAAGAACGCTTGATACAGTTACAAATGATTTTCTAGCTGAGAGAAGAGAAGTAAATTCTGACACAGAGGAACGTGACACTGAAGGTGTTCTAGTTAGAAAGGGATAGAAATACAAAGCGAACCCAGAGTTACATGTTAAAGAAAGGTTCACATGACCTGTAGGAAACGCAAAAATTATTTTTGTTTGGAACACGGTGGAATGACATGCTATGAATTCTTTGCAAGTTTGGAGTTGGAAAAATAGGATAGTGTAAAATAAGAAAACAGAGGAGAATGAGGAGAAAGGAATAACTAGCATGTGTTGTAATAAGTAATTATTGTTTGTATGTGTTATTTTGATGTAATAGTTTTATTCTTTCGTACTATATTTTAACATCTACTGCCCTTTTTGTTAAGTACTACACTGTCATTTGTCTTAATCTTCCATTAGTATTATTAGGTTAAGCATGAAAATAAAAAATAGTTGAATGAAGCATTTCAAAATATAATGAAATGCATTCACAAAAATCAATAAAGTAGTTAAAAAGTGTTTGGTGCCTATTATATAATGCGCGACGACCGTGTAAAATGAAGACGCGACTGACGTAGGCTTAAGTAGCACAGAAGAATTTTCGAACATTAATAATAATAGTGTATTATGCAACAAGACTCTAATGGTAGTAATAAAAACGCCAATCATGATACGAGCGTTTAGATTACCATTATAGTCAAGTTTCAGACGACTTTTCATGCTCGATCATGCATCTAAATTAAAGGTTTCATTTCAAAGTATTCATTTCTGGTTTGAGTGATACATTAAAATCGTCATTGTTCTGTCTAAAGTGTGACGTAGTACGCAGGCGCAGAAATATTGATTACTTCCCTATAAACAGCTGTTAACGTGTGACACAGTTTAGCCTAAAAAAATAAAAACTGAATATCGGTAACATTAAAAAAAAAGTTACTTTTATCATGAGGTATTTAACATCAGGTGTAAACGTTTTGTCTCTTTTCTCTTTAAATCCTTCTGATTTGCGTTTTAGTAAGCTGTTCCGCTTTGAGTATTTAGATAAGTGATTTGATGCCTAATGTTGAGTATTGATTTCAAAATAGAATAGTGAGTCCACAAAGCCGATATCTTCATATTTTCAGACAGTTCTTCGAAATACATTAGGAATGCATTTTCTGCGAACAAATTTATACCTTTTGATACTCTCCAATCCGTGAATTGTGAATAAAATTTCTCGTATATCTCTATTGATTGTAACAATAAGTTATGGGTAGCATTGAGCTCTTTTGCCGTAATTTCTGGGAGGGTAAGTCAATGTCACTGTTACTAATGTCAGATATTTTGACTTTATGTGCACATGCGTTGCATTTTAAATACCTATTTTACTGTATTTTCCTTCTTACAGGACACTAGTTCTAACCTCGTTTTGTTCTTCGGTTTTTTACTGTACAAGGAATTTCTATTTTATTAGTTCTGTGTCACATTAAATCCAACCATTCCACCCCCCCCCCCCCAAAAGGAACAAGAAACAAAAATAGAATGATCATTAAGTGTCTCAAGGTTTGTGCCGGGCGGCCCAAGCCGCTCACTTCCCAGCTAAGCTCTTCCTAAACAGCCTAAACTAAAATGAGGAATTTTGGCCCTACAAACCCTATAGCTAAGAGCTCCAGGTTAGGGTACACGGCATACAAATAACTGACTCTATGTTACCTCAATAAACAATTCAAATACTTTAATTCATTACTACAATCCTTGATTATAACAAATATAACATATTCATTATAAGAATATTTACTCCCTTTAAAATAGCAGAAGGAAGCAAAGAGCATCGCAATCTTTATAAATAACTCTATCTCTAATATAAAGAACTTTCCTGAAACAACAATAATAAATATGAGGTGAACAAGGGTCCCGGAAAACATTTAAATTAACGGTGATCCTAAGCTAGTAACAGCACAGTAGGCATTTACCAAAGCAAATAACTGAGTAGAACAATAACGTAAGTAACATCTCAAAACCTTAGAAGACATAAATGACTTTAGGGTAAGCCGACAGTTAAATTCCGTCCCCCATTTAACGATGTAGGAAAGCCAAGCTAGCCAGCAGTCACCTGTTCTTTTAAAACCCAGAAACATAAAAAGGGAAAAACAATAAAGCTTCCGGTCCCGGGACTGAAGGGAATAGCCCATTAAAATGAGTCAGAGCTCACCAAAAGCTATCATGAAAACTCAACCAAAAACCCGAAACTTGGAGCACTTACCCGTGACCTAATCGCGTCAAGCACCAGAACCGGCAGAGTACCACTAGGAAGGCTTTCAGAGAACCCGCAGCGCTCAAAGAGAGATTCGGCGGGAATCCGAAGCGATCTCACGAGACAACAGCGCCTAGAATCGGAAAAACAAGGTAATGAATTACTTTTTTTTTTTTTTTTTACTTTTTACCATTGGCGCGACAGCCCTTAGAGGACCAAGGCATACCAACCCGACTACCGGCCTCACGCTCAATTACGCACGGCAGAGGTGGACGATAATCCAACCGACACGGGGAGGAGATGTGGTCAGCATCTAGGCATTCCCCAGCAGAATATTGGTTTCCGTGACCAGGGATGCTTACCTAGCGTAAGTCCTCACTTTCCTCACGATGCTGAGTGAGCACCGGTCCTATACCCGGGACCTAAAATCCGCATCGAACCCGGGCCGCTTTCTGTGGCCAGGGACCAAGACATGCTGCCTTAGCCCGCTACGCCACGGCGCAGGACAAGGTAATGAGTACCGTAAAAAGATAGCACAAGTTACAAGACTACATTAATTCCCATAAGAAAACGCATGTAAATCTTCCTAGCAAAGCGTTTCACTAATTCTCAAGTGAAATAACTGTATTTGTTTTGATGTTTGTCAATGGGCAAGGAATTAAGGTGCCGTAGAGTTGTGGTGACGTTACATCAAGATTCAGAATTCTAGGGCGTTATCCTATACAGACACAGAGGCTAGCCGTATTGCCCATCCGGTGTAGGCGAGGCTACGGAGGAGTGTAGGATGAGGGTAGCAGGGTTCAGCATACCGTCTCCCCAGCCATACTTGACCGCTACCTTTCCATTTTGAGTTCTTATTATGAACTTATTATGAACACCACAGACAGACCTCACAAAGGGGAAAAGATCCCCTAGCCGGATCGAACCCGGGTCCCGCGCGCAAAAATAGTCACGCCATCACGATTCATAGTAACTGGTTAAATGCTGCTATGTGAAAACAAACATGCATTCACTAAAAAGAAGTGAATAAATCTTAATATTGGCTTCTTGCTGAGCCATTACTCATATTAAAACCATGTACATATTTCGTAGAACCCAAAGTACAGGAAAGAAATATTGCATCTACAAATTTGTTTTGCTATGTATAAATAATTAACTAATTATTATTTGAGATACTTCTCTTTATCTTTTTTCCAACTGTATTACGGAGCCGTGAATAGAAGTAGCGGCAGCTGCAATAAGAAGGATTTCTTGCACAGAGCTGCATGTTATCTCTCCAAGGTTTTCTTGTCTTTTTTTGCAACAGGAAAAAAAGTGCAATCAACCGGAGGGCATAACGTTTGTTGGAGAATGTTCTCAGATAACTAGAACCATATCTGTGACCCAGTTCTACACCCGCGCGTGTCCAGAAAATACAAGAATCAGATTCCGTGAATAAACACAGTTAAACTGTGCTATATTTGTCAACACTCTACCATTAGCGGCATTTCATTACAGATCCTGAATTCCCCTGCTAAATGCAGGGGGGATTATACGTTTTGTATTTTATTCCATGTTTTAAAATAAATTGTTCTGTAGGCACTTGCTTAAAATATTTATTACAGCTGATTCAGTGATGAAATCATAATACAGATTTAATGGACAAATAAGTGACTTTGGGCACCTCGAGTGATGTGATAACATGAACTTTACTTAGGTTTTATCATTGTAACTTGTAGTTAACGGAAATATCTTATTTGACCTAAAAGCTGATCGCCGATATTTCAGTAGATATCACACATTTCCCTTCTTGTTTGTGTATGTGTGTGCGTGAGAGAGAGAGAGCGAGTAAGAGTGAGAGAGAGAGAGAGATTAAAAGACTGAAGTTAGCTCTAACATAATGCTTAACAATTTAAAATGTACATATATATTCTTTTTTTAAACATAATTGTAACGAATTAGGTTAAATGTCTACTGTCCAAGGAATTTATACAACATGTAGAACATAGCTTAAAGCTTTCGGAAGGGTAATCTGTAAATTTGCTTCATTTTGTATAACTGATAAGTAAGATGAACTGTTACTTAATGGAAAACGTATACCTCTATCTCATTTAATTTTCTTCAGATAAAATCTTAAGTGAACAATAATGTCACAAAAATATTGATTTATTTTTGAAATGTAATTTTCGAAATAAATGGTATTTGGCTGGCCCCGTAGCTCAGTCGATAGAGCACCTGCCTGCCGTGCTAGGGGATCCGAGTTCGATTCCCGGCGGTGGGGGTGGTAATTTTTCTCCGACCAAGATAATTCCCCATCTTCCCCAGAGTCTGGAAGTATGAATGAGAGTGTGAATGTGTGCGTGATCTAATGATTAAAAACCAAAGATAACGAGTTAACACCTTCAGTATGCTCCAAAGGAGAACGGCCGCCGATATGACCATAGCAGTTAAAGGCGGGGTATAAACGGAACAAGCAAAATAATGCATTTTATTCCCTTTTATGTTCCATTACTTGTTTTCCTCCTTCATTTGTTTCTTGCTATGTTATCGCGATGTTTCAAAGCCAGCATGCAGCACCCCGTTTTCTATAGCTTCAGTCCTCTGTATCCTTTTCTACCTACAATGGAATATCTAACGGAAATATGTCTGTGAGCCCGCCTTGGTAGCGTGGTGATAGCATGTCTGCCTCACGTTCAAGAGGTCCCGAGTTCGAATCTCGGTCAGGGTGAGTTACCTGGATAACGTTTTTCCCTTATCCTGTAAGACGAATGTCGGGTAACTCTAAGCTCCATGGACCCCGGACTCATTTGAGCACCATTTCACCCAATTCATCCATCGTCCGATATTACTTAACGTTGGAGGACGTAAATAACAAAAAAGTCTGTAAAGTTTATATCATGAAATAAAAGCTTTTGCAAGAATAGTCTGTAGATAAAATACGGTCCAAACTTAAGTGGGCACCGAAAATCATGTGAATGTAAAACATCAAATTTTTTGAACATATTCCCTATACTTATTAGTCTGAATTGCACATTTAGAAAAACAAAACAACTGGATAAACACAAATTATAATTTGGACCTTCTTCCAAGTATGTATACTGAAGACCGTTATTAAATACATCACTCCAAGCTACCATCTACTCACTATTTACCTTATTTATTAATTTATTTTTATTTATACTATTTCCTTAAACATCTTCATTTTTTATTTAACATTCTAGATTTGATATATTGACATGGAAAATATATATACAGACAATCTCTTTATTCTTGTTGGGTTTAGAACGTTTTGAAATATCTTTTCTATTTACTATTCAAAATATGTGATCCGTTTCAAAATATGCAATTTGCTTACATGCATTTTTGGTACACTTGCCATCAGCGAAATATTTCCTATTGTTCGTTAAAATTAACACATATTTCTGAAATGTTACAGACATTCATTTGCTTTTTGCGAGGCTATGCAGAGCATGATATGACGAAATTGAGTTTTTATTTATGGATACTCTTTAACTGCTTTAATTCTCAGCGTCCATTTCTATATTGGGCGTGAAAGAAGTTTAATTTTGCCCAGACGCCTTTTTACAGGCTTGAGATTCTTTCACCGCTGCCTTTACTTTCCTTCCGAAGGAAGCCATGCGCTTTGATCCCGTGACCTCAGGAACCAGAACTAGAATTTTACCCCAAAACCACAAAGAATGACAGCATGACTTCAAACAAAACAATATCAAAGCTAGCATATGCGGCAAACTATTAATTACCTGATATGCAGTGGAAACATTTCGGGCAACACATTTCAATCTTATCAGAACGCAAACACCTAAATGTTGCCTGCAGGGTTATTGATATATTAAAATGAGAGGATATCTAGTAGTAAACCTTTATTCTCGTCGTAGACCAAGATAACGAAATTAACGACAAAACACTGCCAATATTCAAATCCCTCTTGGAGAACAGAAGACTGTAGTAATTAAAGATTATAGATGGCGTGTGTGTCTTCAATATCCCACTCGTAAAGTAAAAAAGTATTAGCAGATACGATATTTTGCTTTCCTATTGTGTACGTAGTCTTAAATGTATCGTTTATTCACCATCTCTAAGTACCCTAAAAAACGTGAAAATCAACCGAGTTTTTAATTTTTAACAAATGCAATTTATGTTCTAATATCCATGTAAAACATTCTTCTATCATTAGGCATTATAAATCCTTGCATTCATGTAAATATTTTCAAATGTACCATATGGAACAACATATTCGAGCAAATTAGTTTCTGTTTCTGTCTTTGAACATGCAGGTATTTGTCAGTTTGTTTTTCCAGTTTTGCTTAGAATAGCTTTTTATGTGAATGAATTTTCTGATATAACTGACCCGTTTTTCTCAGAAACCAGTGAAGTTAGCTAAATTAAATTTAAGGATAACACAAAACAACCTCCAATTGCTGTGGCTCTACTGATTGTGGTAGACCCAAAAACACCCGAACCGGGTGTGCGGTGATTTGTCTGTCCGCATTCTCGGTGCTCGTTGCCGTCTGACGCTATCATAGAAAGGCAACCATAGAACAGTTTACTCGCCGTAATTCATGCTGAGAAATGCTGGCTATTTCATGGGAAATATTTTGTTTTAATTCTTCCAGTGTGTGGGTGTGGGTTTGTCTTGTACAATTTATGTTTTAAGTTTCTCCAGAGATATAAATCACATGGGATTAGGTCGGGTGCCGAGGGGGTCACAAATTTCTACTAATAATTGTCCTCTGAAACACATTTTCAATTCTTCTTATCGAAAGTTTGGTATATGAGATGTTGTAGAGTGGTGTCAACTACTGACTCTGAAACTATTGGGCCTGCAACTCCTTGTCCGCTAATGAAGAAATGCTAGTATTTCTCAAGTGATTGATAGTTAACTGCTAATGCCAAACATGTATAGAGAACGACGACGTTGGCCAGTTTCAGCATCTCCTTTAATAACATGGGCAAGTAAAGCCTTTAAAAGAAGTTTTAAAATGTTGCATGGTTTTACCCGCGCCTTTCTATGATAACAGTAGACGACAACGAGCGCCGAGGACAGGCACGGACAGTCAAAACACTGCCCAACCGGTTAGGATATTTTTGGGTCTCTCGTTAGTTACCATAACCTACAGGCCCGGAAGAAACTTTGCTTCAAAATTA
Organism: Mantis religiosa; assembly: GCA_030765055.1. NCBI lineage: Eukaryota > Metazoa > Arthropoda > Insecta > Mantodea > Mantidae > Mantis > Mantis religiosa. The sequence continues at coordinate 184,679,389 of CM060947.1, forward strand.
TTGTAAATATATATTTGGATCATTAGAAGGTATTCGTCTATATTCAGATTGGTTTCTAAGATGAGTACAATTAATTTAGCATATTTAATATTGGCGGGATAGGGTATTTATTTCCGTTTAAGCATTCTTCATAATTTAGTAGTTCCTTCAGCCATTAATTTGAAATATTTAAACCTTATTTATAGAAATATTTGTAAGTGCAGTTCATAACATTAACTCAATAGTGGAAATATAAATAATATTCAACACAATAATTAAAGTAATCTTACGCTCTGATAGTTTGAGTATGCTCAAGATGACGTCAGTTGCTATATTCACTGCGGGAAGTATCTCTGCACCTACAAAACTTCTACATGTGGTGATACAGTGACGTAGAAGCGTGGTTTATTGCTTGGCCCAGAGAATGGGTATCATATCAGGCCTCATGACGTCCAACACAGGGAATTGTTATCTATAGTATGACGTTGCGTGAAGCAAGTTTACAACATAGTAGATAAAACGTGAGGTCACTCACTCCTCTTGACGAGTTACGTCTTTTAATATCTGATGCCACACCTCTGAGGTTTACGGAAACTAGTTCTCTTCACCAGATATGAAATAAACACGTGAAACATGTATTACATTTTGATTTTTAAAAGAAGACACGTGAAGGTCATCTGTTTCTCTACCTGGGTAGTGCAATGTTGCCCACCAGATCCCCTTTCTTTATCCTCTCAACGCTCGAAACATAAACAAGGGTTCGAGCTATCTCAACTCAACAAAAATTTGCACAGTTAATCTGTATTAGCCTACTTTAAAACAGAAATAAGTTCACACACTCACTAAGATGTAGGGCCTTCACATGTGAGTTCCTTTAAATAATTGTTTGCACTATGTAACTAATATTCCATTCTTACCGTTATTGTTGCTATGCATCGTAAATTGACATTCCTGCACTAGTGCGGTAAGTATTTCTCCATAGAAACACACCTATACGCGACGCACGTTCTAAAATCTAACATTTATCTTCAATTGTATTTATTAATATTTCAGCTAATATCTTATCCATTAATATTCAGAGTCATATAAATACACATAGTGCAAAAAATAATACGCAACACACATGTGGTAAGCACATAATGGAATCTCGAGAATTGGAAAAACTCGGTGCAAGCGTCTCGTTTCTTCAAACCTTTCCTCGTTCCTTATACATTAATATGCAATATACTATTATTAATGACTTTGTTAATTGAAATTTTCATATCAGCGCCGCCGATATGCCGGAATTTTGACACACAGGAATTCTTTTACGTGCAAGCATATCTACTGACATGGGACTGTCGCTTTTGGATAAAAGGAATAAGCTGTTCATTGATAAGGAGCAAACTCGCTGCAATGTAACACCCCGACCGTAAGCTGATCTTTGCCTTGGGCCATGATTCCTCGGTCCACCTCTAATCCTGCAGTCACTACGCCTTACTTCCATAAAAATGTATTTTAATTGTGTTTTAACAAAGTAGGCTAACAATACACAGCGCAACTAGGCAAACTCTGTTACCGCATACAATTAGCGATAACTGAGCTGAGGAGTATGTGATTCAGCCACTTCACCAGTGTATCCAATCTGACAACCTTTATTTACGTTACCATAGCAACGACCTTCCCTTCTTAACCTTCGCATCCCTTGCCTAATGACCTTCACGAATCTTCTTTTAAAAATCTGACTGTTGATCTTATCTCGAATATTATGCCAAGGTTTGCTTAGAAGCAAATAGGACTGAGCTAAGGTTATAATTTGAAGAAAATATTTTCGAAGTGAAATTTCTACTGTAAAGCACACAAATCTGAATTATTATGGAATTGTGAAAAATCAAACTAACTTTGGCGGCTTTAGTTACCTTAATTTAATAATTTTGAGTATTTAACACAATTTCACCGAACTGCCGGCAAACTTCAACACTTTTTATTATGCATTAATAAAGTTGTTGAAACCTTCTAGACTGTAGCATATTTTTTATCCTAAATATTCTGTTTTCTCACAAATATATTCTTCTCTATTTCAAGGAAAGTTTTCTCAAAATATAAAACATTTTTTGCAGAATATAAATGTTAGGATTTTAAAAATGTAACATAAAAATCAAAAGATATGGCTTTGAATACTGCTCTATTTAGTGCTTTAAAATAATAAGTTAATAGCTCTGTGTACCTAGAAGTAATTTAAGGAAATGCTTTATGGTACTTTTACTGAATAAATAATGATCATTTGAATTAACAAAAATACCTTCCAATTTTCCTCAACCACATTTAACGTTAAACACCTACAACCAGATTTAAATATTTATTCTGATCAGTTTATTGTGAATTCACTGCTTAATTCCGCTTTTGTGGTAAATTATTTTTTAACATGTTTTATCACTGCAAATTATTTATACGTGCACTTTTCAATTATTCTGTTTTCAAAATTTCAGTGAGAGTTTGTTGAAGTTGGAGAAAAAGGTTTAAGGATGACTTTTCTCGAGTTCCAAATGATTATAATCATAATTTATTTTTAAACCCATATTTTTATATTTTGATTAATTGTTAAATTACATACTCCACAATTCTTTCTGGAAAAATTATTCATAAATCGCTGCTTAAAGTTTCAAAATTCCATCACAAATTGGATTTCTCCAAAGATTCCGGAAGACTTATTTGACAATCAAGATTTCAGAAGTTTTAAAATGCGGCACACATATACAATTTGAACCCTATAACATATACATCAGACAAAGCTAATGGTTATAAGCTAACCGTTTAATTCAGTATATATAGTACCCTTAAAATAAAATGAATAAGACAAAATATATTTTTCATTGGAATCCTAATATAACCACATAAAACAAAATTGTATTAAAGAGACAAAATTAATTTTATAAACTAAATATTTAAGAAAATAATATGTAGTATGGTTAATGTACTTTTTCGTTATTTTCAATGAGGCTTGTGCAACTAATTTTCTTCAATGTGCTGTTTTGGATAAACGCCAAGAAGAATAAGTCCAAGAAGCATACATGGTCAGCTGCTAATGAAATACAGTTGGTGGCACTCTGTTGACAATGGAAACCACTCTACCTTAAGCAATTGCAGACTCTGTGGTCATCCCTTTTCATCTAAATCCACATACTGTAAATTGAACTTAATCAAATGACATCAGGCATGAAAATAAGCTTACGTTTGTTAGTATTTTCTTGTCCAATTTACCCGATGTTTTAATTAAATTTCGTTCTATTTACGTACTTCTGCGGTTTTGGATGTAGAAATAACTCGACCGTAGGTACTTCAACATTGCTTTTTAATCTTGTTTATCAATTAGACATTATGTCTATCCTCCAGATGGAGGAAGTAATATAGACTGTTCCTAACCAAAGAAGTTTGACCAAGGGTCTTGTAGTCGGGGCATGTGGATGAGAAATCGGAGCGCTAACCACTCGATCACAGCTTTTTCCGTTTAATGGAGATGTCAGAGTCGCAACGCTACACCGGCAAAAGGTTCGAAAATGCTCTTTGTTGTCAACTTGACAGTCCATTTCATTGAACTGAAAAGACCAAAAAGTATTTAAGGATTCAAAAATTAATCACATTATATTGTAGAGCATATAATGTTTTAACAAAGTAACATAAAACTCATTGTAAAATATTTTATTTTGCATGTAAACTTTTACTTAAAGAAACAACTGCCAGAACTTATGTGTAGAACCATTATGTGCGAGTAGTCATTGTATGGAATTCGTTACTTTGAAGATTATAGTGCTTTTATTTCCACGCTTATCCGCTGTATACACTAAACATCGCGAAGCAAGTTAAAATCGACTAGGGGGTCGACTGTTGACCGTATAATTTAGCTGCCGTTCTCCTAATTGCTGTGCAATGAACCTGCTCTTTTAGAAGAAGGGGGTGGACAACAGCCATTCTGGCTAAGCGGTAAAATCACGCACATAATGTGTGCTTTCGCTCTAAGGTTAATTAGCTGGGAAACTTGTTCGAACCCTAATGGTTCCATCAACTTCGTTTTACTTCCTGTGCTATACACAGTAAGTAAAGGAAGTGTTTTGTTACAACCAAAAAGTCGCTACAGAGATTTTAACAAAATTCGTGTTTTGTAGTCTTCTGAAATCAAATAAAGCACTTTTAGAAAAAGGTATGTGTGAAAAACTCATAATTATGAGCAACTTTTTGGATGATATAGAACATTTTTCATTGCTTTTAATTTTTCCGAAAACTGACATAATTTGGATAAAATGCTTTATATTTGAAGTCTTCATAATAATTTATACGTGCATCTTGCACTTCTTTTAGAGTAGCATGTCAAGTTCTCTTCATTCTGAATTGCATTTACAAAGTTGGTAAAGAACTGGCAAAGTTCTGACTGCGCAAAACGTAGATTTTGTGGATATCCACAATTTATGTTACATAAAATTTTAGGGCATTAAATGTTTCCGAGATAAAACAATATTGGATTAAAGTTTCAAATGCTTTTCTAAAATGGAAAATTGCTTTAAAATAAGACTTGAAGCTTTCCTGGCGACGAATATAATATAATATATTCAGATAAGCCTACCACTGCAGCATACATCACGTTTGCCCGCCTCGGTAGCGTAGATGGTAGCATGTCTGCCTCACGTTCAAGAGGTCCCAAGTTTGTATCTCGGTCAGGGTGAGTTACCTGGATAAGGTTTTTTCCGGGGTTTTCCCTTATCCTGAAAGACGAATGTCGGGTAACTTTGAGCTCCATGGACCCCGGACGCATTGAGCATCGTTTCACCTATTTCACTCCTCGTCCGATATGACTAATGTTGCATTACATAAATTACAAACACACACACACACACACACACACACACACACACACACACACACACACACACACACACACACACACACACACACACACACACACACACACAAAAGCATCACGTTTACCGGCAGCCTATTCGGCAGAATCAGCAGAATTCTTGCCAAATACATGAGGACCATCCACAAGCCCCCTCCTAAGATTAAACAGCTGTTGAGACGAGTGAAAGACAAACTGGACTTCCCTGTGGGTGTGGGACACCGTATAAAGGACAAACCGCTACCATCGGTTTAGACCATCGGTCATAGGACCATCGCTACCGGAATAAACGAACATGAACGGAGCATTCGTTTAATGCAACCTGAGAAGTCTGGACTGGCAGAGCATTGCTTTGATAACAAACATGGTGCCAATTTTCGGGAGATGATCATCTTGGCAAAAGGCTACAGTTACTGGGAGTGGAGAGTCACGGAGGCTTTGGCCATTTCCTCCGAGAGGATCACGCTTAGTTGTGATGTTGGATTTTAGTTCAGTTCCTCTTGGGAACCGGCCTCAAAAATGGAAATCCGTCGACTTAAGACACACAAATCAATACAGCTTGATAATCAAGTTAAGTAGTTACGTTTTTAGACCCAATTGTCTTTATATACTCACGCCATCTCCTGACCTGGCATTTGATTTACTGAAAACAGTATTTTGTTCAATAACGCAAATGTTGATAGTGTTTTGTCTTTGTTTATATTGGTGTTATATCCAGTGTTTCATTTGTGGTTATAACATTTAATAAATATCCTGATGATGGGAGAGATGCGCGCTGCCGAAACGTGAATTTCTAATCGTCTTATCACCTGGATTGCTTCCCGAGAAGAACTTGTACATGGAAAATTGCTTTTTTATGTCATAATCAGAGAACGGAACTAAACAATATAGCAATCCTCTAGTAAGATTTGACTATCGCTTAAAAATTTATTCCCCTAATCCTATTATGGCTAGAAGTAAATATGCAATAAAACTATTTCCTAAAAAATGTATAGTGATTAATTTGAAGAGGGTACATAGAACAATAGGCTTTTGTCAATAGGAGTTTGTTGAATAGTATGAAAAGAAATATATACCATAGTAACATATCAGATTCGTTGTTCTATTTCGAGAATTGCATGTTGCATTGCTTGCGCATGCACATATTACGCTGCATCTGTTACCGCGTTCAATAACGTTATTCATCTTTTTAGTGGTAGTGAAGAGTTCAGCACCATAAATCCAGGCCGTGCCCTACTGAGCACAAAATACCTCACACATTATCAGTTTTACGATCGTTTCCTAGAAGTATCATTAGTCGTTTTAGCATTTTCTACTTTTTACAAATTGAATATTTTTATTATTAATGTTAATTGTTGGAATAAATATGTCATTGTGTTAGAACACCTTACAATCCAATTACATAATTGGTTTCTGTTCACCACACGAAGCAATCTATTGGCTCCTTAGTTATTACAGCACCTGAATTTGTAACTTGTAGAGTTCTCTGTTTCGTTGTCTTTTAAAGAGACCTCGGACTACTGTGGAAGACATAATAAGAGGATTGCACCAGTATACCACAAAGAAAAGACCGCAGGAAACCAAATACATAAACAGGTACCCCACTACACATTCTCAAACTTACAAACGACAGGTTCTACCTCGACTATTAAAGTAACAGTGTAAAGCGCTGATAGAAGAATGTAAGAAAGGGATGATAAAACCATATAAATTATTAATAAGCAATTGAGAATATATGATATATGAAATAAAGTAAAGAAGAAATAATTTAATAGGAATAATGTGTAAATGAAATAAATATAAGGAAAAAGTTACCTTAAGCTATAACGGACAGACGAGGCCGGATACGTAAACAATAGGACAATACAAGCCCAAATTCCAGCGCCACCACGGAGCCTCAGAAAATAATGAGGTTTAAGAAAAATATGTAGAGGATGGATGCAGTACCGTTATGATGCCAAGGGGTCATACAACTTAGGTGGTGAACCCGTGACTGCTACCCAGTTGACGGTGAATGGAAATGACCAATAAGGTAAAATCGTAGAAATAAATTCCTCCAATAAAATGTAGCGTAAACCACGTGATATGCGTGAAATAGAGCATATATAGAGAAAGGGTGGAGATAGACAAACAAATCTAGGAGGAAGCCGAGAGTAGGTCGAGGTGGGAAGCGTCACTCGATTGGTTACAACGAAAGGGAGAAGATGTGTTAGGTCAATATCTGATGGCGAGGTAATAGTGGAGTTATACTTCAAACGTGGTGGGATTAAATATTCTCAAAGAGACAAGGCGACGCAGTGAGATTGAGAGAAAGTGAGAAAATCAGAGCAACCACACAAGTAAGATCTGTGGGAATAAACAATACACAAGAAATTTGAAGCAGTACTTTTCATTGGCTGGTGATAACTGCTGGACCCTGAGAGAGTACTCTTGCCCACCGACACGCAATCCTTAACCATCCTGCCATACCACACCAAAAGGCCATCCAAAGAGAACTTCCCACACCAAGTGGTCTGTATCATTTTCATGCAAAACTCCGCACTTGTCTACCGGCACTATTATACAAGATGTTAACGAACTACATTGAAATATTTTCAGGGCAAGTAGAGATATCTTAAGCAAGTAATTTGAGATAGGAGACTTATAGCCTATTCCTTAAAATGTGGAAATTACGACTACGAGTTTCTAAAGTGCCAATACGCCACTGCTAATGATGATACCATCTGAGTGCACAACACATGAAAATGAAGAGGCATGTTGGGACACTCCCTCTGACGCAATGATTATGACGTCTTCTTATTATTATTATTCTTCAGTTCAGAGATTAGGCATTTCTGTCTGTTCTGTCTTCGCATTCTATCAGTTACGATCTGATTATGACGTTAGCTTCCAAATGAAAGGCAAACGAATTCGAGTCTCCTTTACTTTTTTTGTTTATTTTTGTTTCCTTTGTTTGTGTGACTTTTTTTTAATATTTTGTCTAAGTTTTTAATTCTTGTATACATGTATGAATTTTCTGTACTAATTTCACCTTTTTAGTGCCATTTAATACAGTTGTTTCTAACAAAGTTTGAACCCTGCTTAATACTTTCACATGCTGTACTACTTAATGGGGGATGGTTTAAGGGGTGGAGGAACTTGCATAAAATAAAAGGTAAATGCAACTCTTTACATGCGTTTATAGGACCTGCTTAAAATGGTGAACTGCGTTTTTAATACAAAGTGTCCCAAGTTAAGGAAATTATACTAGTGTTATTGAACTGGCCAATCAGATTCACGTTCTTACTTATGAGTCACGCCATTTCTTCCTATTAGAATTTTCACATTAAAAATACTAAAAATAATAATCTTTTTTATTTTTTATTTTATTTAACGATCGATCAGCATTACATGCTTTACAAATCCTTGTTAAACATTTGAATCTTTACGAATCTTTATATAATCTTTATATATCTTTATATAAGATGTAAGGAAAGCCAAGTTGGCTCCTATTATCTACTAAACACTCTGAAACGAGGGTGACACACAAAAGAGAGAAAAAAAAAACGATAAGAAACAATTAATCAAAGAGATAAAAAGAACAGTATTCATTTTGAAGCAATATCCATAGTTTTTTAATCAGAATCACTAAGAAGGAGATCCTGTGGGAGTCGGCTCTTCAGGCGTGTGGGCTGGCGGGTTCCTACGCCGATGTCATACATCACAGCTCCTGGAACATCTGGCAGGTTTGTGAAGAAGCGAGAGGCGATCTGACGTATGTACTTACTGGTGAAGAGGAAAGAGACCAAGCTGTTTATGCAGTTAAAAAATAATAACTACATGAGAACAAGCGAATCAATGACCTATTGAACCACAAGTGATGATAGACGATCCTTATTTCCTTATCAAACTTCACACTGTGATTTGCAATCAATTTCTGCACCAAAATATAAGCCTTTGTTGTATTATGCTTGTCGAAATGCAAGTTATTGCACTGACATCATCAGTGACATTGCCGTATCATCATTTGCAAACATAATTAGTTGGCTAATTCGAAGGTGATTTGGAGTGTGATAACGTGCTTTTAGTGCGGTACGAACATTGCTCTTCCACTTTGTTTTAACCACTTCATCGAAATTCTGCATCTGCACTTCGAAGACTAATATGATCACTATTAGGTGCGTAATATATGTATGTGTAACACTATTATAAGTACTTTAAGCAAGGGGGGTTTAGCACTGTTGATTGAACATGTAATTACAGACTGACGTCATTGATTTACGTGTAATTTCTCTCCCATGGTACTGATATCCTGTCACTTTATTTCTCTCTCTATTAAAACGTCATTGGAGGTAGAACGCAACGTTTTGCACAGAGATCGCAGACTACTGTTTTCTTTATGATAAATTATTGTTATTCTAAGCGTTATCGTGAAATTCCGAGCGCTGGAGACCAAAGGTGTGTTAGTGCACATTCAAGAAGCTGTCACACATTTTCGTTCTCCAAAGTCAAGAAACCACAATTGTAGACAATTTCAACATCATAATTATTTGCTTCAAAATGTATAAATGCGAGGGGGGAGGCAAAAGAAACCGGACTCCGAGGGCGCTGCCACTCGTAGACGTAGTGCAGGGTTCTCACGCTAGATGGTGTTAGTAGAGACCTTCATGAAACAGCTGTGCAGACGGCAAGTGTAGGCAAGTGTGGTATTGTGTTTCTCTGACTGTTGGCGGGTTAGCTCTGCGAAGTCGTTAGGGCAACTTTAAAAAAGAATTAAAACGCTGCTTAAAAAAAAAACTACAACGGAGACACACCAAATGCTTCAAGAAGCTTTCCAGGAGGACGCTATGAGCCACACACAGGTTTTCGAGTGGTTTGGGCGCTTTAAACGTGGTGAGATGTGTGTTGAAGACTAAGTTCGTTCTGGACGCCCTTGAACATCGCGAAATGAGGAGAACATTGAAAAGGTCCGCCAAAAGATCAACGAGGATCGTCGCCAAACGATCGACCAAATTTCAGCAGCGACAGGAATCAGTTGGAGCTCGTGCCAGCGGATTTTGAGGGAGGATTTGCACATGAGATGTTGCTGCTCAATTTGTTCCGCACCTTCTCACACAGGAGCACAAAATATCCACATGAATGTGTGTCAGGACTTGAAAACAGAGATTGCACGTGATCCAAACTTCTTGAACAAAGTCATCATAGGGATGAAAGTTGGTGGTATGACCCAGAAACCAAGCAAGCGTCAAGCCAGTGAAGGACTCCCAACTCTCGCAAAAAAAAAAAAAAAAAAAAAAAAAAAGAGCAAGGCAAGTGAGATCTAATGTAAAGACGATGATCATTGTCTTTTTTGATGTTCGTGGAATTGTGCATCGGAAATTCGTACCCCTGGCCAGACTCTTAACCAGCACTTTTACTTGGATGTTTTAAGGCGTCTGCGAGAGGAGGTGAGGAGGAAACGCCCGGAACTTTGGCGATCAGGTGACTGGTCCCTACATCACGACAACGCTCCAGCACACACGACCTTATGAGTGACCCACTATTTGGCATCTCAGAGGTGGGCTTCCCACAGGGCACTGGACAGTATCAAACTTGAAGAGTTCCAAACATGCTTCTCCAACAGTGGGAAAAGGGACTTGACAAGTGCATCGCATGTAATAGGTGACTGGAGTAATTTTGTAAAAAGGTTCTTCAATAACGTTTTTATGACAACAATCCGGTTTCTTTTGCGTCCCCCCTCGTACATGTTAGAGCGGTGGTTGGCGGAAAAATATTTCTCTCTCTCTGTCGGTCTCGAAAATAGAAGTTTTAACGACGCTTTTGTTGTAAAAAATAGATTAATTTTTTACCTCAGGTTAGAGCAAACTAAGCTCTTAAGCTATCAAATCCTTCGCCTAATTCTTGGAGTAAATATTCTTGCAAAACATATTTTAGTGGTTTTAATTACAAGTTCTCTCTCTTAAAAGCTAATCTTAATAATAGCTATGCATAAGTAGCACAGATAGTTAGCGCAGATACACCTTAATTAAGGTACGTGAATATTAATTAAAATTGAAAATTATAACAAAGAGGTACATAGCCGTGTATGTAACCCCTGACATTTTGTAACAACATGCACTTTAGGAGAGGATTTCCTGCAACTTGGGAAGTGTAATAACGAGGAAGTGCTTAGCCTCTCAAACCATACAAGGTCATCACTTGGGTGTAAATATAACAACCTCCATTCTCACCTCTTTCCATCCCACATTACAATTTAGTTTATAAGTCAGGGTATTGAGTTAGGTTGTGGGCAAAGTGTAACAATTTGTTGTGTGGAGAAACCAACTGAACGAAGAAAATGCTATAGTTCATAATGATCGTTACAATAAAACTATCAAAGTATTATCGCCCTTTCATTACAACTCAGTTAACCACTTCCCTGTTTCCAGCAGCAGCTATGACACCTGGCAATCCAAAGGTAACTAATTGAGCAGTGCACTCGCCCAATATGTACTCGGAAGTGCTATTACAAGTTAGAATCTTCTAGGTGTTTCTTCATCGCGAATGTTCTGGAATTCTTTGGTTATTTCCAATAGCTCTATAAGGAGCTTTCCTGCAATTTAGTGTAGCCCGCCTTGGTAGCGTAGATGGTAGCATGTCTGCCTCACGTTCAAGAGGTCCCGAGTTCAAATATCGGTCAGGGTGAGTTAACTGGATAAGGCTTTTTCCTGGGTTTTTCCTTAGAGGAATGTCGGGTAGCTCTAAGCTCCATGGACCCTGGACACATTTAAGCATCATTTCATCCATTTCATTTACCGTCCGATATGACTTAACGTTGGAGGACGTACAATTACAACAGAAAAAATTAGTGAGTAAGTCAATGAGTGTGTGAGTGTGAGAGTGAGAGAAGGAGTGAAAGAGTGATTGGTAGTGCGGTGAAAAACGTTGTTCTCTTGAGAGTTTTGGCTATGGTGACGTGCAATGAACACTATTAGTGGATCAGAAACATCTAATCTAGGTGTTTCACTCTCCTGCGTGTGAACCGTCCAGAAAAGGGACTATGCGTACTCCATATTTCATTCCGCAACGACAAATGTGAGTCCCCAGTTACAGCAACGATTGGAACTAATTCGCACTAGTGAAGTGTATATAAACTTCTGAAGTTCACTAAAGGTTGAACTAGACTAATTTACTGGCAGTGAAAACAGATGAAGTAACAGTAATAAATGAATAAATTAATGAATTAATAAATGAATAAATAAAATTAAACAAAAAAGCCTCGACAAAGTCAGAGTATGAGCAGTTTATGGATCATTAATTATTTATAATATGATATACTTTTTGACAGAGTCCTTTTATTTGTAAATTTTCTTCGGTACTAAGATTTTATTGGGGATTAAATATAATGGTTTTTACTACTCCTTCACCACGCACCACTTTCTCTTTCGCAGGCAGAGTTGGTCAGATCCTTCGAGACTAAAATTCATACCAGGATTTTTGGCCGAATCAAAGAGGTGAAAATCCACTTAGCCTTCAACCCTAAACTCTAGGAATGACTTCCTATTTTTCTTGCAGTGTCTGGAAGAGGTCATTATAAGACTTACTTGACAGCAAATTGAGTGAACATCTTGTACTTTCTTAGAGATTGTTAACAGCTAGGATAATAAACAGTTGAAAATGTGATTAACTACAAAAACACTTCCAGAATCGATCGGTTCGTTTCGCTATACAATTCCGCTGTACTAATATACTGAATAAAATTAAAGATAGGAATCAAATTGGAAGCACCAGTATAAACTCATTTCATATAAAATGACCCACCGCGTGATTGGCCTTTGCTTTTAAGTTCATACAGACCAGACCACCGTGCTACGCTACGACAGTGAGGCGGTTCCCCTAGTCTACAAGGGAGCTGTGCTCGTCTTATACTCAACATTCTCGAAATACCAGTCATGATCATAGCAGAGAGGGATTGTTTCGTTTCTGGTCGCTGTCCTGAATATAGCATGACTATACTAAATACTTATTCATTTCTGTGCACGGAACTTAATATTAAATCAGGTGGCACCACAATCACATGTGCCAGCTCCTGTTTTTTTCCCGCGTCTGATCTTCCCGCATGGTTTGTTTTGTTAGAGTTTCCCCGGGTCGCTAGGTGAGTGCTGGCAAAATAAATTACATTCGCCAAATTCCCTATCCTTTCATTTCATCTCACTTTTTATTCCACTTCACCCTTGCTCTTGCTAAGCTATTTGAGGGCTAAAATGTTGGTGGAAGCCTCAGCATTGCCTTGAGTTTGAGACCCTCAAGAGGGATGTGTAAGTCTGTAGGTGGGGGAGGAATCAGTTGTACAAGTTGCCACTGCGAAGTTTAAATATGATAATATAGAAAATCTTCCCTCTGCTGTTGTGTCTCCTAGGTCTACCTGCCCTGTTTCCCCACACATCACCCCCTATCTTCTATGAAGCATTGATACAGAAGATCTTCTATAAGTTGGTTTCACCACTTTAAACGTTGTCTTACCTCATTTTAAGATTCAGAAAGTGTTAAATATGATTCTAGATGCGAATTTGATTCGTGAATTTACATCGAAATGAGCGAATGGATAATAAAGATATAAATATTTATTAATAAATATACAAAAATACTTTCCTAAGGTTAATATTAGAAGAACAAATAGACAAAATCAGCTGAATACAACGCAACAAATTTTCCTCTTTACCGTCAAAAGAGAACGGATTTCAAGCCAATCAATAGTGACCAAATTTTAAATGATTGTTTATTTTCTATTCTCACAGTATCTCCTAGAAAATGTGCAACAAAACGTTTCTATTATCATTATGTTTCAACTAACATGAAGTGAATACAAAAATGATATTTTATAGTGTTAGTTTGTTGAAGAATAGATAAAGGAAGTCATATAAATTACGATTCGTATGCACAGATTCCAAAGGGGACAGAGACAAAATGTTATCGGCAACTACAGGTTTAGTAAAGAAATAAACAGCCCACACTGTCCTAACGTTGTATAATGCTTGATGTGAAAGGTGATAAGTGATAGGCCTTCAACAAGGTTTCCTTTTCATTGTACTTTGACTATAAAATAGTTACTTGCCCCCAGGGTTCCAGTGCGACGTCCCTCTTCCTAAACATTGCCGTTTACTCAAAACTCCTTAGCACACTTAGGACTTTTTCTCTCCTGTACTCTCACCTACCAGATAACAAAAGTTAACTTAAACCAAAGTCTTGTCCGAAACTTATAATAATTGAAGACAATGATCACATGGAGTTCAGATATACTCGTACTTCCCCACTCAGAAATCCTTTCTACACTGCAAAGCCTTTCAGAATTCCCACAAAACCATGCGAACCAGCTGCACTCATGTAGATCACACACTTGAGTGCGCCGCACTGAGCTACCGAGGAGATTTGGCATTAAAGTGAGTGTTGCAGCCTTATCTCCGCATTGCCACTGCATAACTTGTCTTCCAGGAGATCCGCCGGAAATTAGTCTTGTTTCGGAAAGCGATTTGTAGTGAAGCATTAGCACAAAATCTCCAATTACCTGTAAGCAGCAACATCAGGTATTTTCGACCGCCCGAGGCAAATCAAGTTGCCCGAGAAAGGAAATATCATTAGAGCTGTATTTGTATTCGAGGAGTGAAAAGGTGAGAAAAGAGCAAAGATGCGGAATAAAGGCAGAACCTGGCGATGAAAAGAAAGGCGCTAATTTTTTTTTCTCGCCTCTCGGATGGAGGGGTTGTAAAATAGGTCGGAGAAGAAAATGCCTTCTATCTAGGGAAATTTCATCCCATTATATGAAAACCCTTGCGACGATCCTTAGTGGCTTTACGCTCTTGAATTTCTGCGCTACTTTTTTCTCTGCCGTCATTTCGACTTTATTTTCCTTAAATATTCCCATCGACCATTCGCTTTTATTCCCAATTTTCCACCGAAGCTTGCCTGGGGAGATAAGAACTTCAGTACGCGTAGAAAGCCATGTCTTTGAGACATTCCTTATAGAGAGGGTATCTGAAGTATTAGATAATCACGACGAGAGAGGATGGGATATATGCTCTTATTATCCCATATTATTCCTGCACGGGGTGGAGACGAAACGAACTGAAAAATTCTGTAGGTTAGTTTATGTGTTTGACAGTCTAGTATTAGACAGAACCACCAATGCATTAAGCTGTTTTACTGCCAAAACTAGAGTGCAGTAGTAAAATACCTTCTACTGTAGCCTTGACATAAACTTTCAAGCATTCATTTCAACGAGCCTTTTCAACACATTTGTGGACTCGAATACTCATAGCCTCCTCATTTCAAGTAAATAAACGTCTCATATACCCTTTAACTACAACGATTTCTTACCTTTACCATGGAAGACGTTGAAATGTGATGTTCTTGTGCAGTCATACATATCTCACACCTTTTAGGACAATTGCTAATAACACTTGTTAATCTTCATGATCACTTAAGTAAAACCATGATTCATTGTAACAAAATTAAACACGAATCAAAACAATCATTAACATTCTGCAACATATAATTGTAGAAATTAACATTATCGTGGTAGGAATTTCTGAACTACGTAATTGTACTAACTTAGTGGTTTCCAAGCCGAGGTTTGCGAAATGTGCGATGCTTGTGAAATGCTTTAGCAAATACGTCTAACCTTTTTCTACGTCAGAGGAAAAAGAAGCGATTTGCCTATGTTACTTATCAAGAATACAGACCCTTTCCCTAAATATATTCAAAGACTACAATCCTTTAACTGTGAGGCACAAACATCAGAAAGTATATCTGCAACTCATTGTCTAATTTCGCTACAAAGATCTACAACAGCAGAAACAAAAGCTCATGGTCACACACGAATCAGAATGCATACCGTTCAATCGTAGCTTTGACCGATTAGTTGAAACACGGCGAGGAAGAAACGTGTAGAGGGAACAGATTGATAAGGAATAGCGCAGTACAGGGAAAGCAATTTCCCGTAATACGACCACGCGACGAAATGAAGACACTTTATATGAATACTTTTGTGAAAAAAAAGTTAAAACTGGAAATAAAATTGATTATTTTTGGAGTAGAAATAATTTACTTCCGGTATTATGCCTTCGGATAAGATATACATTCCTCAGTATTTTAAGGGAATATTTTCAATGCATATGAAGATTAAATTAAAAATTACGCTCAGTGCGCTTGAGTCTTATTGTTATCCGAAAGAATTACAATCTTACTTCCAAACACCTTTTGGATTTATCGTAATGAATATAATTATATTCCCATTAATAATCTTTCTTCACTTAGTGTTTTTCCAACCATGTCTTGAAAACTAGTTTACTAAATTAGCAATGATAAGTATTGGAAGTTAAAAAATCAGGAATTTCTAAAGTATGTAGATCTTCATAAAATGATTATACTAGTAAATTATTACTACGAATTTCACTAACAGGTAGCACGTTTGCAATACTTAAAATTATTATATGACCCAATTGACAATGTAAATTAACACTTACGCCAGTGTAAACTTAAAAATTATATGATATGAAGTTAATGGAACAGCTCAAAATGTATCAGGTAAACACAAAATAAATATTGAATGAACCGTAAATTATAAGTTCACAAGGTGAATATTCTGCCATAAAACACGAGAGTTTCTTACATAAGTTGACTCGTTAAGTTCCCTTCTTATAGGGCAGATGTTTCAGGGTTACAGGATACTATTTTAGTGAGCTTAAGGTCATTTTGGTCGTGTTCTCTAGATGTTCGTTTTAGAATTGGTCATATTAGCTCAGCTGTTCGCCATATTAGCTCAGCTGTTTCAGGTTGTCTTGCGGTTGTTTATGTGTTCACTTGTTGTGAATGACAACACATCTGATAGGTTTGTTTCACGTCGTTATGCTAATCATGGCTTTCATTGGAAATTACCTATGACATCATAATCAGACAACTCAAAAGCAGATGCCTAGGTACACAGTACATGATTGAAAATAAATATTAAGTGCTTTCACATGACATTCCCGACTCCCTCTTGTAGGAATTATTATTCCAATAACTTCTTCTATCTACATATTGTTAATCGAGGTAAATATTTGTGGAAGTACTTTTATTACGTATTTTCTTGTAGGTTACAACGTGTAAGTACTTTAAGGCCCTGGCTTTATAGTTAACCACTATTAGGTCAATTAATGGAAATTAATTGCTCTTTCACAATGGCTGTATGTAGGCTAAAGCATGGAAAGATACAGTCAGACTGAAAAATCCAATGCCATAGCCAGGAAAAACTGGAAAAACACGAGTCTGTTGAAGAATATAATGTCATGTCGGCACGTTGGCCAGAGGCTTAATGGTTAGAGTGGCTGGACGGCAACCAGAAGATCCGTGGTTCAAATCCCGACTATAGCATTGTATTCTTCAGTCTGACTATACTTCTATACTTAAGCCTAAACACGGTCAGTGTGAAAGAACAGTCTGCATGATCTGAACATAAAAACACGAATGCGATTTGAAGTTTAATAAAAGCATAAGTATTGGAGAGTTTAAAACAATAGCAAGGAATATCTCCAAAACGATTATCTCCAACAAAACAAAATTCACAAACTGTGTATTTATGATATCTAAATTTTCTCTTAGGATTACCTGTTGTACAAAAGCGCATGAATTGGACTCTAAGTAAAGAGCTTTGCAGTAAAGTCTATATATACATATACTTCGTATCTTAAATTAGTGTATTTTAATACAAGAAGAACTTAAACATTTCGAAAATTGCTTCATACCTGACATTTGCCTATCCGGATAAGGGAAAACTCCGGAATAAACCTTATCCAGCTAACTTACCCTGATCGAAATTCGAACTCGGGACCTCTTGAATGTGAGGCAGAATCGCTATCGAGGCGGTCTGGAAAGTTTGGTGTCAAATTTTTGGATACAATGCAATACCTTCCCTATCTACTATGCACATACATATACAGAAACACAATATTCAACTCTTAAACTATCACACATTAAAATATATATTACACAAATAAATCAGTCAACGAATAACAGATATAAGGGGTTTCAAATATTAGGAGGGGATCTATCAAAACAGTTGTTTATGTTTACTATGTTATTTTTGGTACCCACACAGTGAAATTTCTGGCTTCATATCTCTGTATTCAACATAGTTTTAGCACAAAAAAGGCGGTCTTTATGCTTCAATTGATTTAGTAATGATGTACTGATTTGAAGACATCGGATTCAAATCCGGCCTAGCCCAATGGTTCTTAAGTGTGCTTGAAAGCGACAGCTGATATCAATAGACTCTCTGGCATGCAATAGAACTCTTTCGAAAAAATTTCCGGTACATCGGCAACACAGACAACTCTGGTGGTTGACACCGTTGTATCATTGTTAGCGAACAATTAATATTTTTATTTTTACACACACACACAAAAAAAAAGATTTTTTACGCCTTTGAAGCACATCTTAAATAATTTCTACCTTAAAAATCTTAATACGTATTCTTGGATTTATAGCTGAATTCAGTTAAACATTCCTTTTCAGGAATTCACTTCGTTGTGACCGGATTTATGACAAGGAATGGGTTGGGACTACGTATCATTTCGGGTAATTGGCATGCATGAATATAGCACTAGTGTTATTCAAACTCTGAGGAAGTTTGAAATTCAAACAGATAGATAATTTTTAAGGTTAAACACTTACTGTAATGGAACTTTTGCAGTTAAACAGAGTTTGTTGGTAATAACTGTTAGTGTTCTTAAGAGTTTTTGTAATGCAGCGATGCAAATATTAATGTCATTAAAGTTCCAGTAAACATAACGGTGCAGTTTTGAGGGCTATAACAGCTTCTTATTCTTAAAAGTTCTTCAATATTTGTTCAACATTTTTCGTGTTCACACATCACACACATCTTAAAAAATTATTATTGATTAAAATTAAGTAAAGAAGCCGAAACACATATATTTAAATACTTTCATAAAGTAATTAACATTTTAATTAATTTGAATTCACTTAACGAGTTTGTAAGATACATCTTTTAAAACCAAAATTCAAATTTGCTGATTGCTTTGATCAGAGTCACTATAAGGAGATTTCTCATGGTTAACCGTTCAAGGAATTGGTCTATAATTTGGAAGCTTGTTGTAGAAAATACCATTAATGTTCGCACGAAAGGCATCTACGGCTTTGACACCTCGATTAAGTGTAAATTTAAGGTGTCTAATGTGCTCGTTGTTGTTGACTTGACACTCCAATTTCTTAACCTAAAAGGAACAAAAAGTATAGAAGCATACAAAAACTAAACAGGCTATTTTGTGAGCACGTAATTTTCCATCAAATAGCATGAAACTAGTTGCCAAAATATTTTATTTTTCATGCAAACCTTTCACCTAAATAGATCGCTGTAACTTCCATCCGATAAATTATACAGTGATGAGTTTTTAAGTTGGTGTCTATCGTCTTCATCTTATCAATGCTCCATATAAGGAAAACAAAGTTTCCTAGCCAAACAATCCTTATGAAATATTTATATCACGATTAAAGCAATTAGATGACAAGTTTTCTACAGAGATAATTAGTCAAACACTAGGAATTGAATTAGAATGGACAAATTAAATTGTAACGCTTGAATGCCACACACTTTTTTGCTAGTAAATTAACTTCTCGTCTCTAGTCTTTGAATATCGCTCTAATTGCAGTATGTACGTAGATTTCTTAGCAGCATTGAAACATATTTCATATTATTCTCGAATAATATCAGAGAAGAGCGTATTTAGATCCTCTCGTTCCGTTAATCTCTCATTAGCAGGGTTGTTTATAACACCGAGTTACCTTCCACAGAGCTAATGCGGCTATGCGAGGCATCCAGTTGTAAAAGATACGTACCTTAAGACTTTTAATGAGCCTATAATTTACATCATCAGTTCCCAACTTGTTTGGGTGTACCCTCAGAATATATAATCTCTTGGTAGTTTCAAGGGTATACGGAGGGGGCGGAAAAGTCTGCAAACAAATATTCGAAAATACGACTAGTTGCATAAAGGCAAAATATGAAATTCCAAATTCTAAGGCATGCATGTTATCATTATGTGAACAATAATTTTAAAGTTTCACCTTGTATCCATAGAATTTAGTGCACATACCAAAAAGTGTTACTATTTCGTAACATTTTGGCAAAATCTCTGTCTTCGCACCTTCATACCAATGACAAACACACCTTTCATATATTCTATTTGAGAACTTTCTATGAAATATTTAGAAAACCGAAACCACTCTTTCCAACTATTGAGAAAATAATTGTGACGTTACATACGAGAGTAGCAGTTGGTATTCTTAAAACTTTTATATTTGAGAATTTTGATTCAGTAGATATTCTAACGCTTCCCCTAAATTTAACGGATTCAAAGTGACTCAAATATATAAATGACACATAATTTATTACATTTCACTTTATGCTTCATTATTAAATAAGAACTCAAACCACAGTCCATTGTTTTAACTTAAGGAGCGCATTTTTCAATTAAGTTTATTTAGGATAGCTGTGACCTTTTAGAGCTTATCACGATGTTTTTTCTTTGGGCACATTGTTTAAAATATTTGCGATATTATAACGTACCTTCTTTTACAAAACAATCACATTAAATTGAAAATCAATTTAAAGATTCTTGTGAATTCTACAGAATACAAGATAGTAATTGTTTAGAAATAGGCGAACACTAAACTCTGGAAGAGAGAAGCATTATTCAATGCTGCAGGATGCCAGACTGATTACATTGATCTTCAAATTTTAGGCAGGTCAGCATAGTATGGGCTTCTGTTTGGTATCTGTCGAACTCTGTTGTGAGCTTTGCTTAGTAGGAATGGATGTGTCAGCTGGTGTTTTCAGGCCGTAGACGATAAATTAAGATTTTATTTCACTGTTGAAGTTTCTTTCTTGGTAATCTCAGGTGAGGTTCCACATACTTTGACGAAATAGTTCGATACTGGAAGGTTTCTGCGTCTTAAACTAAATGCCTAATTGAAAAGGCCTGGTTGAGTGGTAAGATTGCTTGGCTCTCACCTAGGCGGCCCGGGTTCGATCCCAGGCGAGCGTGAAGTCGGACCCAGGCGAGTAGATCTGGGAGAGGTTTTCTCCGGGATTTCCGGTTTCCCCCGCCATTCAATTCCACCGGTGTTCCAGTTTCATGTTATGTACATCAGTGTCACCGCCTGCGGTGCCAAATGGAGTTAAACACCACACATGTCATTTCATTCTAACTGAAAAGGGAATCAGAATTTTTAGTGATGATGTAATTTCGTAGTCTTTCTTGATACCTTAATAGCTTCATCATGTTCAACAATATTGAAGGCCTACTTTCTAAGGTATATTCAAGTGAGTTTTTTAATTGCATACATTCTCAACTAAGTATAGAGAACAAAGAAGGCAATTTGTATTAGAAAGTGCTGTTATTGTGCATTTAGAGAACACTCATTGCCTTTATCGGTCAGAGCCATTCGTATACATGGAGAGGTTGGAAATAATCATTTCTTCCACACTAGCCGAGTGTAGGCTAAGGTTTGAATGAGTAGAGCCAAACTGAAAAATTCAATTCCATAGCCGGGATTTGAACCAAGGATCTCCCGCTCTCCATGCGGTTGCTCTAACCAACTGAGGAACTATGACCAACATACTGACATGACATTAAATTCTTCTGACATATGAGTCAGTTGGAGAATTTAATGTCATGTCGGCATGTTGACCATAGTAGCTCAGTTGGTTAGAGCAACCGCATGGAGAAGATGTATATATACTTTTCGAGTTTTTCACGAAATAACTGTTTATAAATCACAGAGTTGGCATTTATTGGATTTACAAGTCCATGTGAATTTTCCAAGGTGAAAAATCGCCGTGTCTTGGAGATACGTAGGAAAGAGTTGTGCATTTCTTTTAGATGTTTGGTTAGTTTGATGAAGTGTAATGGATTAATGAGAATTTGAAAAATAATTATTTGAACTGATTCTACATGCATATGCATGTATAAATGATCTTCGAATTGGTGATACTGTTGAATTACTTTATGTATGATCACTGATCTGGTAGTGCTATAGATTGTGGAACTGTATTTCAGTTTAGCTCGATATTAGTACACGATAGTCTCTTCTCCATTTTTCTGCCGCTAAGACATTTAAAATGTCCGTATTCGCATAGTGAGTATGCCAATTTAATTTTTGGTTCGTGGGAATTATGTGGTTTATTTTTTGCAGTAAATTATTAGATCATCTGCTAAAAGGTTGGAATTAACTGCTGATAATAATAAAACAATAAACCCTGGCGCGAGAGCCCTAAGAGGGCCAAGGCCTACCAACACGACTGCCGGCCTCAGGCCCACTTAGGCACGGCAGAGGTGGGCGATCATTTAACCTATACGGAGAGGATGATGTAGTCAGCATCTCGGCATCCCCCAGCCGGAATGTTGGTTTTCGTGGTCAGGGCCGCTTACCTAGCGTAAGCTCCTCACTCTCCTCACAATGTTGCTTGGACATCGGTCCTGTACCCGGGACTTAAAATCCGCACCCCGGGCCGCTTTCCGTGAACAGGGACCAGGGCATGCTGCCTTATCCCGCTACGCCACGGCGCAGGACAATGACCTGCCGATGTTATTAGTACATGCATGTTAATTATAGCTATTATATGCTTTATGGAATACAAGCTAATATAATGCTGTGTTGCTTTTAATGGAAGGTTTTCAGTTATTCTGCCTGTAGATGTATTACATTGTCGCTTGTTGAATTAAATTGCTGAAATACACTTTGATTAAGAAAGAAAAAAGAAGTTTGTTCAAATGTCTATATCTTAGGTGTTTATTGATTATTGTCGCCGAAGTATTATTGTGCTGCTGCCAGCCCGCGCGTAAGTGAACGCTAGGCGCTTGCCGAAAGAGGGACAGAAGCGGGGAGAGAAAGAGACAGAGTGATGTCTGGGTAATTCTTTCCTTCTCTTGCCGTCGTGAAAGACCGTATGGTTCGGGTATAAATAAGCGACAAAGGATGAGTTAGTGAGACCTCCCCTTCAACCCGAAGGTACTTTGGTAACCTCAAAATTAACTCCCAATCAAAAACCTACATCACCTTCATCCTACATCTTTCAATACAAATCCTACCTGCGGTAAAACCCTTAATGGGTGGGCACGCAGCAAAAACCTTCTGGCTGTATACAGCCAGCCAGCACGAGCGAGCGAGCGTTAGTGAGAGGTTATTGGAGTTGCAGCTGTGCAGTGTGAGAGTTGTGTGAGGGTTATTGAACTGTACCGCAAGTGTATTCTTTCATTGTTTACGTGTAGTCAAGTAACGAGGGACTGTGTTGGTGTATGTTATGCCATTCTGCTGCTGTCAGGGCTGTACAAAACGCGTTTTACTTGAAATAAAGAGCATTTTAAATTTATGCAAACCAGACTTTAAATTCTACGAACCCACAAAGTCACATTATTTTCTCCATCAGCTTTAGAGATTGTGCATAATAACACAACAGGCCTATAATTCTCAAATTAGTAGGTCTTTATTGCCTTCAGGTATTGAAAATATTAAATATCATGCCACTGATTGGGAAAGAATTTTTAGTTCAATTGTTGTTAAATATTAAGTTTGTGTATTTTTGCCTAAGGAAGGTATTTTGGTAGGATTGCATAAGAAATATTTTATGTAATCCTAGGTAAAATTCATGCATCAGTATACCGCATTAGCATAGTAACATTTTGTCATTATTTTCAGAGGTGTTTTCGTTTAGGTTTAGGTTAAACTGAATTCTTACAAATCCTTGTTATAACTGCATATATCCCGATATTTCTCTTGGTGGCCAGCGAGGACATGTTTATTTCTGTTGTACAAAACATTTATCTGAATGTCACTGGAATTTAGTGAGATAGTTATGATAAAAGAATTAGACCAAATTACTTAATAGTTTCTTTTAATGCACGTCGAACTCTAGAATGTAATCTTTGGAAATTTAATGCATTTTATGGAATTCGAGTAACGTTTGTACTTGCTTTTATAGGCCTTGTTTTTGTTCGCAATTTCTTTTCCACAACAGTCGTTCTATCCAAAAGGGCTTTTAGCTCAAATGTTAAGAATGTTTGATTTTCAGAATTTAATAAAGTCTGTAACTATTTCACAGTTAAGATGGTTGTGAAGTACGAGTATTTTTACAAGAAATGGACTCCTGATTTCTTCGATCATAAGTTTTTTTTTAAATTTTCCTCAACCTCCAGGATGCACATGACACTTAGCTAATATACAAGTGTCCTGCCTAACTCTGCGACCTCAAATATCTCCGAAATAAAACAAATAATGAAAATTCCAATTGGCCAGAAATGTACCTATGTCAGGGGCTCACAAATGAGAAGACATGCACAATCCATAAAGGTAAACAAATAGCACTTCCAACACCAAGCTGCGTTTTTTTTTAAATGGAACGTGTATGTTTATTCTAGCAAAATGACATCTAGAGCTACAATTAATGATAACAAACTTGGTTCCGCTTTTCTAAACACATTTACTAGTGACCTGTAGCCCTCAAAAACTGCATTACATCCGGCATGGAAAATGCGCCTACAAATCACCAGTAGCGTCTTGCCCGATGCAATCGTGTCACTTCAACAGATGTTCGAAGTGCCCTCCGTTTGCATCAATACACTTTTGGAATTTGGTAATACCCTACTGTCGTTTACGGTTCTTGATACATTCTATCGTTCAGGGTCCCAGAGAAAGAAGTCTAATGGCGTCAAGTCTGGTGACTGAGCTGGCCGTCGCACAGGACCTCCCAGTCCTATCCACCTATTTAAAAATCATTGGTAACCGAATTTTATGTCCTTATTTTTATCAGGGAACATTAAACGGACTGATTTGAATCTTTTTGTATGTCACTCTACCCATTGTCATGGAAGATGTGGAATTGAAAACGCGTCTAACAATGTGGTTCCAACATGATGGATGTCCCGTACATTATGCACAAGTTTCCAGAGACGTTGTGGATGCGAAGTTTTAGAGCTAGTAATTCAAGGGTGCATTTTTCATGCCAGATGTAATGCACAACAAAGAGTTTCTTAGGGATATAGGTCACTAGTAAATGTGTTCAGTAATGCAGAACCAAATGTTTTATCATTAATTGTAGTTCTAGTTGTCATTTTGCTAGAATAAACATAGACGTTCCATTTGAAAAAAACGCAAATTGGTGTGGAAGTGTTGTTTGTTTACCTTTATGGATTGTGCACACCTTGAGCCCCTGATATAGGTACATTCCTACCCAATTGGAATTTTCATGTTTTATTACATTTCGGAGATATTTTAGGTCGTAGAGTTAGGTGGGACACTCTGTATATCTTGGGTGTAAAATAATTGACAAATATTCTTTCCCAGCAATGTACAAATAATGATGTACGGCTTGTAGAGCACAGCTTGAAACCTACTTATATTCTTTGAGGAATATATATCTTAGAGTTATTGGAATTTATTAGTTTTAGATAGGAAATCTGCGATATTTCCTCCTTAATTCCTATGAGAACTTCTTAATAACGTATTATGTTATAGCTTACAGGTCGTATAGTTTTATGTTTTGCTGTTAGTAAGGTAACAATGTGCGTATGAAGTGTTTCATGCATCAGTGTTTTGACTGCGACTCTGCTGATACAATAACTGACAATTCCTGTGTAGTATACTTCCATTTTGTGTAATATATTCTTCTATTATAATCTTCAAGGAAGAGATCATGCGAGATTTTTGGTAGTTTCATGTTATTTTGGTTTTCATTTTTTGGTTGTCTCTTGGTCTACGTCACGTGTTGATCGTCTTTGCTGTTACTTTATTGTGTATTCGAGGAGATAACTGACCAGAAACTAAGGACTTACTTATCGTTACTAATAGTAAATTCTTCAGATGTCAAATATCCTCTACGTCCGTTGACTGATATTTTCTCAGATGTTAAGGGGGTTATAGTCTCTGAAAGTCTTCTAGGTTGTTTAAAATAAGCTGTACAGACATAAGGCAATGGGGAGGATAACTGAATTTGGTCGCAATTGGTACATTGCTGCTGTTTGGTAGTTCAGCAATATCCTCAATATTTACACAAGTTACTTGTTTTTCTGCAGGAACTGCACTATTTTATGCAGGATTGCCATTACCTGAGCTGCACTGTGGAGCTAGGTAACCCTCAGCCTTGCAAAACAAGCACGTTATGCATTCACTGACACAAATATCCAGTTTGCAGTTCCGTCCGTCGCCTGAAGGAATTCTGGCAATAGCAAGAAGTCCTCTGGTATAACGTACAACTTTAGTCAAATGCTAAAGATATTTGAGAATTGTTTCTTAGAAGACCATGCCTTGGTGTATAGGTATACTGGAAGATTTTGGAGTTATACCCGGCTTGAGTAACTGTTCTTTCTATTATCATTTGGGTTCTGTAAAATTTCCTATTGATTATATAGTTCTTATGCGGATACATTCATGTGCTTCAATGACAATCGCTTGGTGGTCTATGGAAGTAGATAGTGTTACCGATGCGTAACTCAGTTGTGTTTTCCTTTTTTTGGTTTCATTAAAATGATTGATACGTTGGGTATTTGATAAGTCATGTGGCTCCTGTATTTATCAGCTCCGTTTAAGGCAACTATCAGTTAATATCAATTAGCTTTCTCAGAACCCTGCAGCTCTAAATGACATTCACTTACTTGCAGAGAGCGAAAATTATATTTATTTTTTTATGTATAAACTTAAATATTAGTGGACAGTTCCATAGATGATGCATATCCTGTCGTGGTTTTTCATGCATTCTGAATGTGAACTTGTTACAAATATTTCTGCTTATATGATATTCATTACAGCATCATTTCACCCATTCCATTCATCGTCCGATATGACAACGTTGGAGGACGTAAAAATAAAAAAAGTACGTTAAAATATGTTGATAATCTTTTCTTTGAATGTTTTTGGCTCTTCAATCAATACACCAGCCAATCAATCTACCAATGAAATACAACCAATCTGTCCAAACGCAGAGTCTTCACAGCAAACCCAGCCTTCTACACTCTTCCTTCCTTTCATCTCGTCTATATCCACAAATGAGTGATCTTAATATTGTTTCTCATCCGGTTTTTCAGCCGGAAGCTTTCTTTCACTCTCCAAAACTCTCATCCCATGTTCAAATTAATGTGCTATTTTCTTACTTCATTGTACATCCTTCATCCATTCCTTTATTTACTTTCATAGTTGCTTTTTTCTCTGTTGGTATAACACATTGTATTCTTCTTCATACCCAAATTTGAAGTGCTTTACGCCAGTTTGCTTAGTTATCTGCAATGCATCCTCATCGTTATGTAAGCCTTTTCTTCAAGGATGTGTAGAAAATTGACTTCATTCATAAAAAGAACTTCCTTCTTTTCCAATTCACGTGTTTCTTGTTTGTGTTCTTCCAGTTAGCAGCCTTCGCCTTAATTTTCGCATTATTTGTTTTTCGTCCCAATTGTCTTTTGATTTTAAGTGACCGCCTAAACAACGGTTTTGTTTTTGACATGTCAGTTTTTTTAATATTATTCCTGTGCCCAAATCACGCACATTTTATTATTCCACTATCGGAACCATTCATCAAATGTACCAAGTATGAGCAGGATGAAAGCTGATCACATGCCTCTCGTGCTTTTCTGCTTAGTAACTTCCTTCTGATATATCTTCTAGTATTCTGATAATACTGTTTACTTACACAAAGATTTCGCTTAATAAAATTGCTTAAAATGTCTGCTGGAACAACCACTTTTGAATTATTAATGTGATTATATGTTGCTTAACGGCTTAATAAGTTAAAATATTTCTTCGTGTGTTTATTTTTAGCTTTGTTTTCTATCCTTCGATTCTATCATACAGCTAGAAAACTTGTATTTGTCTGTATTAGCTCTCGTTTCGCTTCTTAATATGCAGTCTTCAGAATTTTAAGGCAGTTTAATATCAAATATCCACAATATTGTACTCGAAAGAAAATACAATAAATTTCCATGAGTTTTACTGAAAACTATAATACACCATGTCCCTGCTGAAATTGTGTTTTTGATAAACGCAACTGAAATTTCCTTCCAATTTATCTCGCTGAATAAAACTCGTAAAAGCGGATTTTTTCCTTTAGTATTTATCTTTCAAACTTGTGACTGTTGTTATACGATAATTATTTGGAGCCCTCCGGTCTCAAAATAAACATTATGAAAACAAATATTCGTTAAGCGTAATAACATTACTGAAAAATATCACTCGTAATACTAAAGGGAGCAGCATAAGAGAAGAAAATTTCCAATGCATCCACAGCAGAGTTATGTGTGAAATGTAATTTAGACCCTGAATGGAGGCAAACCAACATTTAATAAAGTAAATAACCCGTAGGCCTAGTTGTTTCTCAACCGGAGCCTGCACGCTGACCATGTTGTGTTAGTCACTCAGTTATTTTATTCCTGTTTTGAAGTAAAATAAACATACAGTGAGCTGCAAAATAGGCCAGAGAGGAGCCTATTAATGAGGGGTTGTTTATGAGTATAAGCATAAGAAAATGTTTTAAATACAGTTGCATAATTTTTTAGTGCATTAAAGCAACATAGTTTAACAGTATTTATTTAAAATGGGATAATAAGCCCATCACAGAAATAGTAGACATATCTTTACTTCATATATTATTGTGTTTATGCACTTAAAAATGTTCAAAATAACCTTTCTAGGTAGAATACTGTGGACATATATTAACCTTCAACATTATATATATATATATATAAATTATTTGTTTTAATAATATATATTTCTTTTCCTTATTTAACCGTTTTTTATTGTTTCCGTTTGTTTTACTATATGTTTCTTTTTAGTTTAACACATATACATTATACACATAAACACCCATGCCCAAGGCGGGACTCGAACCCGCGACCGTCTACGCGGCGGAACGCTAGAGACAGATGCTCTAACGACCGTGGCTTCGAGAGCCGGCTTCATTGAAACTGACGATCGCAGGGATCGAATAGACCCGTGCTTTTATATACATTAGTCCCATTGTTTCGGTGAATATTTGTCACACTAAACTTGAAAGTTAATTATGTGATAAAAAGCACAAAAAGAAAGAAGGAAAATGGCACAAAGAAGAAACCAAAAACAAAAGCACGTATGCATACACTACACGGTGTTCATTTTTATTCGTTACTTCCCGCCCTCCGAATGAGGAAGAATGACATCGTAGTTTACTGGTGAGTCAATCTTGAAATCATAGTGCCCTCTACGGAGAAGAAGCGGTAATTTTTTGCGGAACAGTAAGCAAATTACAGCGCCCTGAATGTGGCTGAGCTAGTAAATAATACAACCAGCTTCCCCTGCTTATGAACACACAGCACCGCGTCTTCATGGTTTAATGCTATTTTCGTATCGCTATTTAAATTGGTTCGACATAAAAATATAATTTAAACCGTTGCATAGAGGAGTTTATGCAACGCTATCCACCTTTCAGACAAGTTCCTCGGAGCATAATGTTGTCAAAAGTGTCCAGGTACCGTCAAATTGACGTACCTTTGTTTGCAGGATCAACGCCCTCGTTTTATCAGTATACGATATAAATTTTTTTGTCAGTCTCACGCTTAATTAAAATGTCTATTAATGTTGGTATCCTTATACCTTTTAAACCATTAGGTTCATCAAACACTGATCACTGGTTATACAGGATCAGTTACTTGCAAAAAGAGAGACACTAGGCGCTATATTAATAACTGGTTGCAATCTAGAAACAATAAACAAAGTTATGACAGAAAAGCCTCAAGCATATCTTCTTACAATACAGATAGTATTTAAGGGGAAGAGAGAAAGAAAATATAAGAAAATGGACACATAAGACTATCCACTGGAAATATTTTCTTATTTAGACTTCTATAAAAGCTTTGTACATATTGTAACACTAATTTATTTTTCATTCCTAGAACATGCTCTGCTAATTTTCTGGTTTGTAATGAAGTTACATTTTAAGGAGACTGTGGGTGATAGAAAAGAATTGACATCAAAATGAAATATTTCTATTTTATGTGACAGGTTGACAGTATGCATATATGTCTACTATAACAGCAAAACAGATGTTAATTGTCAACACTGACTTATCATTTCATATATTCTTCATGGTATATTTTTATGGCTGCATAATTAGCTTTGTAGAGCATTGCATTACAGTATACAGTTTTTTAAAAACCGTCATCGTATCTATGCACCAGGTGAACTTAGCACCTTTATATTACGCGGGAAGACTCACCTCTCAAATAGTATATTTACCTGCCGGTAGAGGAGGGCGTCAACGCTGCTGTCGGCACATCAAATACGATCTCAATCCGCTAGGAGAATCTTATATAAACTCGTTCCATCAGCGATGCTATTGATGACATCAAATTTTGCGCGGGAAAATCACAGATAAAAATGAACATCGTGTATATTCCAACCTCCATACCATAGACACGTAAACTTCCCTTCTCCCTTCCTGTTTGCCTATACCCTCGTTGTGTCCCAACACCATGGTATATATTTAGGTATCATTTAGCGTCATTTGATGCATTATGGTACAGCTATATTAAAATCAGTCAACATTGCTTAACATGAGTCGGTGCTTTGTGTTTGGGTCGTAATCAGTTGGACTGTATCGCACTGTATACGATATTGAGCTAGGAGAATTCAAACTGGAAACGGTCATTGCGTGTCTCATAAACTTGCGGATATGTTGCCCTGTACCGCTGTAAAGAAGAGGGCACCACATTTTGGCAACTATGGTCCGTTCTGGTAAATTTGGGCTCAACAAATGTGAACAGTAATGTATTGTAACAGAAATCCCATCAAAAGCAATTTATGTGCCACAGTCATACAAGCAGTTCATAAATTTCTGTTGGGGTTCTGAATGGCTCACAATAATAACAGAGTTAATTACCAACACATCTGCATGATAATGGAATTGGTTTGGTGTAATTCATTATTTACGGGAGCGTCCCCATGTTTAAATGGACTAGTGTAAAATTACGCAATGCAAATAATAATTTATTGCCATGTTCTTAAAATTCAAAGTTTGCTAAATGTCATTTATTGCGACCAGCTACCTGCGTATATAAAACATAAATTAACCGCAAATATTTAACAGATTTATGCTGGGTATAGATTGCCTATACCAGAGATAACTCAAGCTGTCTTTGAGAATCATTATACTCTTATCAAATTACTGAAATTGCATCAGTTTTTTAAAGTTAGAAAGCAAAATAGGCTTAAGAGCAGTGCATCCAAACTTCTACAAAGTTCTTCTTTACCTTCTCTGCATTCATTATAGACGAAAGTGAAAACTTAAAAGAAGGTGGGTGAGTTGTAACTCTTGGGGAGTTCATTAGGTGCCTGCACTCACACCTACTGGAAACTTAAGAGTATATAATAACGTTAAAGAAGAGGCAAACTAGCCGCTTATGTTATAGGCGGCTAATCATATAAACGAGGGTTTTCAAGTAACGCAAGGGGGCTTTTGTTTTAAGCTGCCTAGAGCCTGCGTAGTCTTACGGACGAAGAGTTTTAATGAAAAAAATGTTGGTGAGAAATGTCTGCAGAGAATATACTTCCACCCTCGCTCATTTAATTTCGTATTGACGTCATAACTGTTGAGGAAACTACAGTTTAAACAACTCAACTTTAGCTTTATAATATAAAACAAAAAAGTTAGCTTTCACATACACATGTAGCTTTTTATTCCCTTTTTAAGGAAAGAGAAAGTATTGTTCTGAGTCTCTGAAATGAGTAGCTTATAAAAGTTTTATAATATGACGTTTCAGTTGCAGAATGAAACATAACAGAAACGTCTTTTACATTTAAATCTAACGTGCTACATAGTATTTAATACATCGGTGACTAAAATTACGTTTACATACAAATTTCAAACAATTTAGCTGAACAAATAACAGCATGTTGAATTTACTATATAATATACTTGCATATATGAATTGATTAAAGTCTTATACACTCCAAACTATAATATGCGAACGATTTGCTAAGTGCCCTCTCCACCGGCTCCGTAGCGTAGGTCAACGGACAACGATTTGTCTGTTTGCCTCACGTTCAATAGGTTCTGAGTTGAAATCTCGATCAGAGTGAGTTATCAGGATATGGCTTTTTTCTGGAGTTTTCCCTTATCGTGAAAGATGAATATCAGGTAACTCTAAGCCCTGTGGTTCCTGGACTCTTGAGCATTATTTCCAACATTCCATTCACTGTCCGAAACGTTGCAGGAGATGAATTAATTAAAAAGCCTCCCCCCTCCGAAGTTGTCATAACACTATAATATGCGATCGTGTAAGTTTATTGCCATATAACGGCAATGACAGAAAGGCCGTAACTTCAAAAACGCATATGAAGTTCAACTTTTACAACCGTCAGTTTCCCAAATTTAGCGTTTCACGACTGCGACAAATTAGCTGATGTTATCTTGTATCATTTTATTTAGTGATCATAGGACCTTAGTGCTAGTATTTTTAAGGCTCCTTGAAAAGTAATTATTTTAATTTTCTTTTCAGATTCTTCAATTAATAGCATATAATATTCCACTACCTACTTTTCTTATTTTAGGTATAAATTACTTTATATTTACTTTTATTATTTGGGGTATTACTTTGTTTTTTTCGCGGATTTTTCTAAGGCAAATGTTAGAAGGATCCTTACTTAATATCCCTCGGTTCACTTCCTTTAATTTCATTCTCTTGATCCTGTCTTTCGAATTAGAAAAAATTAGCGAAGTTGCTTGTAGGCTGCTCTACGGTGTTGGTTACTCTCTGGAAATATGGGGTTCGGCCGAGGATGGGCGCTGTGTTCGGACGACCTGCTTAAAGTTATTTGGTTTAACTTGAAACATGTCATACTTAGCACTATCCCTCCCTGTGACAAGGAAGGGTGGAAAGGTTTTGTAAACACATTGCTACTGCTATCCGCGACTGCCTAGTCTCCGTCAGACAGCGACAGCTGCTGCAACCAGTGCAGGGTTTGCTTATTTACAAACAGTGTTTTATACTGACAGTGAAATATAGTAATAATGGAAATATTGTATCAAAACCAGTTTTGTACGAGATAATTGAGAGTAACAAAGATAAGTTCAAACTGTATACCAGCTACTCCGTAACTGAAAAAAACGGACATACCTTACCTCCTTGTCATTGTGATACGAATGCTATCGAGTTAATATATCAATGAAGGAAGCAGAAACGATGTACTGGGGAAAAGAGGGATTAATTGATGTTGGACAATTTCATCATAACTGTGGAAGAAAGAGACTCTCCGAAAAACACCTAATGCATGGTTTATCTATACTCTCGACATCTTTAAAGTGCTGCGCTTGAAATTATTAAAGGAGTAGCTACAATATAATCACGCGAAATCAATGGGAACGTTGCATAGAAGTGATGCGATGTGCCATTAGGCAGTTATGGGTCAACTACAACAGCGTGGGCAATAGTGCGCTCGCTCCCTAATTCCCGTGTTTCAGAATAAACCAGACGAACTATAATCAGACGGAACAATCTGACGGTGGTTGGTTTTCTCTGGCGATCTGGAACTCCGTTGAGCTGAAGAAACTGCCATTTGTTAGGAACCCTCCGGCTGTAGTACTACCTGTGATTGGTTCTGGCCGCCTGTAGGATAGTTCCATTTCGTCCTTCCTCCCGGGGAAGGATATGCCTTCGAAAGACAGTTGGAGTACGTAAATGCAACTTAACTGTGATTTGCAATGTTGGTTACTTGAAGAAATTTAAGAGAATTAAGAAATTCAATGCTGAAATGTACCTCAAATTAACATGTAAAAGGAAAGAAATCATTTGATAAATCTATGTAAGGTCTTTTCTGTATATTTAAAACAGTTGAATAACAACATAATTTGCGATGGTGTCCTTCATTACTAATAGCTCCCGCTTTTTATAAAGTACACTTTTAGGATATTGATTTATGTTTTATATTTTATCGTCTAGCTTATAGGTCCTATAGGTTTAAGAGCATTTACTCATGTAGAACGCTACTCTACTTCTGCAGCACTCATAACTGATGATTAAGTGTTCATAATGTTGTTCCTTTCTCACTCGGTGCGCTCATGCTGATCAGAATATGAACCGACAGAATATATATGAAGCCTTCAAAAATTTCTAGTTCCAAAAACTTAAGGAAACCACCACTTCTCTGTCAGCTTTTGATTTATGAAATCTTCTTTCACTTGATGGACCGGAATAATAGTTTACAACGTTACAAATTGTCAATATTAAACATTAACTACGCTGTGTTTCTGCAGTATGAAAATAAGAAGGTAACATCAATAATAATTACACTAATAATAATACAAATAATAATACTAATAAAGTTTGGAAAGATAGAGTCAGACTGAAAAATTCAATGCCATAGCCGGGATTTGAACCATGGATCTTGAGGTTGCTGTCCAGCCGCTCTAACCATTGAGCTACTATGGCCAACGTGCCGATATGACATTAAATTCTGCAACTGACTCGTGTTTTCCCCGTGTAAACCACTTAGGAGTTCTCATAAACACATGAGTCAACTACCTTAATGGCGACTTACAACGTGTAAGTATTTTAAGACCCGGGCTTTATAGTTAACCACTATTAGGTCAATTAATGGAAATTAATTCTTCTTTCACACTGGCCGTCTGAAGGGTAAAGTATGGAAAGATAGAGTCAGACTGAAAAATTCAATGCCATAGCCGGGATTTGAAGTACGGATCTTCTGGTTGCTCTCCAGCTGCTCTAACCATTGAGCTACTATGGCCAACGTGCCGATATGACATTAAATTCTCCAACTGACTCGTGTTTTTCCCGGTAAACCACTTAGGAGTTCTCATAAATACACTAGACAACTACCTTAATGGCGACTTACAAGTGTAAGTACTTTAAGGCCAGGGCTTTATAGTTAACCACTATTAGGTCAATTAATGGATTGTTCTTTTACACTGGCCGTCTGTAGGCTAAAGTATGGAACGATAGAGTCAGAATTTTTCAGTCTCACTCTATACTTTAGCCTACACACGGCCTGTTACAAAGAACAATTAATTTCCAATAATACAGTTGCTAACTCTCTGTCCGTTTTAATAGCATATCTATTGTAAATTCCATTACATGTGAATGCAGGGAACGTGCAGAGATGCTTAATATAAATGCATTTTTAGGTGCTCAGAAGTGCAATTCAATTCGAACTAAAGTTGCACATCCAAACCAATCTTCTGAAGTATTTAAACCTCTTTTTCTGTTATTCTCCCTACTTCCACATAAAGGGAGAAGTAGTTTTGGATGTGACCCAAAACTT
This sequence comes from Mantis religiosa, assembly GCA_030765055.1. Taxonomy (NCBI): domain Eukaryota; kingdom Metazoa; phylum Arthropoda; class Insecta; order Mantodea; family Mantidae; genus Mantis; species Mantis religiosa. The sequence goes on from CM060947.1 coordinate 184,714,544, forward strand.
CAACACAGTTCATGGAAATATAAATAAAAAATTAATCAGCCAATGCACTATGCAAACCAAATTAACATTTTTAACTAAATGGTTGTTATACATCAAGTCATTCCTTATCCTAATCAGAATTAAAGACTATATAAATGTTTCATGAGAAAGAGCTTAAGTTCGTGCAGCAAAGATTCAAACCTGATATCGAAACACTGATTTTTACCAATAAACCAACTAAAAGTAATTTTGAAGCATTTATTACACGTTTCAACATGAAGAAACGATTACGGACACATAGCTTTAGTTATCTGAAGTTCATAATCTTCATATATCTTACGCCGCGCCGTGGCTCAGTGGTTAGACCGCTTGGCTCTAACCAAGGCGGCCCGGGTTCGATCCCAGGCGACCGCAAAGTGAGATTTGTAGTGCACAACACGGCGCTGGGGCGGGTTTTCTCCGGGATCCCCGGTTTCCCCGCCATCGCATTCCACCGGTGCTCCATCTTCATCTCATGTGTCATCAGTGTCATCGCCTGCAGTTCCGTATGTAGTAAAAGAGGGCGTTAAATACTACACACTACGCTACTTCATATATCTTATACTTCCATTATAACTTAACAAATTACAATGCGCTAATCTGATGCAACTCATCTGAGGTAACAGGACTAACTCTTATTAACTCGAAACTTTGTTAATGTTTTATAGTGGTTTACTGCAGTTTAAAGAAAGACTAAATGTAGAAAAATGACAAAGAGTAGTATTTTTAATTTTGTGGTATATTCTTATAAATCGAAATATTTTCTTTAATGTGACATATATTTTTCACTATAAACACAATTTTATAATATTTTAAATACATCTACCTGAAACTCTTATAAAGAATCTCCCTGTAGAGTGGGTCATTTTAGCTAATTCTTCAGCGGATACTTTGAATTACGACAGGTTAGCACCAACTCTATCCTTAGTATCCTTATGTCAAAATAATTTAAATGGTTGTCTCTTTGTAAACATTTAACACTTTTCACAGTTTTTATTATGAACTCTTATTCTGCGATAACCGTTTTCGAAATAATAGACCAGTTTTCTCAGTAACGAATGAAGCTATCTAAATGAACTTCTGATATAATAAAAAGGAACGCAGCATTAAGGTGTTGGTCTAATTTAGTGTGAGATTAGATTAGATAACGAATGGGAGTTTATTAAGTTTTACCTCTGTTTTCTAGGAATGTGCAATTAAATAGAATATGTCAGACAGCTTCCTCATCGTATTTGAGCAGTCTAAAGTTTGATTGATGTTTCTAGATTCTTAATTCATGGTGATGTTTCTTTATTTGATCATTTCATAGATTAAAACAACTATCTCTCTTATTCCTCTTCTGTCCGAGACAGGAGAAAGACAAGTCTCCTCAGATACTTTAGTGCCAATAGCTGTTTTATAGGAACGCAGGCTTCTACGGCCTTATCTAATGTAGAATTACTCCATGACTATGTGTTCGGGAGGAATGGGACTTCTTGTTCTATGACATCTTATGACTAGTTTGTTGACAGGCCGCCCCTCAGGAGAGAGGGAGGTATGGGTTATTTGAAGGAATACTAACAGTGAACTGATCTGAGCAGAGATGACAGCTTCCTTAACAACTACAGAGTGAAAGTATCCTGTAGGGATTCCTGCAGCCACCTCCCCTCCACTCTATAGTACTACATATCCCCTGGCATGCCCAAGACTCGGAGACTTCCCCGAATTCGTACGAGGATAGCAAATTCCCTGCCAAGCAGGCCAAAGAACTAACATTAATTTTCAGTGTTGTTTCATATAAATACTGCATCTTTAAATTTCAGTTATTTTCTCTTTTAGTTTCCGAATCATTAAATTTTAAAGCTGCATTTTATTAGTCTATACCAAATATTCAACACGATGCATCTTTTAAAATCAACCGTTTCTGTTCTATATCATTTACCTTAATACAAAACATAAATCTGGCATAATTTTGTTGTACTAGCTCTAGCTCAAAAAGAAAATAATTTTTCATTTCTGATCCCTGTTAAAATTTTTCAATAGTTTTATAAGCCTATAAATATCTATTAATAAATGAGTAATTGTTATAAAGAAAAAAATTTAACATTTGAGATTCAATTGTTTATATTTTGGAAATCTATATGTTTCAAAAGAATGGGTGAAAAGTACCATGTGAAGCATTTTGGAAATCTGAATGTACCGATAGTAATAATAATAATAATAATAATAATAATAATAATAATAATAATAATAATAATAATAATAATAATAATAATAATAATAATAATAATAATAATAATAATAATAATAATAATAATAATAATAATAATAATAATAATAATAATAATAATAATAATAATAATAATAATAATAATAATAATAATAATAATAATAATAATAATAATAATAATAATAATAATAATAATAATAATAATAATAATAATAATAATAATAATAATAATAATAATAATAATAATAATAATAATAATAATAATAATAATAATAATAATAATAATAATAATAATAATAATAATAATAATAATAATAATAATAATAATAATAATAATAATAATAATAATAATAATAATAGTTTTCAAAAACAGCGAATTCAAAATAAAACATATTATTGATTTATGTCATCAATTTAATGGTAAATTATTATAGGTGTTTGTAGTACGCATATAGAAAATAACACATATTTTGAATTTATGGTCCATAGATATTTTTAGTCAATCTTTGCGAAGTTTATGTTACACTTCAGAGCAGCATAATTAAGTAACGCCGTTAAAATACAGAACAATGCAGGAACAGTAGAGATGCTCAGCGCTGGAGCATGTACTCGCTTCCCACCTTCGTGTTTCCCCTGAATAGTGGCCAAGGTAACGACAGATGCGCCTTCTAGTCATAGGCGGATGAATGTGTACACCTTTCATTTTCTGTACATAAGAATGACACCGCAGTGTCGTCACTGGAATCCAGTAACCATAGTAAGTAGATCATTCTGTCTCTGAGAGTGAAAGGACGTGCTTTCATCTTCTCCTATCTTGCTTGTGTTGAGTACCGTTGTGCCTAAGTATACATGTTTATTGTTTGTTTACATAAACTTGAGAGTGCACCTGTTCTAACCTTTAAATCTTCTTTTATGTACTTACGTGAGATTCAAATGCACATAAAGTGCAAATGCCGCCTAGTAGGTCGCATAAATTTACAAATAAATGTGGGGAGCTGATTCATCCATGTGGATTTTAGAGTGAACAGCACGCCCCTTTAAATTTTCCCCCGTGTGGTGCACTCCAGGAGGTATAAGATGCATGCTTTCCACGTGACATACTACTGACAGTCTTCAACATACTGGCCACGAGACACGAATACGTAACGTTTAATTTCAGAGGCGCTGTGCATCACAGGCACTACAGTGAAATGATATATCACTGGACTCTGAGCTACAGTGTGTCGCAAATGGGTCTAGCCCCTTTAAATTTCATTTGTTAGCCGTCAACTTTGGCTGGAAAAGTTCCAACCTCGTTTATTGCATTTTTTAGTTGTTAGTAAGTCACAAAAAGTTCAAATGGGGCGTCATAATATTTTAATTTACGGCCTAGGGCTGAGAAAAAAAAGAATGCGACGTGAGCGAAAGCCGAGTTGAATACGTTGTCTCTACATTAGTGGAAATCGCACTGTACTGGGGAAATAAATTCAGCCACCATATGCATACCATTAGTAAATTCCAAAACGTAGATACACACATACACACATGCAATAACTGGTATGTAGGGCGATGGATAGCTTCATTTTATAGAATTTTCTCCAAAAGGATTTCAAGTGTTGCGTTGTATGCTGACTCGCACATTCCATGACCTAACGAACGGTTTTTATATGTAAATAACTCTCATTGTTTGATGATGTGTAAACTAGCAGTTGGGTTGTCATAGCTGAGTCGAAGACATAATGATAAAAGCAAGTGTACAATTGTCTAGGTACGAACATGAATCTACTGCTGTGCCTAAAATAACCCACCAAAGAAACAGTACTCACTGTATTTTGATTAATAATGTAAAACTCTCAGAAAAGATGTTTTAAAATAAATATTGCGAAAAGAAAAATATAAATTTAATGGTACATATACTGATCTTTAAACTAAAACATTAAGCACACCAGAAACTTATAATGAAGGTTTATTCTACCCAAAATTTTGGGCCTCATTTATGATCGATATTTGGGAGATCCGTGTTGCCTTTAATTGTAATGTTTTCTGTTTTGTAGCCCTCCTAGTGGCTAGAAATCCCAGAAAGGGCATTCAAAGGGAATCTCGTACTTGCCATATTGTGGTTGAACACAGGCTAGCAGAATTGATGAAAAAGAAGCATAGCTTTGTTGTAGACATCCACTCTCAGATATTCGACGATGTGGCCCTTTGCCGTGGAGGGGTTCATTCTACAGATAAAATAGATGAAAGTAAAATAGATGAACTGCAGTAAGCTATGTTCCCAGCGAGTCACTATAGATGCAGGAGGTAGTGGAGTGTTTGGCTTTTATTGCGAAAAAGTCAAATTCTTCTGGGTGACTTGCTTAATACTTTTTCACCAATAGAATAAATTTATCGATGGCAAGAAAACTGGCCTAATTTCCTTACATATTCTATGCAATCCATGGACAGCATATGTGATAGTCATTTTGGGATAACTACCTGCAACTTCGGATTTTTTTTTTTTTTTTTTTTTTTTTGCTTCAAATGTGATACAGCAATCGGTCAAAAGTAACAAAACACTCCTTTCATATATATCATCCGGCTACAACAGTCATACAGTTTGCAGCAGACAATTTCTTGTCAGGTGAGTAAAAATGTTTTTGAACTTTCAGAATCAATTTGTATTATTCCCACAAAATTTCCAATTTTCCTGTCATTAGAATCTGGAGTTTCATCTCTGCACAGCACATCTTTTAATTAACACAATTTTGATCTATATGACGTAAAATGTAATGAAGAGTACCTCGTTCACAGCGAACTGGCAATATTCACTGTGGTCTACCATTTCCGGGGGAAGGGAGACAACACGCCGACGTAGGGAGGGCACACAACACAGCCAAAAAGAAGTGCAGACGTTCCCAGCAGTTTTACAGATAGACGGCCGCGAACACCCTAAGCTTCTCACCAACACATATAGAGAGGGCTAGCAGCCTGGACACCGGAAGCAGACTCAAAGCAGGCTTACACAGTGCAAGCAATATGCCAAAATGTTGCAAATATAATATATTGCCCAAATATAACTTCCCGCATATGCCCAAACCACTACGCTGAAAACCAAACATGGAAGATAACGGAATGGACTGAGAAAGGAAATGAAAGAAAATCGTGGATTATAAAAGCCTAAAGTAAGGAAAACCTGTCATGTAATGCCAGAGGTTCTACTCCCATCATTCCTGGATCTGTAGGACCAAGGACCCGGGCCACCTTCGACCAGGGAGTAACCGAGCTGTCCCAAAAGGGCACCCGGCACCTCCGTGGGGCTTTCCATAGGGCAAGACCTAGATTCTAACAAGGCCCCCCCATCTGGTCCTGTGTACTCAAGACGGGATGGAAGTGGATACGCCACTTACGCGCGCCAACTTCAAAATAGGAAGGCTACCGATATGACCTCAGTGGGGTCACCTGGTGATCTAGCACACCTTCTACTAATTATACTGGCTAGTACGCGAGAATATTAATGGCTTCCCTCAACCCCGTTTGGATACGTACCCGATCACCCACGGGTATCGGGAACCACTAACCTCTCGAGTCCAACCCAATCCGAACAACTCCCAATCAGGCAGGGGCTCGAATGTTCAGCCCGAGGTTCCTCTAGTAACGTCAGAGGTGCCACGAGTGCTATGGGTCCGCAGCGCCAGAAGTAAGGAAAACACGGAAAATTCAAGTCAGAATGACGGGCCGACTGGAATTGGACCGCGACTTTCAAAAATCGTGTATACGGACTATAAAAATTCCCCGCCCCTATCTATAGAGTCAAGTAGTCACCTATGGATAGTAGTTATTGCGTCGAGTGCCTTTTTGCTTGAAGTTACATAATTTTATATTAATATTCGAACAGTTTGCTTATCCAGCCGAATAAGAAAATATGTTTTTATAATAAAAACTCCACTACAATTATTTTTAAATTATTTTCGTATCAGTAATTTATTTTAACTAAGACCCTCTATAAATGTATGTAAAAGTGTAGAAAATAGATTAGTGCAATATACTTTGGTGTGAATACCAGAAAATTAAATCAAGTTTCACGTTTACGTTAGGACGCAGTTTGTCAGCGAAATTAGGGTGCCGATGAGAGAAAGATAGACCTGCTGTTTTCTAGAGAACCATAGTTTGTTTACAATACGAGAGTGGATCCTGTCCGTTGCAATTCGACACAAAATATGTTGTTATGCGAAATTATGTGTAATCATGGACCTGTTGAAGGGAAACAGTCTACGAGAGAAGTACATGAGTTGCACTAGTATTTCTGGTTTACCTCATCATCGAGCATACCTTATAATAGAAGCTTACATACTATTATGCTTTGTGAGTAGTATTTATGAGTAGTTCAAATATGAATAAAACTTATAATCAGCTAGGAACGGTATGTATAGGTAGAAATAATTACATCCCAATGGATATTTGCGTTTTTACACTGTTTCAGTTAAAATTTATATATTTTCTTTTCTTTACACAACGCAATAGGACACACTTATATGTCAAAAAGGCTTCTCTTTGCTTATTTCGTTATCATATTTATATTGTTATTATAAAAGTATATATGTTCTTTTGCACCAAGTGTTTCTTAATGATCGATCTCTAGTATATGTTACACTTAAATCATCTAGCTATCAATTTATGTTTCTATTTTGTGTTTTTCCTATGCGCTGTTATTATGAGAAAACAAGGAAATGCAACAATCAGTAAGATTTCATATTTTCGTTTTAGTACTTTATCTATTACTCACTCACAGTAAACACAGGAAGTATTGCATTCCAAATAAAAATTCAACACTAGAATTTCATCATAAATACACATCTTAAAACTTCTGAATGGTATTAACAGAATATAAAAGTAGATGTCTGTGTGGGTGTCAGCAGCATAATTAAAAGGGGAATATTAATTAACTACCAATAAGCTTTTGAGAACATACCCGCATAACTATCCCTTTCTGAAAGTATGTTAAATTTCAAAATAAGACCTGAAACTTTCTTGGCGACGAATATTCTCAATTTCTTTTCGGGCAGCAAGCCATGTGAAAAGACGAAACCAGGTGAAATCGACGTTTCGGGAGTGTACATCTCTCCTCTCATCAAGATATTTATTAAATGTTATAACCACAAATGACACACTGGATATAGCACAAATATAAACAAAGACAACACACTATAAAATTCGCATTACTGAACAAAAGACTGTTTTCAGTAAATTAAATGCCAGGTCAAGAGATGGCGTGAGTATAGAATATTAATTCTGTAAAAGAAACGTAACTACTTAACTTGATTTTCAAGCTGTAGTGATCTGCTTCTTAAGTCGACGGATTTATATTTTTAAGGTCTGTTTCCAAGAGGAGCTGAACTGAAATCCAGCATCACGATTAAGTGTGCTCCTTTCGGAGGAAATGGCTAAAGCATCCTTAATTCTCCGTTCCCAGTAACTGTTGCATATTCCCAAGATAGTCGTCTCCCGAAAATTGGCTCTGTGGTCGTTATCAAAACAATGCTCTGCCAGCCCACACTTCTCAGGTTGCATTAAACGAATGCTCCGTTCATGTTCGATTATTCTGGTAGCGATGGTCCTTCCGGTTTGTCCTATATACGGTGTCCCACATTCACAGGAAATGCGGTACACTCTCGGAACTTGGAAGTCCAGTTTGTCTTTCACTGATCTCAACAGATGTTTAATCTTCCGAGGTGGCTTGTGGATGGCCCTGATGTTGTATTTGGCGAGAATTCTGGTGATTGATTGCCGGTAGACGGGATGCGGGCTGTAGCGGTAGGCTTATCTGACGCTCGTGGTATTACAGGTTTCCTTTTCCAAGCTTTGGTGATCGAGGCTGATGATGGGAGAGATGCACACTCCCGAAATGTCGATTTCTAATCGTCTTTTCACTTGGCTTGCTGCCCGAGAAAATGTGTAGTGTTTAACGCCCGCTTTTACTACATACGGCACCGCAGGCGGTGACACTGATGGTACATGAGATGAAGATGGAGCACCGGTGGAATGAGATGGCGGGGGAAACCGGAGGTCCCGGAGAAAACCCACCCCAGCGCCATGTTGTCTAACACAAATCTCAATTTGCAGTCACCTGGGATCGAACCCGGGCCGCCTTGGTGAGAGCCAAGCGGTCTAACCACTGAGCCACGGCCCGAGAAGAAATTGAGCATAATAAATTTCGTCGAGAAGAAATTGAGCATAATAAATTTCGTCGAGAAGAAATTGAGCATAATAAATTTCGTTTCCAAGTGGCTCTTACCGATTTTCGCTAAAACAACTGTGTTTGAGACATGACAAATAAAATCCATATGTTGAATTTACTGGTATTTAGATGTAAAGTACTCTTTACATTATATCAATTTTGTGTAACTGATAAACCATAAAAAATAGACGAACTCTTACTACAGAAAACTGCAGATATCGTTTAAAGGACTAGTTTACATCAAATATGTTTTGGGAGAAACCTTTAGGAGATACTCCTTGTAATTGGTTTGAATTTTCACGGGAAGTCGCTTCTCGATGTTATCTCTCGTTGTGATGTGAACATATAGGCCCTAGTTTTAAGAAATCTCAGTATAATTTACCTGTATGCTGTAAATATGTATTGAATTTATTTGAATTAAGTAACAAGTAGAGAAAAGAATAAAAGTTGCATTTAATCATCTATGTGGTGATTAGCCGTATAGTGGAAAATATGTTGCCAGTGCAATTTCATCTGCATCATTGAAGTTCTATATTTGCAGTTAATTTCACTATGAAATATTTTGATCACAAAGGGACTTCATAGTTTGTAGATTGTTAAGGTGTATATTATAATGGTACTCAAGCACAGATTTGTATAGGAAGCTAGTTACAAAGCCATATTGGCAGTCCATGTATGGATGCAACTTCAAGGTAGTACAAACAACAAAATTCCATAACCAAATTATTGGTAACTGACGTGGAAGATTAAATGCTTTGAAAAGCAATATTAAACCGATTTTCAACTGTGGGATATAGTTTTTCGTTTTCAAAGAGAAAGGCAATATTTCCCGGCGAGTGTTTGTGGTTGAAATCGCTACAGCCATAAATACCGAATGGCGAAGAGATACCGTAGCGTTGTAACAATCTCTAATCAGCTGACGCGCACGGCGCGGAGTTTTTCACGCTTCGAGCTCTCGGATGCCGGTATCGATTCCTCGAATGGGGCAATAAATAAGGTTCCAGCGAGAAGCAGGGAGCGGATGTGACGTCAAACTGAGCTCTAGCGCGGCACAGAGATGTTCATTAGCAACATCAGCCTCTGGTTATGGTTTCCGGGGAAGTCGTCAAGTTCCTGTCGCATCTTGACGAAATAACGTCTGACGGTTACAGAAGGGTTGCTTTGTTTTTGTTACTTAAGAGCATTTCTCGCTGTCTCTGAAGCTTTTCCTTGTACGCTCCAGTTTAACTCAGCTCTTCATATTTGATATATTTTCAAATGTCTGCACAGTAAGGATTCATTGGGAAAATGTTGTAAAAATACTATGATAATCACCTCAAACTTCAAAGTTTCTATATAATGCAAATAATATTAAAGTAGAACGGAACCAAAAGATCAACTTTTATATTAATGCCAGATTTCACCAACAGATGTTAAAATCGACGTTAACAAATATAACGTAACAATTGTAACAGCGCTAACAAAGCTGTTAAATTTCTTACATTTCACCGATCTGTTTTCTGAAAATGTTAACAAACACGTGTTAATGCCAAGAAACTTGTAAACATCACAACTATAGAAGGCTATGGCAAAGTCGTATTATTTTCTGAACGTACTGCGATGCGCTTTTGTTTTCATTTTCGTCTGAACACAGCTAAAACAATGGCGGATAGACAAAATCGTAAACAAAAGCCGCAAAACAAATTTCTCATCGATGTAGAAAGAACTGTTAATTGAACTGGTGACGAAGTATATGGATATCTTAGAAAATAGGAGGATGGATGTGGTGAATGTAAAAGAGAAAGATGTCACGTGGGAACAAATTGGAAACGAATTTAATTCAAATGCATGTGTCATTACTAGAAACACGAAACATTTTCAGTATTACGTAAATTTAAAACGAGGTGCGAAGAAGGACGAGTGACTTGAACGTTTCAAGATGGGAGGTAGACAGTGTATTATCCACATAATTCAGTGAATTATAAAATCGTAAGGTTATTTAATACCTTAAGCAAAGGCGAGATCGGCATATTCCTTTCGATGCATGTTCTAACTCAGTATTACGCAAATTTAAAACGAGGAGCGAAGGACAAGTGACGAGTGACTTGAACGTTTCAAGACAGGAGGTAGACAGTGTATTATCTACATAATTCAGTGAATTATAAAATCGCAAATTATTAATACTTGAAGCAAAGGCGAGATCTGCATATTGCTTTCGATGCATTTTCTAACCTCTCTTGTACTTCGGCAGTAACCTTCATAGCAACATACCTCTGTAGAAAATTTCTCTTCTGATAGCTCCTCAAAATAATATCTCCTCATAGGCCTTACTGTATTGCGAATGGAATTTAGACGGTCCTAAATATAGCAAATCGACATCAACAGCTACGGTCACGCTTGCCATTTTGACTATTTATAGTTGTTAAGGACTTAACATCAGAAATTTGATTTGTTACTTTAATATGAGATTTAACACGAGTGTTCAGCCAATACTTATTGGTGAAATGCAATTTTTGTTATAATTATTGTTAAACCCGTGTTAGGTCTTAACATCTGTTGGTGAAATCGGGCATAAGAGTGGCTATTAACCTTTAAAGCACATTGGGACTGTGATAAAACGCCCCATTTTTCAATATATTCACATTTCTGTTGCTGTGTACTGAATTTTGGATTAATTTTCTGAAAGATTTCCATTGTTTAGAGTACAATTAATTAGTCGGTCGCATCGAATGGAAAAGAATAGTAGAGCAGGCCAAAACATTCAGCCAATTAAGTTTTAGTGCCTATTAAGAAGAAGATAAATAATTGGTTAAGCAATACTCTTGCTCTGAGTCTGCTTATGCGTCAAAAACTCAAGTCAGGCTAAAAATTTGTATTCAGACTGAAAAATTCCATGCCTTAGCCGAAATTTGAGCCACGAATCGTCGTTATTTCATGTCGTTGCTTTAACATATTTAATTCAATTACTACAATATCCATAGTAGTCCGGTCTCCACACGGAAAGTTTGAAAGAAGCAGTAATTATCAATAATTAAGGTGATTAATGTAAGGTTTCGGTTACAAAAGCAAATTTATATTATTATGTCATGGTGTAGAATAGAATACAACAGTTCTATTCAGAGAATTAAAAATGGTGAAATTATATTCCAAGTAAGTCATTGTTTGGTTTGGAAGTGTCCCATGTTACTTTTGAGGCATAAACTTGTAAAAGCTGAGAAAGAAAACAAGAGGGTTGGTATTATTCGACTTTGAGCTTTTGAGTTCTAATATTTTCAAAGTAGACGTACACCAACTCATTGAACCTTTTAATCTCGTATCCAAGATCTCAAATTAGTGCATGCCAAGGTCTTAAACATGAACGGATAAGAAAGGATTTAAAAAAGTTAATTACGCTAAATAAACTTGAAATTATAGGATTTAGTATTACGATAGCATAAATATGTTTATAGAAACTACTGTGAATTCGTTTTATTGTTGCTGTAAGAAGTGGTTATAAAATAATATTGTCGCGAGCATTGTTGTGAGGTGGCGCGGCCGACGCGTTCAAAGAGACGGGCAGTGCAGTGCGGAGATAGGAGCTCGCCGAAACGGTGGGGGCAAGTAGACGGATTTCTGCAGAGTTCGTCTTTCTTCTAGAGTCGCCTTGATTGTTTGAGAACATTCCAAAAATATACGGAATAGTGAGTAAGCTATAAACGGGAAGCTGAAGCTCGCAATGGGAACATTTGTTAATTGAACTCGTGTGCGCGAACAGCTGTGTTTTGAAAGTGAACTTTGTTTGTGGTCGATAACCTTGTAAGTTTTATTGTGTATGTGACGTAATTCTGCTACTGGAAGGGTTGACCAAAGTGTGTTTCTACGGAAATAAAGAGCAATTTTTAGTGTTTGTAACCTGGACTTTTAATTTCACGAACCCACAAAGTCAGAATATATTAGGTTGTTCTGCCTATATGTGGAATATTTTTCAAATATATGTAAAACCATTAATGACAGTTAATACATAGTCGACATTTTGAGGGATCGTTGGTCCTTAGTTTATTTTACAATAAATATTTGAATATGTAACATTTTAAAGAAAATATAATTTATCTCCATTACAAGCGAAATCGTTAAGATCCCGCCAAATTCAGTACTTTAATGGTCTTTTTCCATATCTCAATTATTTGTACAGTTTAACGATTGGAAAAAGTACTCGATTTTCACTTGTAGAATTCGACCTTGTAGAATAATATTTTTTTACAATGTAACTAATATTCCATACTTACCATTAGCACTGCTATGCACCGTCAGTTGATATTCCTGCCTGCAATTTAGTTGCTATGGAAACAAAAGTAATCTCAGTTCTTTAAAGAATGACTAAAAGAACTAGAGCGGTAAGTAAAAAACTATATTTTGAAACATTGATTGTGATATTATAAATTGTACAATTATTGAATGCAGTTGTACCATCTCCACTCCTGCTCTTTACATCTAAACTTGTTTTATATACTTATACTTCTCAAGAAGAGGATGGTCTTTCTGTCTCTGCTGAAATTCCATCACTACATTCCCACTGTACAAAATATTGTCAGCAAACTTCATTTTCCTTCGCAGAGAATTCTCCACATAGCCCTCTGCCGCAGCAGATGATTTCCATCCTCCATGCCGTATCACCGCTAGAACATTGGCACCAGAATCTACGAAGAAAGTAGCAGATATTCTTCTAAAGGCAACATAAGATTCTGGATCCTCTAACTTCAGATATGTTGCTATTTTTGACACACAACACTGATGTTGTTTATTCCCATTGGTAGACCAATACATTTGCCATTTCGAAATGTTAGGAAACATCACGTGCATTGACAGTTTTCTGGCCTCGCTGCAAAGCACTTCCGAAAATTCCCACATAATCAACTTCACCAACCTTATCAGTTAGGGTAAAGGAGCCATTAATGTTTGTTTTACAATTTGGGTTATCCACCACAGTAAATTCGTTCCTATCCTCAACATCATCGACCATAATTTTAACCAGCTCTTTGCAACCACAATTATGGCCGACGATAGTATGATGGTAGGATGGTGCCCTCGAAGTTCTATTTGTAGCAGTATTACGACAGATGTATTGATGGTGAGGGATGAAGATGTACTCGTAGTTTTGATGTTCTCGTTGTGGCGTTCTTTTTAGCGCCGGTTTGCATGACATCTTCTCTTGATCGTGGTCTCGAATCCTCGGATTGTGGAACTCAATATTAAGGAAATAAAAAAATGGTTGCAAGTTTTTATTTACTTTAAACACACTGTAATTTACGTCTACGATGATAAAAGATATTTTCATACAATTCTCATTATTACAATCCTAATACAATCATTTTCTTAGATTTCTGTTGTCTTTACACACACGCGATTTCTTCGCTTTTCGAACATTAGTTTTGTGAAAATAAGTGTGCACTATATCGAAACTTCATTATGTCAATGATGAATAATTAGTACAGTTCATGCAATGGTTAGCACACGCGTCTGCCAAAAGACACTATCTTGTCCTCTTCACTTATTAATTTTTTCCTTTATCACCATGGTAACTAATTATTATAGCCTACATCACTTTCCTGTGGCCAATATATTAATTTTGAATTATATAATTTTCCAAATATAAAATTCTAAAAACTATTTTATTTTATAATTTTATATTTCTATTTTATTTGTTATATTTATCATTTATCTAGATTGGATATTAATACTCATCTTTACCTGTCTGTGATCTACTCTATTCAGTCATGGCCATCTATAACTCATATTACTTCACAGCAAAACTCTCATCATGTTAAACATATCAATATTAATCATAAATGAATAAACTTCATATCGTTTTGGCACTTAACATATTAATTAATATCTGTATCACCCTCTCTTCGGCAAGTCCCTGCAATCCCCATTATCATTAGCAACTCCATTAACAGGAGCATCATCCAGAAACTTTGTTACACCCTCTCTCGAAAATGCTTTTTATGTCTTCAGACGATGTCCAAAATTTATCTTTTCAAAAAGTACGCTATGTTAGTTAAAATTACAATATAAATTCCATTATTTAACTTCATCATTGCATTTAGAATAGAAAATTCAGACCAAAAACTTTCTGGACTCATCAATTTACTACTTCTTATAACAAAATACGCCAATGTGATCTTTTCATTAATGTCCACATAAAGTTCTTTTAACCATTTAAATAAGGAATAATATACTAATTCATACCTCTTTTTAGATTTTTTGTATTAATTGATCACATCCAGCTCTCCAAGTCTCTTCTATTTCATAATCACCGCATACATCGTCTAAAACTTTCTCCAAAATCAGAATTAAACCCTCAGTCAAATTCGCTTTACACTTTACACAAATATAATATGACGACATGACCAACAACATTTATTATTTTTCGATAGCAACATATGTAGACGACGCACGTACGAAAATCTAACATTTACCTTCTATTATATTTATTAATATTTCCGCTAATATCTTAATTACTAAAATTTGATTGATATAAATACACGTAGTGCAAAAAATAATATGCAATACACATGCAGTAAACACATAACGGATTTTCGGAAATTAAAAAAGGTAAAACTCGGCGCAAACGCTTCGTATCTCAAACCTTTCGTCGTTTCGTATAAAGTACTTACCAAATTGATATTGCAATATACTATTAAGTAAGCTTATACATTTCATAAACTTGATACTCATAATGTGCTGATCGGTACACATCCGGTTCCATTAAAGAGCGAGTTTAATTGGTTTGCCTGAAGAACCTAACCTATGACCCACCAAGATTGTAAGAACCTGGTTGTAAATTACTGTGCATATCGCCACAGATTCAATGGTGTTCCATAGATCAAATAATTTGTATGAAAAGCACGTTGTATTTTTGGCCAATTAAGCGATTCGTTTATTTCTTCTGTCACAAAATATGTAAATAAAAGTATTTGAAAGTTTGAAGAGAACTGTTTCTATATATATTGTGAAAAATTTTGTATACTTCACCTAACTACTATCCAATTTAGGAACATTGACAAGAGTGATACCTGAAAATGACAACTTGGATATACCGAACGATTTATTGCAAGGAGAAACAAGCATTTGAGTTGTCTGAGAAACTTTTGTGGCTACTGGAACTGACGGTTTAATTTTTATTTTTTCCCAAACAATAATCGGTTGCACGTGGATGTCATTTCTGTAATTAACTCTGCAGGGAATGGCTTCACGGGCTTCTTTTAAAATGCTGTGAGCTGGAAATGACACGAGATACTGAGGTAGCATATTCCCCAAGTAATTAGCAGTAATATTTATACCACACATTTTTTCTGGTGATGTTTTATCGTAGGTTTAAAAAAATATCACAAAAAAAAGTTAGGTGAAACAAATAAGAACTGGCGTTTTTTTTAAAAACTCCGTTCTCTCTTTAATATGACTTCCTTATTAACTTCAGAACCTAGTAAGTTGAAACCTTTGTTTTAAGTTTGTAATGTAATAAAGCTCTTGTTCATCCTGCATGATCTCGGCTACAGGGATCTGTAGGCAAAATTATAAAATTTCAAAATTAGGTATATGAATTGTACAGCTTTGGAAATATCCCAACAAAATTTGATACCAAATTATTCTGAGTCTAAATGGTTATGAGGTTTAAAAAGCTCTAGCTGTGCACTGCCATGGTCTTATTTTTTTTTTTTTTTTTTGAATATATAGTTTTCCAGTCAATAGTAGTAATTTAATTTTTTAAAAATTTGTGTTTAAACTGTACGGACTTTTTCATTTTAATGGAAGCCGGAGAGCAGATATAAAATATTATCTCAAGTGACAAGCATGATTTGTATGGCTGTTTCAGAGATAGAATTAGGTATTTGAAATAGGTGACATGTACTTGAAAATCTTTTAATTCACTCTCTGAAACCATGGCCACGCCGTGGCTCAGTGGTTAGACCGCTTGGCTCTCACCAAGGCGGCCCGGGTTCGATCCCAGGTGACCGCAAAGTGAGATTTGTGGTGGGCAAAACGGCGTTGGGGCGGGTTTTCTCCGGGACCTCCGGTTTCCCCCGCCATCTCATTCCACCGGTGCTCCATCTTCATCTCATGTATCATCAGTGTCATCTCCTGCGGTGCCGTATGTAGTAAAAGCGGGCGTTAAACACTACACACCCACACACACTCTCTGAAACCAGGTTCTTTGTACCTTTGAGGAAGAAGGTAATGTAATTCCCCACACTTAATTCGTTTACGATGCTCTAAAATTAATAAATTTGCAAGATAACGCTATAAAATTTACATTAGAGACGAAATTAATGGATTTCTTCCTTTTCTAGATCTAAAAATAATAAGAAATAATAATAAATTAAACTTTGGTATTTATAGGAAGTCTACTCATATTGATAATTATATAAAAGATAAAAGTTTTAACCCTCTTTCATATTTATTTGCTGTTTTCAATAGTTTTATTTATAGATTAATAAATTTATCCCTGAATAAATATCAATTTAATAAAGAATATAAACATATTATTAATATTGATTCAATTAATGGTTTTAATAAAGACTTTATATATAAAAGAATTGAAAAATTCAAATATCAAGAAACTGTTAATGATATTTCTACCCTTAAAAATAAAAGACGATTATATTTAAAAAAAATTTACTTACCATCCTTGGGTTAATAAACATTTTCAAAAGACAATTTTAAGGAGTTTGGTATAACTTCAGTTCATCAAAATAAATATAGTATTAAAATTCCTAATAATAAAATATATGATATTTATCTGTTTAATTGTGATACAGTTTATATTGGAAAGACAAAACGTAATTTATAAACCAGAACGAAAGAACATTTTCGTAACATTAAGTATTAACAAACTATAAATATTAAAAGCAGAAGCATTATTAACAGTGAAGTATTCTTCATATTTAAGTTTGAATTTATGAGTCACTATGTTTACACTCAGTCTTCACTTACTTGTTGTTGTATAATTGAAACGTTTTCAAGATCATTCGATCTCATCATCAGCTGTTTGGTGACTAAATGAACCTCCCTCTTCTTCCACTACTACGAAGCTCCGATCACTCTGCCATCTGGTGTTAGGGGCACTAAGTTTTAATACTTCATTTAATGCCGGGATTTCGAAATTTATAACTTTATCACGGTTTTTTTTTATGAATATTTTTTCCCAAATATCCAATTCTATGGGTGAACTTAAAGATTTTAACAGTTTAATGTTGTGGCCAATGTTGTGGTTTTCTGTCCAAAAATGGTGTGAAACTGCATATTTTTCTGTTTGTTTCAACTTAATGTTCCTCTGGTGTTCTTTTTGCCTGGTTAACAAGTTTGTCTTAGTTTTTCCTATGTAGCTTTTTTCACAGGTTTCACAATTAATCTGATAAATTCCTGATTTCAAATTGTTGGGGATTGTATTTTTCAGTGGTTTATTTAGCACGTTCCTCAGACTGAATTTGTTTTGGGGTGCTAGTTTTAAGTTTAGTCTTTTGAAGATTCGTTCAAATTTTCTAAAAGCCCATGGATGGTAGGTGAATTTTCTATATTGCCAATTTGTGTTATTAAGTGGTGTGAGAGTGGTATTTTGTGATCTTATCTTCAGTTTTTCTTTCCTCTTCATCATATTCCTTATGATGGCTGGGTTGAATCCATTTAATACCGCTATGTCTTTTATGTGTTGTTGTTCTTTCAAAAATTCATCCTTACTCAGTGGGACGTTGTATAGCCGGTGAATTATACTTCTAAAGGCAGCTAGTTGATGTGAAACTGGGTTGTATTCATTTTTCTTTATGTAATTATCTATGTGTGTGGGCTTCCTGTATATTCCAAAATCTACACCATGATGATTTCTAGTTATCTTGAGGTCCAAAAAGGGTAGGGTGTTGTCTCTTTCTACTTCCATAGTAAATTGGATGTGATTATCTTGCAGGTTTAGTAATTTTAGAGAATCTTCTCTAAGTTTATCCGGAATGATAGCAAAAATATCATCAACATATCTCTGCCAAACTTTATAAATCTGTGGGAAGGCCTTTACTATGTGTGTTTCAAAATAGCTCATGTATAGGTCTGCTAAAATAGGCGAAAGTGGGCTCCCCATTGCTAATCCTTTTGATTGTCTGTAGAATTTTTGGTTAAACATGAAGTAAGTATTCCTTATGCATAAATCTGTAAGATTGATAATGTCATCTATTTCTCTGGGGTCCGTTGTAGTCTGGGTTAGTCAATGGCATCAATTCACCTACATACAACATTGCAAAGTGGTTAGTAAGAAAATTAAAATCATATGACAAATTTCAAAGTTTGGGAATAAAAAGCTCCTTGGAATTAATAAATCACCTACAGAAATACAACATCCCGGAAAATCACATACTTGTTTCTTTTGACGTTAAGGCACTTTTTACAAGCATTCCAGTAGAAAAAATACCTACATTCCTCAAAAAATGGCTAACCCAGACTACAACGGACCCCAGAGAAATAGATGACATTATCAATCTTACAGATTTATGCATAAGGAGTACTTACTTCATGTTTAACCAAAAATTCTACAGACAATCAAAAGGATTAGCAATGGGGAGCCCACTTTCGCCTATTTTAGCAGACCTATACATGAGCTATTTTGAAACACACATAGTAAAGGCCTTCCCACAGATTTATAAATTTTGGCAGAGATATGTTGATGATATTTTTGCTATCATTCCGGATAAACTTAGAGAAGATTCTCTAAAATTACTAAACCTGCAAGATAATCACATCCAATTTACTATGGAAGTAGAAAGAGACAACACCCTACCCTTTTTGGACCTCAAGATAACTAGAAATCGTCATGGTGTAGATTTTGGAATATACAGGAAGCCCACACACATAGATAATTACATAAAGAAAAATGAATACAACCCAGTTTCACATCAACTAGCTGCCTTTAGAAGTATAATTCACCGGCTATACAACGTCCCACTGAGTAAGGATGAATTTTTGAAAGAACAACAACACATAAAAGACATAGCGGTATTAAATGGATTCAACCCAGCCATCATAAGGAATATGATGAAGAGGAAAGAAAAACTGAAGATAAGATCACAAAATACCACTCTCACACCGCTTAATAACACAAATTGGCAATATAGAAAATTCACCTACCATCCATGGGCTTTTAGAAAATTTGAACGAATCTTCAAAAGACTAAACTTAAAACTAGCACCCCAAAACAAATTCAGTCTGAGGAACCTGCTAAATAAACCACTGAAAAATACAATCCCCAACAATTTGAAATCAGGAATTTATCAGATTAATTGTGAAACCTGTGAAAAAAGCTACATAGGAAAAACTAAGACAAACTTGTTAACCAGGCAAAAAGAACACCAGAGGAACATTAAGTTGAAACAAACAGAAAAATATGCAGTTTCACACCATTTTTGGACAGAAAACCACAACATTGGCCACAACATTAAACTGTTAAAATCTTTAAGTTCACCAATAGAATTGGATATTTGGGAAAAAATATTCATAAACAAAAACCGTGATAAAGTTATAAATTTCGAAATTCCGGCATTAAATGAAGTATTAAAACTTAGTGCCCTTAACACCAGATGGCAGAGTGATCGGAGCTCCGTAGTAGTGGAAGAAGAGGGAGGTTCATTTAGTCACCAAACAGCTGATGATGAGATCGAATGATCTTGAAAACGTTTCAATTATACAACAACAAGTAAGTGAAGACTGAGTGTAAACATAGTGACTCATAAATACAAACTTAAATATTAACAAACTGATAAATCGGCCGTAGCAGATCATTTGTGATCATTTAACCATGAAATCAATCCAGAAGTTAAATTATTAAAACAATTAAACGGTTCGATAGATTTAATGGTTTGGGAAAAGATATTTACTTCAAGAAACAAACGTTGCGTAATGAATTTTGAAATACGGGCAGTCGATTCTGTTTAAAAATGTCTTTTATTTTCAGATTTTGGTAGTACTAACAAGAACACATTAACATCTAGCGTTCGTGACGATGATGACAGCTTTGTTGTTTCCGGCTGAGGATGTGTAAAAGTTTTACATGAAATCGCGATCCCGGACAATTTATAAGTAAAGTATCATAATTTCTTATAAGATAAGTGAAGTTTTAAGTTAAAAAATTGTTATATTTGTATATATTAAAGGTGTTCATTTATATTTTAGCCCACCTCGGTAGCGAGGTGGTAGCGTGTCTGCCTCATGTTCGAGAGGTCCCGAGTTCGAATCTCAGTCAGGGTGAGTTACCTGGATAAGGTTTTTCCAGGGTTTTCCCTTATCCTAAACGGTGAATGTTGAGTAGCTCTAAGCTCTAAGGACCCTGGACTCATTTGAGCATCATTTTACCCATTGCATTCATCGTCCGATAATGACTTAACGTTGGAGAACGTAAATTACACACACACACACACACACACACACACACACACACACACACACACACACACACACACACACACACACACACACACACACATATATATATATATATAGTAGATACTCCATATTTTATAACAAATGTCAAGAAAAATATGCTGCATTTAAAATAGAAAATGTTATGCAGAATATCAGCTGCACGAGGATATATAATAGTTTATAATAAATTTCCCCTAGACTCAGCAAAACGTCTGCACCTACAAGAAAAATATTTAAAAAACAAGTTTGGAACTTTCAAGCAGTTTTTCTAAAAGCCCTATAACGTTTTAAAACTTCAGCTAAGTACGTTTAGGCTAAATTTAATATTGACTTGGGCCCCTATCTCTCTTTAAACTATTTTGCCGCTCTAAATGTGTTTTGCTCTACTGGAGCTGATGCATCTATACTCACTGCTACTTAATCATGGTCTGCAGATTCTTAAAACGCTTTGCGATTGCTGTTTTAACGGAATATGTAAATAAACTGTCAAGATAATATTTAACTGTCCTCCGTAAAGTGTGGTTTGGCAGAATATAAATTTTCTTGAACTTGGTTGATGGTGATAATTCAGTAATAGTTTATAAATAACAATGATGTTTCCAAATTACTGCTTTTAGCACTAATAGAAATGTCCATATGCATTTCTATTCCGTAAATGTAATAGAATGTAATGTAACTGCTCTTAGGTTTAATATAACTATCTTCCCAGAAGCTTTCGTCCCCAATATTACTAGAATATCAAGCTAATAATGAGTCAGCCATTTTAACTTCAGTAACTGTTTAGAACTTTGTATCTTTCGCACATGTATTCGACTATATGTTTGCTTTAGTGAATTTACCGAAGGAAAGGGCGGACCATGTTCCGAGACAGCGAAGTTTGCAGATGATACAAATACCCACGCCATTCCTTGTTATCGGCTCATTAAGTATGACCGATGTGCCCACTAACACATCTGGACAAGTTCCCACCACATCCTGCAACTCTGACAGCCTTGTGTCGACCCCTCCCCATGACATGCCAGGCCAACCAAGGCATTGCTTTCAAGGATGTCCTTCTTATCTGTTTTATATTAGGCTTCATGATAAAATACATGTAGTTGAATTTCAATATCACTTTAATTGAAGAACACAGAAATTTAATAAATAATTCTCCAGAATTTACTGAAGCATTTATCCTTTCCATAGTTTACACTTTCCTATGATAGGGATGGCAGATGTCGTCTGAATGTGCTAATGAAGTGCAAGGTATGGTTCGAAGTTCGATGATTTCTTCCAGCTGTTGCCAAAATGACTACATCTACCTAGCTGATATTTACAATTACAAACTTCCTTACTGTTAATTGACAAAAAAATATAGAATAAATGCCCTGTTATTTGCGGACGTTGTCTTACTAATGGCAGAATCTGAAAGAGTTGAACAAATGTTGACTTACAAGTTCCAAATGGTGGCCAATAAATACAACTGAAAAGATCAGCAAATAATTCAAAAGCAATGGCATTTATAGTGAAATATGGGATACCAATTAAAATTGTTTTGGAAAATGAAATAGCCGAAAAATTAAAAGCACTTCAGGTCTAAAAACAAGAAAAAACTCTGAACTTAAATTATATAAAACATTGGCTGTTCCTTTCTTGCTGTATGGAAGCGAAAGTTGGGCAATCAAAGGACAGCAGTAGAATACAAGCAGCGGAAATGCTATTTCTGCGGAATGTAAAACGAGAACAACAGCAGATAGAATACGGAATGAGCAAATAATTAAACATATATAAATGAGGATGAATGAAGAAAGGAAAGAGAACCTAGGAGAACCTTTCTATATGACCTAAGAGGAACACGAGATACTGGCCGATCGCGTAGAAGATGGACTCCATTGATGACCTCACAGGAACGGGCTGCATAGCCTAAAGCATGTAGAAGAAGAAGACAAATAAGAATACATTCATTATTGCAGTTTCAAAAATATTGTTGCTGAATATAACTTACAAGTATCCCCAAGTAAAACTAAATAGATGTTAGACTTCTGCTAATAGTTTCTGTTGGAAACACAGAAATGAAATTTCTATGACATATCGTAAGGTAGCAATATACCCTTTAGGTAAGAAAAAGAAGTATACATGCACAAATAACCACAAATAGTCACTGTAATAACTAAATATGTAGAAGAATACTGAAATAGGTATTTTCAATGTATCTGCAGAATTAAAGAAGAGTATTTGTCATATATAAGCCGAAAATTATGTATAATCGAAAAGGACATTGAAGTAGAGGACAACTAGTGGAGATGAAGTGAGCAACTATAAGGAGCCAGAACAGAGTAGCAAAAGTATAAGTTCCGATAGTGGATAATCTTATCTTGGGTTGAATGACGACAATTGAAAGTATTTGGTCCGCACATTTGGATTTCCTCCAGTCAAATAAACGACAACAAGAGCTAGTAGCCAGTTACATTTTGGATTACTTCGCAATTTTTCGAATCACATGTTTATTTCCATTAACTCGTGTGCCTCTTTATGATATAAGTTCAACCTACTCCAAGATTACACAGAAACCCAGACTGACGTGAAATGAACATATTGAAGACCGAATCGGTAGAAATTTCTTGGAGTAGCGAACCTTTTATGCCCTCTCTCATGGACTCATTTTTTGGTTATAATATATAACATGTTTCCTGATAGATATTATGTTTGGTGTGTTTTGAAAATAAAATCACTCATATTTATTTCTTTTACCTAAATAGGATCACATAGGCGATTCCGAGTTAGCTCAGTCTCTTTCTGATATCTATTTCGCACATTCCAGTCACCATTACTCCTCACCCTTGTAATATTCGCTCAGTTATTTAGCCTAATCCTTCTGGTGGGCTTTTTTTTCCAGCTACCTGTGTTTTGTTATTACATGTAACACCACAGATTGAGGACGCTTCTTTTTCTTCTCCCTGTAAGAGTCATTTAGACATCAGAATGGCAAGATTTCTGAGAAATTTGTTCATATGTTAACTCTTTCACTCCTACTCCCACACTCAAGGAAGCATCTCATGACAGATACATGTCCATCCTCAAACAGAGAGTGGAATCCAGCACCTGTGGATTTGGATGTTAGCATGCCCGAGACCACAGAGTAATCTTCTTGTTTTTGCTTTTAACTTTAATCTTTGTATAAATGTCTTAAGTAATAATTTTAAATATCTTCTAAGGAAAGAAATACTATTGAAAAAGTGTATCCTAAGTTTTTTTATTTATTTATTTATTTTTTTTTTCTTTTTTTAATTTTTTTAAAATGGCGGGAACGGTACAGGGTAAGTCGTTTAGAAAATTTTTGGTTTTATTGGCTTGTACTGTAGGACAATAGGAAGGGTTCTATTTGCTTAAATGGTTATTTGATCTGCTTTTGTTCTAAATGACAAATGTATGACTCCAGCAAACGCAAGTTTTCTTCAGTATATAGGTTCATCTCTTCTCCTTTAAAAATATACGTAAGTAATTTCCTAGCACAGTGTCTACTCGCCGTTCTTTCAGCAGCCAATGTAATGTACTAGCAACCAAACACACTGCAAAATTATGAAATTTCGAGTCTTTGAAGCGAAACTCCAGTTGTACCAACTGTGCTACCGAACGTAAGCATTATTCTGGACGAAGTTAATGTAATGCGTCGCGGAGTGAGGTCCAATTCAGGTCAGCCCGCTGCCAGTTGTACAAGCGATGCTCAAGTGTACCATCTTCCACACATATGCCACAGATCTTCGAATTTACTCTCCCGGAAGCCACATATTCTCTGCAGTTGGACCGTTTCACTAACAACTTCATAAACAGTTTCTCTCCAGATTGACGGAAGGTTACAGTTGGTTGCATTGGCCCAAAAATATTTCCAACCCCGGCTTGTATTTTGTTTCCACATTAGGTCGTTGAATGCCTGGCTCCATCAAGTGACGATAGAGGTTCTTGGTGGTCAGAAACTTCTCCAGTGGCTCCGTCCTTGCTGATAAATGAAATACAATTTCAATTAGTAAAGGAAATTTTCGATGGAAATGTTCCATGCCAAGGTTTAAGATACTTCCCTGACATTTTCCTATAAGCACACTGAGTAAAACGTTGAAACTCGAAGAGGATGTTCCTCGTGAAATTTGAACCGAGGCCTCCTTAATGACCTCGGTCATTCAGGATAACATTTCTCTCAAACGCAGCATTTTTGTAATGCCGTGTACAATATCTTCTTTCGATGAGAACAATTGAAAATGTGTTTCAGAAAAGAATTATCAGTAGGGATGCGTGGACCCCTTATTCCCCCGACCTAACCCCCTGCAATTTCTATCTCTGCGTAACTTAAAGCATAAAATGTACAAGACAAGCCACACATATTAGAAGGATTAAAATAAAATATCCGCCAGGAAATTCCCAGCATTCCCCAACAGAACTACATGGAGTGATGGATAGTTGTCTAAAGAGGTACAAAACATGCATGGTAAACGGAGGTGGCAAGTTAAGCCCCTAAAATTAATTCTAAAATGTTACCTGGTTTCATCGATGCCCTTTTGTCTTAGCGGCAGACGGCAACGAGTGCAGGTCGCGGACAGAAAAAACACGCACGTTTTTGGAAGTTTCGGTATTTAAGATTTAATACTACAAAGGTTAACACAGCGATTTTGTTTAGTTTGGTATGTTACTACCGTATTAGCTAACACGGACGAATCAGAGGATAAAAGGGGTGACATTCACATGCATTTCTATATTTACTAATATTTATTTTTATGTACTGGCTTAAAAATATTCTTATGATTAATGCATATTGATTTAGATGATCGTTTGCAGAAATAGTTTTGTTACACAATTTGTACACGGTACAGGTATACTTATGGGGTAAAATGAACCGATGATCATACAAAAGTAGTGCTGACTTTAAACTCCAGTCTTTTATCGACACTTGTACAACGAGGTCTATCCAAAAGAAGCGATCAATGCCACAAAAATGGTTACTTGAAATGAATAGTGTCCTTTAAAGATAACTAAATTTTTGTGTTATGTACATTATTTCTTCAGAAAGAAGAAGACTATAGGCTATGCCCCCCAAAATGGAATGCGCTTATAATTTATCATGCTAACACCTTATACGATCCCAATTATTCGTGTGTAACAGAATTTATATGATCCGTAACATGTAACTCGTCCACATATATAAATAAATACAAACAATACATATTGAATCTCCGAAGTTTAGTATTTTAATGGATTTAGTCCTTAAGACTCAATTTAAAATAAATGAAAGATATGGCAAAATCAGTCATATACAGATAGTTTGATGTAGAGAGATTATGATGAAAATCTTCGTACTTTATCATTTGCAGATTGCGAATACTAAATTCATATTATCTTACTTTTAATTTTTAATTCTGATATTCCCAAACAGACACAATCAAACACGAACACTTTTTTAAATGATATTTTATCGTGAAATATTCACATATAATTATTGTTACTATACAACACTTTCCTTTAGTCTATCATTGGTAAGTGGCAGAGAAATTAGAAAGTAATAAGTAAATCCGAAGAAAGCACAGAGTAAGGAAATGTCAGGAAATGCTTATTACGTAATACTATACCATATTAAATTATAGTTAAACTAAACTATAGTTGTAAACTCCTGACGGACCTCGGAGCACCTAACGGCTTCGCCATTTGTGCAAACACAAACTTGTGGAAGGTATTCATCAAGTTGAAGGTAAATTTAATTAACCGGGAGTGTTGTGTAATGCAGGGAGGGTTGTTAATGAAGCTAAGTGGACGGGACACACACACGTAATCCAGACCGAATCAGCTAAACTGTCCATGGAGACACACCTGTGGTTTCAACTCAAGAGAAACCCACACTTTTCGTGTATCCTGACACGTGTTCTGAAATGAATTCCTTGATTGGTCCCTTTAATCTCATTTGAACGCAACGTTGCCAGTAGCTTTCAATCCTAACTAAAACTCGAGCACCAATGGAACTATACATATTACAGTCTGAATATTAGATATAACCTGATGATTGGCGAAGGACCTTAGGATAAAGTAGATTAGGTGCAGAGGAAGATTTAGACAAACAGGATGCCTGTTGAAGGGTTAAAACACATGGTAAGCCATTCGCGTACTCTTTCCACTGCGTAAGGATACAGAGAATTTCCGGGAAAACAGTACAGGTAAATGCGCGCTAAAATCTTTACCTCTCAAAACAGATAACGTATCTCTCATTGTTTTATTCAACAGAATGGGTTCTCTAATCCTCTGCAAGCGCTTGCCGCATACCACGCTCCAAATTAAAAGTCACAGAGGGGCATTTTACGCGATGATTAATAAAGTTGAAGCTTTGGGTTCACTCAAAATTTTCTAGGTTACTTTTAACGGAAAAGAAATAAATTAAATTTGCGCCAATTTAGAGCAAATGCTTCGAAAATATGCAGATTAATCAATTAACGTGAATGCAGTTGGTATTGGGCTTCGGTAAAACATGTTCTATGGAATCTCACAGTTACAAGGTAATTTTGTGTCATCTGATATATCGCTATAGATTTAATCGAATGGTAGATGTTCATGAAAGTGTCAATGTTAATCTGTCCGTAAATAAACGTATTCAATGAAATGCTGGAGTGTTGAGAGTTGCTTTGTTGTACCTCTTTGTTAGATGGTCTTAGGTCCTAGTCGCGTTCATATCGGACGACGAATGAAATGGACGAAATTATAGCCAAATGAGCCAGGGATCCACAGAGCTTAGTGTTTACCATACATTAATCTTTCAGGATGTAAAGGAGATAGTCTGGAGTTAAGATATTTTCTTCAAACCTTCAAGTCGAAATCTTGGAAGACGCTGAAGATAAAATTATTAAGCTGTTACTTAAACTAGTTTTCACTTCGGAGTTATGCTGCTAATAGTATCACTCACTTACACACTCATTCATTCATTCACTCACTCACTCACTCACTCACTCACTCACTCACTCACTCACTCACTCACTCACTCACTCACTCACTCACTCACTCACTCACTCACTCACTCATTCACTCCCTCATTCACTCACATACGTAGATCATTTTCCAAAACGTTCTTTTCTTATATTCTAAGCGTTTATTTCCAGACAAATTTGGATATCGACGTTTTGAGTGGAATGCATTATTTATCCTATTTACTACATATATTCGTATATTAATATGAAGTAGAGGAACTTCTACTTTATTCACAGAATCATAATTTATCAGATTAGTGGGACGGAGAAGTTACCAAAAATAACAAGGTTCACCGTAAATAATTATAACTTTATCCAAATTACTAATTCACAAGATATTTCCTATGCTCTATTATTTTTACAGCTTTTTCACACTACTACTAAGCATATTTATTTTTCTGTTTGCTCCATCGAAATAAGCGCTTGTGAAATAGTTTGATTTAACTTTTTATTGTGGGTCAAGGGAAACACGCACACAAAAGAAAAGAAAGTCCGCAAATATATAGCCAGCCTGAAAATTTCATACTGTTTCCATATCACGAGAAACAGTTGAAATGCAGCAACACTTTAAAAATAACAGTAAAAATTTCAATCAATAATATATACGGTGTATATAAATGAATATCGAGAATGTAACTTTTTATACTATTTATTACATTAAACTTACAGTTATAAATGGTATGTCAAATAAAAGAGCAACTCAACAGTTTTGTTTGTTGGCACCAGTGCGCATGCGCGTGCAATGTTTCTGCCGCAATACGCAAGACAGCGTTAGTAGCAAAGGTGGCGACTAGTAAACAGAAAGCATTTTGCGTAGATAGTGTCATCACTTTGAAGAAATCGGCTGCCTTTCTAAAGGGAAGAGCACGGGACGACCAAGAGTACATAAGTGAAGAGACTGTTGAGCGAGTGAGAGAGTCGTTCACTCGTAGTCCAAAGAAATCAGTCCGGAAGGCTAGTCGTGAATTACAAGTTCCTGTGTCAATTGTTTGGAAAGTTGTAAGAAAACGCTTACGGCTTCGTCCTTACCGTTTACAGTTATTACAGGCTCTAAAGCCGACAGACTACGGATTACGTGCCTACTTCGCAAACGACATGTAGTTTAATGACGATGACGGTTTTATGGATCGTGTTGTCTTCAGTGATGAATCGACCTTTCGCCTTAGTGGACATGTTAACACTCATAATGTGCGCATTTAGGGCTTAGAAAATCCTCACGAGATGGTACAAATGCAATGAGATTCCCCTAAAGTGGATGTTTTTTTGTGCCGTATCCCGGTGAAGTGTTTATGGAACTTTCTTTCTTGGTGAACTTACTGTAACTGTACTCCTTACCTTGATACACTAGGGCAGTGCCTATTTCCTCAGTTGGAAGAAAATGAGCCAAAGAACTTCATTTTTCAGCAAGATGGTGCGCCACCTCACTGGCATAACGAAGTACGCGATTGGTTGGTTGAACGTCACTGTACCCGAGCGCTGGATAGGCCGCAAGGGAGTCTATCTATGCATGGCCTCCACGTTCTCCTGACCTATCGCCATGCAATTTTTACCTTTGGGACTTCATCAATGATCGCTGTACGTGTCTCCGCTACCAGCTGACCTCCCAGAATAAAAAAAAACCGCATTGAAGTAGCTCTTGCTACAATTACTGAATGTATACTTATCAACGTTTGTGAAGACCTCGGCTTAGACTTGATGTATGCCGTGTGACAAAGGGTAGTCACATTGAACATTTATAAGGTTCTTGGTAAAACTGTTTGAATTGCTTTTTTCATTTGAAATATCATTTATAACTGTAATTTTAATATATTTATAATAATCAGATATTCATTTATATACATCCTGTATAGCGATATGCTGATGCCAGTGTCACTTATATGAATAAGAAGCGTACTTTAAAGAGATCTGTATACTGCGTAGTTAGTTACCTATAGGTATTTTACGACTTTCTTGCTATGTAAGTTAGGTAAAATTTCTTTCGAATCAAAAGTACTTCAGGCGATCTCCAGAAAATTCAATATATTTGTTTATCTTAGCAATTATTTTAAATATCTTTTATCAGAAAATAAAATACAGAAAATAATAAAAAAATAAAAATGGTCTGTATCAAGAGTTGTTTGGGTTAGGAGATCTATATTATTTTATTTCTTTGTGAACACAGGCGTTTTGAAGATACTTAAATGCCAACTGTGCCACTTATCTTGCGTTTTGATTTTGAGTTACGCTCAGAGAGGCACGAGCACTTTCTGAAACTTTATTTTTCTATTCGAGAAGGCTTAAAACATATTTCCAGTTAAATTTCGTTACCGAAATGTTGAACGTATGAGGCGTGTCTATAAAATAAAGTCTCCAAGGCGCTGGAGCCGTGAGGAACGGTATTACGCGAGATCCGGCAACACTGGCGTGTAGTTTCGTTCACCCCTTCAAATCCCCACCACAACGAAACCGCTGCAACCATCGTTAGTTATGCGAAGTCTATGGGCCACAGTGTATGGATGTCAAAAACGTGCGAAAATGCGTCAGAGAGTTCAAAGACGGGCGTACAGATGTCCATGACGAACAGCGTTCTGGTCGGCCTTTGGTTTCAGCCGAAACAATTGCAAAAGTGGAACAAGAAATGCTGAAAGATCGGCGTGTGACAGTTCGCGAGCTGTGCGAACTTATCCCTGAAATCAGTAAGACTACGATTGACAAGATTTTGACCGAAAATTTGCATTATTCCAAGGTGTGTGTGAGGTGGATCCCCAAAATGCTCACCGAAGACCGTAAACGGCAACGTGTTGAAGTGGCCCACCGATTACTGCAGCGCTATGCAGAACAGGGCGAGGAATTGTTGGAATCAGTTGTCACTGGCGATGAAACATGGGTGCACTACACAACACCAGAAACTAAAGAACGTTCTCGTCAGTGGCGGCATTCGAATTCGACGAAGCCGCTAAAGTCCAAACAGACTTTTTCTGCCGGCAAAAATGATGGCCAGTGGGACAGAATAGGTGTATTTTTGTGCGAGTTTATGCCTACCGGCACAACAAAAAACGCCTCTAGCTACTGTGAGACTATAAGAAAATTGCGACGTGCCATTCAAAATCGAAGGAGGGGAATGCTGACGAAGGGAGTGATTTTTCATGACGATAACGCTCGTCCTCATACTGCTCATGCAACGGCTGATCTTCTGGCCCAGTTCGAATGGGACATCCCGCACCCATTCCCCCTAGAGTCTAGACTTAGCACCTAGTGATTATCATGTTTCCTGAGTTGAAGTCACACCTGAGTGGAACACATTTCCAGACTGACGATGATTTGAAAAGAGAGATTGAGCGCTGCCTGCGCAATTTGTCGGGAGAGTGCTATGACAAGGGTATACAAAAACTGCCACAGCGCATGCAAAAGTGCAACGATCGCAATGGTGATTACGTTGAAAAATAGCTGTAAGTTCCGCATTTCCATCAATGTAACATTCATTGATAATAAACATGTTTTCTATATTAAATAAAATTGGAGACCTTATTTGACGGACACGCCTCGTATTCAGTAACTTTTCTACGCGCTCTTACCTGGTAGAAAAGTAACAACTAATGGCGTTGTTTTCCCTCTTAAAATCAAAGTTTATTATTTGATATTTAAATATCTCAGACGCATTGTTTTTAACATAATCAATTAATATTTAGAAGGCATATTGTATAACAATTAATAAATCCATCGATGTGAAGAGTATTCAGTAGTATAAAAATATATTCTACAAAATCATTGCCTTCCAATCCATGCCTCTAAACCTCATCTAAACAAAGATATCATATCCATAATATTACCTCCAACCAAAACTGCTAACCTTCTTAACAAGAAAAATCAGGTTTTTATGTTTGCACACATTGGGGTTTTATAACGCTGTGCCAAACACAATTCGTTGGTATAAATCCCAAGAAGGATATCCACACCGGTCTCTTATAGGAATGAGACAGCTGCTAGAGTAATGCGGATTCTGAGAGAAATGTAATCCATTGTGAGATGAGATTTTTCCATATGATAATGCGCTTAATCTGCATTACTAGTAGAATGCAATTCCTCAAGCGGATTACATGCTCGTTCACCGAGGTAATACGGTGAGGTGTGGCACTCTGGATAGAATAGAATCTCTGCACACGATAGCAGAGGAACGCATCTTCCTGGTTGTCTTGAATGTGGATTGCCGCAAGAATATATCTGAGAAACGTCATGACCTCTGAGAGACAAACACCTGCTGCAGCGCGATACTAGTGTTATTACACCGCGTCAGTCAGGATTACCAATATAGCGGTTCTAGACGTCTCAGCTGCTAATCATGCAATGAATTAAAATATAAGGTTGTGAGTGCATCATTTGAAAGTTTTGAAAATAAAAAACAAAGTCTGGTGTTTTCTACTTACGAGATGCTCTTACACACTTACTTGTTTAACGATAGTGAAAAACAGGAATATTAGGCAAAAATAAAATATGTTTACTAAGAATAATTGATTGAATGTTGGAAGGGGTGTCAAATTCCAGAGATGTGGAATAATGCAGAAGTTATATCCATCTTTAAAAAAGGAGACAGGAGAGAATGCCAAAATTACCGAGGTATAAGTCTTCTCAACAGAGTCTATAAAGTGTATGCAAGGATTATAAATAAAATATTGAAAAGAATAGCCGAGGTATTAATAGAGGAAGAACAAAGCGGCTTTAGAACAGGACGATCAACAACATAATATATTTGTTTTGCAGCAAATAATGGAGAAAAGACAAGAGTAAAATTTACAAACACATCTGGCATTCCTAGACTTCAAGAAGGCATTTGACACTGTTAATAGGGAAAACTATGGAAAATTATGGGAAAAAGTGGATATCCACAAAAATTAAATAAAGTAATCAAAAATGTGTATAGCAACTCCAAAATAACAATAAACACAGGAGTTCATAAAACCGAACCAATTTTAATTAAGGAGGCGTAAGACAAGGGTGCAGTGTATCACCTACTCGTTTTAATATATATGTAAATGACATCATCCAAAATTGGAAAAGTATTATTAAATCAGGAATAAAAATAAATAAGAACAAAGTTTTAAATATTTTACTATATGCAGATGACGTGGTTTTAATACAAGAAACCGAGGATAAATTACAATATGAACTACACCGCTTGAACCAAGTATGCCAACAGTATGATCTTAAAATATCGACGGAAAAATCTAAGATAATGGCCTTTTGGGGAAAACAACATATAAGATCAAAAATAATTTTAGACAACAAACCACTAGAACAACTAATTCAGCTATTTAGGATGTAATCTTAATTATATGATGAAAAGAGACAGAGATGTGAGCAAAAAGCTTGCAACATTCCAAATGATTTGTGGAACAGTGCATAGCACGTTGAGAAATAAAACAAGAAGAGATACAAGATTAAAGTTTTACAAATCAATGGCAGTCCCGGCACTACTTTATGGAAGTGAGGCATGGGTACTCACGAAGAAAATGAAAAGCCAAATTCAAAGTGCAGAGATGAACTTTTTAAGGAAAACAAAGGGATGCACAAGGTTGGATAGAATAAGGAATGAAGACATAAGAAAGGAACTCAACGTAGACTCGATAATTATAATTATAATTAGCAAAATTGAAAAATATCAAAAGGAATGGATGCAGCATATACAAAGAATGTCCGAAACAAGACTGCCTAAGATTGCATTCCAATATCAGCCACAAGGAAACAAAGATGTTG
This sequence comes from Mantis religiosa, assembly GCA_030765055.1. Lineage (NCBI taxonomy): Eukaryota > Metazoa > Arthropoda > Insecta > Mantodea > Mantidae > Mantis > Mantis religiosa. The sequence continues at coordinate 184,748,088 of CM060947.1, forward strand.
GTAGACCTAAAAAGAGATGAAAAGAGCAATTATTGTGAGACGGAACTGGCACTCTGCCTATGCCGTGAAGTGAAAAAGAAGAAGAAGAAGAAGAAGAAGAAGAAGAAGAAGAAGAAGAAGAAGAAGAAGAAGAAGAAGAAGAAGAAGAAGAAGAAGAAGAAGAAGAAGAAGAAGAAGAAGAAGAAGAATACTTGATATGATTGATATCATGGTTGGAGTAACAAGGTTGGTAACACTAACATTAGTGAGAAATTAACAATCGATTATCCACGACATGTTTTCCTAAAAATCAATAACTTGTAGCTCATTCTTAGCTCCTGCTTGAATTCAATCGTAAATAAATAAAACGGAAGTGACGATTTAGATGAATTTAAACTATAAAGCTCAACTATAAAATCTTATGTTACAAGCGGATAATAATAAATATGTAAAAAGTTTAGAGAATTTAATGTATTTCACGCACATCCGTGCAATAAAATACACAAAGCACGCAGGTGGGTTGCGTTACCGGCACTGAATGCAGGAAATACAACTTTATACAACGACAGCATGAACGGGGAGAGAATTGCGAAGTGTAGTATCCCTGGAAACAACAGTAATTATGTTGAGCAAAGTAATTAATGCATACTGCTTTTCTGACCATTGTGAGTAATACAAATACTTACTCGAAAATAAAATTAATCACCACTGCAACTGAATGTGAATGCTTGCGTTGAAAGAATGCATATCTGCAACACATATGGACAGTTGCATGAATTTTAAGTCTACAAGTAGAAATTCAAAACTTGGGGTGGGGGTAAGAATGTAGGAATTACACTTCTCACTAAAAGCGTACGAAGTGGATAAAAGGTACTCGCAGATGTATGACCTTTTCTGCAATACTTCCATTTGGCAAAAACACGTCGAAATGTCTGCCAATGCGTGTCTTGCATTCAGTTTAATTGGAAGGTTTATGAAGGTATGTGATATAGAATAAAAGTGTTTAGTTACTATTATTTGTCTCTCAAGTGAAGACCGAAGTTGTGAACATATTCCTGTAAAAGCTATTAACATAAGAAGATTTTAGTCACCAGCATAACTTTGCACTTGAGTCCGACCTCGCTATGGGTAATGTTACATGAAAACATCAATCCCGGCAGGAAGTACGTGCGTTCTGTCCATGAAATCATTCTGACATTCTAATACCTATACTAAATTCAGTAGTATTCCGTTGTGGTCTTTATTCAAACATTTTAAGCCTAAAACAGCAACAAATATTTCACGAAACTGTTTTAGTATATAAGTTAGTTTCCTATCCCTGCAGTAACATGGACAACATCATTCATATTTTGAAGCTTAAACTGTCCAGGTTAAATTATCAGAATATTTTTATGCATTACATTTACAATGCTTTCTCTACCCGTTCTCTAAGGTGTATTATGGATCTACAAATTATAGCCTACTTTTCTCTCTACTTCATTGTAATCGAGATAAAACATTGAAATAATAGATACAGGATGAGCAAAAATAAAACTGGCCCGGAAAATACTATCAAGCAGAGAAGAACTTCAAGCAGAGATTCAATGCGTATCCTATAGTTCCGTAAGAGGGCTGTTCAATAAACAATGATCACAATTCTTTTGACAAGGTACGTTTACTCATCCTCATAATTTTGATGCTCCTTATCAAAATAGTCTCCCCTGAATGCGATGTTTGCGATGTCCCAGCATTTCTGCCAGTCTTCAAAGACATGCTGGAAACCATTTTTTGAGAGATCCTTCAAAATCGCCTCCGCAGCTTCCACCACTGCTTCTAATGATGGATAATGCATCCCACAAAGGCATGTATTCAACTTAGGATATAGAAAAAAGTCACATGGGGCTAAATCCTGACTATAGGAATGTTGAGGGATGCACTTCACGTTGATTTTTGCAAGATATTCAGCAACAACATTGGCAATATGCGGTCGCGCCATATGGTGATGCAGCATCCAGCGTGCTTCATAGAAATGTTGTCTTTTACGCCTCATTTGGACTTGCAATGTTTTCAGGACATCCCTGTAGTATTGTCCAGTTACTGATGTGTGTGCAGGTACAACATGCTGATAAACTATTCCATGAATATCAAAGAATGAGATGACCATAACTTTCCTAGCAGAAGCAACCACTTTTGCTTATTTGGGGGTTGGTGATGAAGGAGATTTCCATACTGAGCTTTGCTGTTTGCTCTCAGGAAGAAAATGATGTAGCCATGTTTCATCAGCAGTGATTAGGTTTGAAAGAAGCTTCAGATCTTCCTCTAACATCAACTTTAACTGCATGTTAGCCCATTAAAGCTGTAGGCTATACTGAACATGTCTGAATTTGCCTGGTTCTCACAGTCGGGAACCACGAGTACCAACAATGAAACTACTACGGCGAGTTTGTTTCACATTAAGCTAACAGAATATAATAAGATTGAATTTTAATGCGAAAAATTATGTCCGTAAAAAATATGATCATTCTTTATTGAACAGCCATCGAACACAGCGCTGCCTCGACGTCGGCGGAGGACATTTCCAGCGTTTACTGTGATGAACTGTTCACCTTTTCATTATCAGGGGTCGATATTATTGTCCTGTTGCCACAATCTGACTTCATTTTATGTACAGTATTTTGTTTCGTGCAAAGAAATTGTTCGAGCTGCCTCACGTGTCCTGTGTGTTGATTTCTTCATTTTCCTACCACATTTCTTAATTCCGTACGTGTCATGTATATTAATGTATGAAAACCTATTCCACACCGATTTTTTGAAAATATTTTCCGGGCGGTATTGAACTCTTGAACGATTAATGACGTTTTCAAAGAGATATACGTATTTCTTGTAGTGCATTTTCATATAGAGAGGAATATGATGGAAGAATTGACAGTATAAGGAGACCTGGCTTAACACGTACAAAGAATGTCCCAAGATCAACTGGTGATGCACGCAAACAATAGGAAGACGGGGTATAGAACGACTCAGGAAGAGATGAAAATATCAGTTTAAATAACATTTAAGCCTAGGAACGAGAATAAACCCAACCATTGTAATGGAAGAAGAAAAGGAAGAGGAAGATGAAAATACAGTGTTTCTGTCTTTCAGTTTTCGTTTACCACTTATCTTATGAACTTCCTTTTGAATGAAGATGATTTCAAAGTGTGCTTCCAGAAAATTCACGATTGCAATTTTATTTTTCAGGTAAACATCTTGAATACATTTTGATCAAAATCACCATTCTTTTACAAATAATTAAAATTTTCTAAAATTATTGAAAAACATAAACAATTTTTGGGAGTGGAAGTTCTTCGGAAACTTTTCGATGATACCAAATATTTGAATACCAAATATTTACACTAATTTTTGTTTTTAATATGCTATTCACACATAAACACAATACTTTCTACATCAAAACGTATACATCCGGCGAAATATTATACTAATTTTATCTTAATACATGTTTCTGTGATCCAGCCGGAGGGGGTGATCCAATTTTATATAAATATTTACTTTGATTCTTTGGTCATCCCGAAGTTTGTATTTTAATTTTAGCAGGATTTGATATAATTTCCCATTTTATTTCTGATGAAAATGGTAAAAAGGAAGCTTTCGGAAATTATGGAATAATTTGAGCTAAATCAGCAATTGGAGTGCCATATTTTCTCTACTCTGCTTAAATGGATCACACTAGTGCTTTTCTACGCCGTAATGAAAGAAAGTCCACTGAGCTGATGTCAGCCTTGTGTGACTGGCCTAAAAACAATTCAGAGTGACAAAAACAACAAACGTGGAATGAAAGAATAGTTCGGATACTGCCTCTATGAAAAAGTTTCACTACGACTTGTACACGAGAAATGCAAAAACCATAATTTGGTCTTGTAGAGAACCGGGTGAAAATACATTTGCATGTTTCGTTAAACTGGACGACAACATGTAGATAACATTGAAGATGTTGCTGCACTAGGAAAACGGACATTTAAGGAAACAGTAGTGTAGAATGAAAACTCTTCATTTAAGTTATCCGTCAATTCCGCTATATTTTAGAGGTGCTAATCTTGTCAATGCAGCTGCTTTCCATTATGGACGATATTTTATGCACATATTGGCAGAGATTACAAAATCAGTGGCGATGGCGATTGGATACTTCTTCTGCATATGCACTGGTGAAAACAATTACAAACCTCTCCAAGGACCATAGTTACGAAATCCAGTGATAATATCTATGCAATAAAATGTGATAATTTTGCTTGGAAAACAGATTTTTTTTGATAATTTATAGGGATTCCAGTACATACCTATTCCAAATCCATTGCGACTCGACAATAGCCAGTGTGATGATACAGCGTTGTTGCTTTTAGGTTCGCTGTGTTCAATTCCCAAGGAAGGTTTAGGGCTTTCGTAAAAGTACTGCTATTTCTCTTCTTCTTTTTCTTCTTCATTACCATATCCTTCGTCTTCTTCCACTTCAGGAGCAGTCTTAACGTTTGTTTTCTCATCAGAATTTCGGTCTTCTTATTGAGCTTCAACTCTTAGCTGTAAAATCACTTGTTTTCTTATTTTACAGAGATAACTTATTTCAATATGTCTGCTACATTTATTTTCTTGTATGCAATAAATTTGCAGTTTCTTTGCATTTGTATCGTGTATAGGATATCTTAAAATATGTGGAAGTACTCGTCTTAAACATCTCATATGAGTGCTTTCGAAATTATTTAAGGTACACGAGTTGCCCTGGAATAATGACCATTCCAAAACATATTCCCTCCTACCAGAGATACACTAGATTTCATATAAAAGTTTCAATACAGTGGTTTTGCTCAGAAACCACACAATGAGAGAACTATATATTAATTGATCCTAGCATCAGTGAAAAATAAAATGTCCAAATAACCTAAGAAGCAACAGGCTAAATAAAAAGGTTATCTTATCCTCAAAATATTAAATTAATATTTCAACTCTATATCTTAGTATTCTTTAGTTATGAAGTTACACCATTATAGATTAACATACAAGCGAATATGTGAAGTGAACAGGAATTTTGAGTCAAAGTAACAACAAATAGCGAAATGCTGTGTGAAGCAGCAGTGCTAATTGAGATCTTACATAGTAGCTTACCTTACTTTTCGCGTTTTACTCTCTCGTTAACATAATTGCGTACAACATAACCTTAAACGTTTATAGATAAGTTCAACTGTAACAAATTTTGGTTTGCAGTAAAATAAATAAATAAATATTAAAACCTTTTATATGCACTTGGGTGGTGCTGGGATGAAACAATTAACTTAATATAAATGAGAATTTCCTTACAGCACAAAATTCATTTGTTACGTAAATAGTTAATTTGTGGAAGCAAAAGTTTAAGCTCAGGTGATAAAGGATTGAAGTGATAGAAAGAAATGATTAAGGGGACGATGTTTGAAGCATTCACCACCGAGACCACCAAGGCAGTTTCAAAGTGATAATCCACTCCACCACATTTGATTTCCCTAAATGTTCTAAAACATTTATTACTTTTAATCTCTCTGTTTTCAGTTCTGTGCCAACATACATATGAGGTACTGAGAACCATAAGGACCCGAAGCACAGAAACATAGTTTTGAGAAAAATTGATGTTTTGTAAAATCAACATCTCCATTACGAAGTACTACTTGGTAACGTGATGTAAAGAGTAAATTATGTTGGCAACAATATACAAATTGAACAGCGCGCAGCAACAAAATGATGCTTTATGCTTTGGGCCCTTATGCAACTGAAAGGAAAAAATGACGAGACAGCTTCTCATGAATGTTTCATTATCAATGAGGGCCTAAAGGCAGAGCTACAGCTGGTGCACCACAAGGTTGGCAAATGTCAGGATAATGTATACTTGCTAAAATCTCAAAATCAACGATCTTGTGCTTTAGGAACTTATGAGGTCAGAGACAATATAAATTAGATTACCAATGCCACTCCCTCTCTGACAGATAGTGCAGGCCCCGAGACCACAAAGTAGTGAATTCAAATCCGGCCAAAACCAATGACCTTTGTGTGTTTAAAAGCGACAGCCTCATGTCAGTGGCTATACTGTATACTGGCATGTAAACGAACTCTTACGGGATGTAATTCTGGAACAAAAATGAAATGTGTAGTGTTTAACGCCTTCTTTTACTACATACGGCACCGCAGGCGGTGACACTGGTGATACATGAGATGAAGATGGAGCACCGGTGGAATGACATGGCGGGGGAAACCGGAGGTCCCGGAGAAAACCCGCCCCAGCGCCGTTTTGTCCACCACAAATCTCACTTTGCTGTTTCCTGGGATCGAACCCGGGCCGCCTTGGTGAGAGCCAAGCGGTCTAACCACTGAGCCACGGCGCGGCCACAATTCTGGAACACATGTGGTCTTGATATAATCCTGGCAATTGACAGCATCATTAACGAAAAATATTTATTTTTAATTCTCTGACTGGCTGTCCACCTGTGACTGTTCAAATATCCTTCTTCTCTCTTAGTCTACTTTAAGAAGACGCTCGTAGCTGTTGTAATAACACAACATGGTAAGAAAGACATGGTAAGGGAAAATGAATCCCCACTTTAGTCCCCTAGCCCACGTTAAGTGAGAAAAGAAAAGCAATGACAATCGATTACAAATATAAACAAAATAAACTATGCTCAAATGTCAGTTCTAAAGCTTCAGGATGAAGAACAAAAGTCTGCTTCATGTTATCTCGTCTTATATCGCCTTATATATCTGACCACATTTCTTCTGCAGATGTGTCAATCCCTTGGAACTCAGGGTGCATTTAACATATCAGTGGGAATCCAGCATCTGTTAATTCTACTCAGTAGCTCCCACGTTACTCGACTGTTATCTGTGTTGCCTACACAAACGTAGTACCTGAAGGGACAAGACATTCTGTATGGCCTATGATATCAAAAATGAGTAGCGTATATTACGATAGTAACAACAGGTTAAGGAGAAGTTCCAAAATGAGTGACGCTTACTGAAGCGCTTAAAAGTTGTACACACGATGATGCATAGAGAGTTGAACAAAGTGGAAATGACAAAGTCCTTCTCCCGATATCCTGTGCTGGACGAGATAATTCCCACTCGGGCTATCTAAATGAAGACAAACGACATAAACGTGGCGCACATGTAATAACCCCCTTTCCCTGGTGGTTACGTTCAACCGTTAAGATATTTTCTTTAAGTAACTGATCTTGTCAGCATTACACTGTCCCAACACGAATGCGCTAATTTAGTATTGTGATTAGTTATTAATTTGTTACGAGGTTTATGAAACTGCAATATGTTAAGAAGTGTTTTTTTATTTATTTCTAGATTACCTCAATGACAAAATAAATTTTTTCCTGAATTTTGTTTTCCAGTGAATAACTTAACGCGTGGAAGCATACTATAAGCATGGTCTCACTGACCCTACATGTGTGAAAATCAATAAGGATAAGGAAGCCCCAAATTAAAAAGTTCCAAACAGAATGGTTAAGGAAACACGCATAAAGTTTTCAAACTTCGTTGTTTTCAACTAATTCTTTATACTGCCAAGATTCTAAATATAACAATGTACCTATTTTCTTTGCCTTAGAAACTATTAACAGTTAGGTTTAGTACATGCCAATTGAATGTATTTACTTCTGGTTTCACATGGTTATTTCTTTAAATACACTGAAGTTCGTTACGGTTTCTTTTTATGTTCTAGCTGCCCTAACTCCTCGAAATTTGCCTTAAATGACCCGAGAGATAATAGGAAAAATTTGGAATAAAAATTTAGAAGCTGTGTCCAAAGCTTACATGGTGAAGCGAAGCCAAACAATGTTGTCCCAATGTTCCTACCTAGGAAGGGTCGAAGAGAAGGTTGTAATGTTGAGCCCCCGAGATCCAGTCGGAAGTTCTCTTCTTGTCCACGATCCTCTCAGACGAAATGTTGGAGCCAGTCCCTCCCGGCGCTGAGTTATTCAATTGTCGAACTTCTTGCTCCCTCTACAAGCGGCGCTAGCGCTACCTAGTGCTCAACGGCAGCACTCGTAGAAGACTCGTAACTAGGCAGCACGGCCGATAAAAAATCTGTTAGTCGCACTGCTCTTCCTGCACTGTTTAAATACTGTACACATGAGTAAGCAAATGTTGCAAACGTTTGCTTTAGCTATACCGGAGCTTATCTTTAGGCTAAGCCTACGGTCAGATGGACTACTATCAGAGCATAGAGTTTTAATATGCGGGCTCTTCTCCATCTTAACTATTTGATTCATCCAACAGAAATTAGATGTGTTGCGCTTACATTACTTTTTCTACTCACTCTTGAAAAACCTAATTTTACAAACGCTTATTCCTCTATCCACTTCATATGAATTGAGAGAGACGCTTGTAAAACCATTTTATTATGAGATGCGTTCAAGTTATAACACCATCTAGTTTTTGTTCAGGACTGAAACTAGCTGTGAACATCTTTTTTCTTAATACACGTGGACCTTTTGTGAATGAGTGACAGAGATGGTAACACTGTATGGTGCACAAAACTCTAGTGGCAGCGACGAGAGTTAGGACTATTTTTGATACTTAAAATGGTGACGTTTTCATTGTAAGAACAGCGTGTAATCATTCGTTTTCTCCATTTTCGTGTTTTGACACATTGAAATTCATCGCCAGTTGAGTAAGGCATGTGGTGATGGTACCATGGATGTGTCTTATGTCTATTCCTGGATACGACAGTTCAATGAAGGCAGAACATCGTGTGACAACAAACCAAGACAGTCACAACCTCGCACCAGCTTGTCTGACGACAGTGGAGAACGTTGTTTTGGAGGGCCGCCGATAGTATTTTCAGATCTTAATACAGGATTGTGTACACAGATCCCACGGAAATGCCAATTTTGAAGGCGATGTCTGCAACTGTCTAAGAATCAAGAGAAGCAAGAGGCAAGTTCCTCAGAACATCTAAACGGCAATTCGGCGTCTACGTGATTCAGATTACTTTGCTCAACAAAGTCCATGTCCGGCCACCTGTACGTGGTCGACCTGAGTAAACTGATGTCTTCACATTTTCCAAGAGTAGCTATTATGTCCCACCTATTAAATAAGTGCAACATCTACTTTTCCAGCTGATACTTATTCTATAAGTTTCTATATGTAGAACAGATGCACGTTTTCTAAGCCCTGAATCTAGAAAGGGTATGAGTAAGCCATCCATGTAACCGAACACCATTAACGTTAAAAGGAAAAGTTTGTAAAATTCCAATGGTGTGACAATGATTATTTTCAAGAAAGTATTCCCAATCCAAATTATGATTTAGATCGAAGATTACTTTTCGTTACCTTTAATAATCTCGAGAATAACTAACGGTTTTGGTTATGTATGCTTAAACAGGTTTAACATATTTACATGAAAAAGAAAATACACAATTTGAATACTGTGCAAATAACATGTATGACACCGTAAGCTGAATAATGATTAATAATAATGATGATAATGATACTGATAACAACAAATCTCCTTTAAATACACGATTGACCGTGTTTTGGTTAGATCTTTGAACTCTCATCAAGACGGCCACAATCTGACGTTTGTGTTGGACAACACGGCCCATGGGGTGGGTTTTCTCTGGGACCTCCGGGTTCCCTCGCCATTATTCCGCCATTCATCCACTCACCCTCATTCCGTTCATCTACTTCCCTCACTCTCATTCCGGGGATCGGGCTCATCAGACGTCCTTGGATTTCTCTCTCTGAGCAATCGTTGTGGCTCCCTCACCCGACGCCTAAAGTGGCATAAGGGGTAAAGGACCATAAATGAACTAGACAAGAGAACAAGAAAAAATACACAATTTATGTCGCGCATCAAAATGGTTTAAATTTTCAAATATGTTATAGTCCTCGTTAACTTTTTCTCGTGCTCAAAGTGAGGAACACAGAAGTACAAGCCATTACTTAGCGAATCAGTTTTAAAAATCTTGAACTCAGTTTCCCTCTTTTATGTACAACAAAGTGCACAATAAATCTTTCTCCATGAAGGTTAAAGATATAGTGGAAGAAAGAACATCTGTGTAAATTGTGAATGTATATAGCATATCAGATTTGTTACTTATAACTGTATACCATTTTAATTAAAAATTTATAGTTTATATTGCAAGGCAAACTAAGAGAAATAAACAAGAATCAAACAGTAAAGTTGTTTTAATTTTATTATAAAGTGAAACAGGTTGTTTTTAATATCTGACACATAGCAACATTTCAAACGGAAGTTGATGGTTCATTGCGCTCCCACAAGTAGGCAGTACACTTTATGATGTATCATCTGTCTGTTCAGCGTTTCCTTTGGGTTAAATTAATTAACGAATTGCGATTTCTTACTCAATAACTCCGAATAATACTTCCTTCACAAAAAAAAAAAAAATCAGAAATTTTCAAGACAGATAGCACATCAATGTGTAGAAGTACGCATTCTCAATGGTTTAAAAACAACCTCCACAGAGAGAGTGAGAGAGTGAGAGAGAGAGAGAGAGAGAGAGAGAGAGAGAGAGAGAGAGAGAGAGAGAGAGAGAGAGAGAGAGAGAGAGAGAGAGAGAGAGAGAGAGAGAGAGAGAGAGAGAGAGAGAAGCTGTAAAATAGTGCTCTTCTGTCTTTCCTGCTTCAAATATATCTAAAGCACAATAACCGTTTGAAGTTTATAGTGACTTTTGAAACACACTATATCAAAATTCAGTTGATGAGCGCTTGTTTCCTGCCGCTTTGTTAGCCCCATACTAACAAGTATTCTCCTTTTTCTTCTTTCCTCCCATCCTCCTAGAAAGTATTGAGACCTCCAGCTCGTTACGGTCTGCTGATCTAATTCAGCTCGAATTAAAATTCTTTCAAATAAACCTTTAGAAGAAAATCTTAAACCTCAAATAAAAATTTAAAATTTAAAGCCGAAGACAAAATCTCTTTCGAATCCTTTATTAACTTCCTTCTTTACAATAAGTAAGTTCCTCAAGAAATTTATTAATAATTAGGTTGTTCTATCGCCTCCTGCGTTTTCCTAAGTTCCTTCTTCCCGAAGATCGAATATTTTGAAGGCATTTTCGTGAAAAGAGATTCCTCCATTCCTTATACTGTTCTCTTTATATTTCTCTGTACTGAAATATCATTTACTGCAAGTATAGTTAATTGTGATTTTATGTGCTAATTTGATATTCTTTCCATTCTGATATATCCTCTTAGCATCTTGCAGCTGTTTTAGTTTTGCTATTTGGATATGGTTTTCATGTTTTTTTTTTCATTCATTTGTTTTCCTATGTGAAAGATTAAGCAGTCTTCGCTTTGTAACATTTCATTTGTGTCTTTACATTTTATAATTTTCACATTTTTTCATTTTGTTTTACACACACCTGTGTGTGTGGTTTATGCCTATTTCTTTATTATAAATATAGTTAACAATAAAATAATTTAGTGTTATAATTACTGTAAGTATTATCTTGTTTTATTAACATTTAACCCCTAATCGGATTATTCCCTATAACGACTATTCGTTTTGTTATATATATATATATATATATTGAGAAAAATTTAATAAGCAGAATGAGTATTTTAAGATCGGTTAATGGATATTCTCTCTCAGATAATAAAACAAATTAAGAAATAAGAGGAGAATATAACATATTTAACTTAAAAGAAAGGATGACACAGAAGAAAGAAAACTGGAAACGACATGTTAAGATGATGAACAAGGACGGATTCTGTAGAATAGTGACCTACTATACTAAATTCTAACTGGTAAAAGAAATACAGGAAGACTGAGGAAGACCTAGAGATATGCGAATGGAACGAATCCTAGGATGCAAACTTTCATCATGATGATTAGGAGGATTTTTGTTTGTTTGTAATTTACGTCCTCCAACGTTAAGTCATATCGGGCGATGAATGAAATGGGTGAAATGATGCTCAAATGAGTTCGGGGTCCATGGAGCTTAGAGTTACCCGACATTCGTCTATAAGGATAAGGGAAAATCCCGGAAAATACCTTATCCACTTAACTCACCCTGACCGAGATTGGAACTCGGAACCTCTTGAATGTGAGGCACACACGCTACCATCTACGCTACCGAGGCGGGCATTAGGAGGATGGTGCTGTTATTGAGATATTTATTTTATCTACATTCCAAATAGCAATGGAACGTCACAGTATTCAGCAATGTGTAGAAATTGTGAAAATTTATTATCAGCAAGATGGTGCCACATGTCATACTGCTTCCGAAACAATCAATCTTTGGAAGGAAAAGTTCGGAGGTTTCATCATTTCCCGTAGTGGTGGTGATAACTGGCCCCCGTGATCATGTGATTTAATGGCGGTGGATTATTTCTTATGAGGTTATAATAAATCTTCAGCTTATGCCAACAAGCCAGAAACAGTAAATGATCTTATGAATAACATCACGCGTGTTATTCGTGAAGTTGGAACTACTTTACGTCCTTCTGTCATTGAAAATTGGGTCAACCATTCACGCACAACCCAAAGAAGTCACGGTGGTTACTTAACTAATGTTGTCTTTCACACGTAATGATATTATGTTCCAAAATAAAAAGTTAAGTAAACCTCTATCATTTACAGAACGTTTTTTATTTAAGTTCAAAAAATAATACACAGTTGTTGAAATACCCTTTATCTGTTAAAATTATGTGTTTATCTATACATAAAATACAATTTAACACGAAACGCTTCTACTAATTCTAATGCCTTCTGAAATTTTCCTGTTCCATTCCTTGCTAAAAATATTTCAATGAAGATGTTAGTTGGGATTAAAATGTAATAAGTTCGCACGTGCAGTAGTTTTATCACCTCGATTAAACGCAATAAGCAGAAAAATTAAAAAATGCTATTTGTTGTCGACTTGGCATTTCTATTTTATTGACTTGAAAAGAAAAATTGTATATAAAAACACGAAAACTAAATACACAATTTTGTGGACTAAACTTTTGTATCGATTAACATAAAACCATTGCACGCAACCCTTCATTTTAAAAGACCAAACCATTAGGTCTATAGAGCCTTTCTGGTGTGGAATGAACAGAAAAGGTGAGGGAAAAGTTAATCTCAGAGTTTTCTTGAATGTTAGGGTAGCATTAGCTAATTTCTATTTACTGTACTTGTCAGTCGATTTTTTCCACTCTGACAACTTTTACGTCGTGAAATGCTAAAGGTCTGAGGTCCATTTTACACGTCACGGCGTTCTCGATTGGAACTAAACTAGTAGGTATCCTCAGCATATTTTGTGCAGGTCGCAGCTTTTTACAGTTCTGGATGGTAATTTAGGGCTTGGGAGTGAGGAGAACAGCCGCATCGATCTGCCACAGAGGCTGCTTCGAGGACCCGAGAAATTATCGTCGCTTTAAAGCAGAAAGTTTCAAGTGCTTTGCAATGGAAATTAGTGTCGTGCATCGGAATCGAGGAGACTTCGGAACGCACATCAACCTCTTCCGTTATTGAGACAACCTGCGTCATGGCTAACTTGAGTGTCTCGCAAACATGACCGAATTTTGCTAAAATCTGACCATTATAAAAAAAATTCTTCTGAATTTCTCTGCTTATTGTCATATAGAATATTAGAAAAGATTATTTGTTAACTGAAATAAATTAGACATATCGATGTAATGTTGAAGACAATGTCGTAAGCTACAGCCTTAGCTGTTCAAAAAGTATGTTCCTATGTGATGGGTTTTTGCAATGCCACATCATCCTTCGGGGTGTAAGGTTAGCATGCTAGTCGCTAGTGCCCGAGGTCGCGGATGCAAACCCGGCAGAAGGCACTGAATAATTTTGGGCGCAGAAATTTTAGCATAACTCCCTTCCTTTATTTTTTAATTTACGTCCTACAACCTTAAGTCATATGGATGACGAATAAAATGGGAGAAACGATGTTCAAATGAGCCCAATGTCCATAGAGCATTGTTACCAGACATTCATCTTTCAGTATATGGGAAAACCTAGTAAAAACCTTATTAAGATAAGTCACCCTGACCGAAGTTCGGACTTTGGACCTTTTGAACTTGAGGCACGATACCAGCTACCACTTACGCTACAGAGGCACACTAAGTAAAGCCTGATCTCATGTCGTAGATTAAGGGCTCATAAAAGAACCGCAGAGGCTTCAGACCAAAATTAAGCGCCCTTTCACATCCAATATAGAATCAGTTGAGAATCCCAACAGTTAAAGAGCATCTATAAGTAAAAGCTCGAATTCAATTTTGAATTGCCGTGCTCTTTGCACAAAAAATTGAATTACGACTTACCGCTTAAAAACATAAAGAAAATAAACTATAAATATTTTATGAGGGTGAGTTGGTGAACCCTATGAAATATATTATTTCACATTAACTGCATACTTAAAAGAGATCTTCCTTTTTTGAACAGTAACGCATCTTTTAATGCTGCTTAAGAGGAAAGAGTAGTTAACAGGCTATTCCAAAATAATTCAATGCATGCCTTTTGTCACTATATTTAATGAATGCATTTTAATAATTAAACAATTCATTTTTAAATCTTAAATACGGAAAGTTTTTATATGATAACAGTAGTTTACACTGGCGTTTTTCTTAAAGACACATGCTGGAAGATGCTGAACTTAAATAAAAAGTAAGCATTTAATAAAATTTTCATTTTATAAATTTAAAAATAATACTCTTTTTAGATTCAGAGGACCACAAAACTTGTAAGTTCAGTAAAATCCAATTTTATGTGGATAGCAACTTTTAAATTGTTACAATTAAGGGTAAAAGAAAGAATACAATATTGTTTTCAGCAATCACACAGGTCTAATGCAACGTGTCTTTAAAATACAAAACTCCTGAATATATGAATAAAAATTAGATGCAAATATATTCATTCAGTTGAATATATTTTCAGGTTTTGGACATTCATATTAGTCAAAATAAGCAAACAAAAATGGCAATTTAAAACTGTGATAAGGTAGGATAATTTAAAAAATCCGTTACAAGGCTTTAAGAAGCCTTTATTGAAGAAATCAATATTTACTCTAAAATGATACAAATAGTATATTTTTTGCACATTTCCAGAAGTATCTTTTGTAAATCACTTATGTTAGACTCTATAAATCTAGTGATAACTGACGCCCTGTCAGGTATTATAACAAGTTTTGGAAGTACTCTTGTCACCATTCTGAATACACCAGCTTTTTAACACTTGTTGATTGATAAAATACCTTTTAATTAACTGACCACCCCTCGTATAATGAAGCTGTTCAAGCAGATGAAACGACATACCGTGCAAAATGGTTCAGGCGTAACGTCTGAGGTCCGCATCGCAGAGTTAGGTTGTGATTTCAATTCCCGTGGCAGACCTTCCTGAATCATGGTTCTCTTTTTTTTTGGGGGGGGGGAGGGGGTTGTTAGGCGAATGTTGGGATGGATAATTGCATCCACCGAATGTCCTGTCCCCTGTTGCATCTCACTTCTTATTTCATTCCCTTTCAATCTGATTGGCTATTTCAGGGTTATAAGCGCTATGGGGGAGTTAAGGCGTGTATATCAGGGAATTTGCTCACTCGCTTGTCGATCACGGATCCAAAGTATTGGTGGTTGCGCAGGGGCTTCTGAATGAAGAACTCTCAGATTTCTGTGTGTCTCTTTGACCTGTCTATGATCCTATGGCCTCCTGCAGCTTCCTTAATTCATTTCTTCCTCCTGGGGTTTGTTAGCCGCAATAAGTCTGCGTGTACTGATTGCCCAGGACAAGAAAGCAAGCTAAAGGAATCACTTTTGCTGTGTCCTCGGGGTGTATGCTCGCCTACTGAGTATCATAAGGATGGAAGGCTCGTTTAAAATACACAAGTGTTGTCACATAGCCCTCCTATACATAACACATATCGTTGCAACAAACATGACATCTGGCAGCATGGGTGACTCATATGCACTCTCATACACTCATTTCCGAGTAAACAGATCCGCTACCGGAACAGATCAACAGTTCAAGCTCCTCTGCCCTTCATACCCCTCTAGTCTTCTTGTCTTCGGCATACAGCACCTGTATTCTCCTCCATTGTTCACCGTTTCGCTTTCGTTTCAGAGAACATTCATTTTTTAGATTTTGCTTCAAAGTAAATTTTCTCAAACACTATGAACATTTTTTTTTTTTTGCTTTATAATAACACTGGACGAAATGCAACATAACATTCACCAGCCGTCGTAGCTGCGGTTGCTAGAGTGTATGCCTCTAGCTTTTCGCCGCGTAGAAGGTCGCGGGTTCGAGTCCCACTTTGGACATGGGTGTCTATGTGTAAATGTACGGAAAAGAAAAATACAAAAGCAACTTAAAAGTGAAAACGGCAAAAAACAAGGAAAAAGAAGTATAGATAAATTAAAAAATAAATTCAACGCAGTGTTATATAGGTACATAAATGACGTTTGTTAGTCTCACAAAAACTCGAGAATGGCTGAGCCGATTTGCCTAATTTGCGTTTTAAAATATTTGTATGATTCCAAGGAAGATTTAAAAATATGAGGAAAAAATACTGAAGTGATAATGGGCCGGTTTATTAATTAATTTTAAAGGAATACGCGCAAACTACGAAACACACACGCCTTCTTGTATTTTCGACAAACAAAAGCATTACAAAGTAGAAAGATATTCCACTTCTTGCCAAAGCCTTCAAAGATATTTCACTTACCATATTTTATTTAACAATGTTTATCGTTTGTTATCAAGACAGAATTTTTTATGTAGCACGATGATATAACTTTCGAAAATTAGACACAAAATTAATTTGTGAACGCACTATAACATCATAAATTTTTGACCACAGACAGTAATTGTCAAATATTAGTAAATCTTTGGATAACTTTATAATTTGTGAATCCGTAAATGTTAATTAAATTGACACAAAATTAATTAAATGCGTTTGTGACTTTGTGAAGTTTGCAGAACGTTTTTTATCATGCCAAGCAGAAGACGACCTGACTTAGATCGTAGAAGTCAGTCAAATGTGCGACGTCCTACGTCACGTGCTGACCGCACTGATGAACGGCAAGACGCAGATAATGCTAATAGTCAAGTTGGTATGTCAGAATTGCATTCTAGAGTGTTTGTTTGTTTCTTCAGGGGGAGTTTTCGTAGAAATCTGTTGACTCAGTTATAAATAAGGGTGGCATAGCCAACTATCCGACAGAGTTTTTATATTCTTTAGAATTGCCTGGACTCCCACTTCACAGTTGTGATCATGCTGCGTAATATTAACCAAACACGACTCTGCAGTGGAACGAGACTGTGGAGAAGCTAATAAATAACGCATTGAGGCAAAAATCAAGGGAAAGTACAAAAGAGAGGATATCTTGGTCCTGCGTATTCCGATGAGTCCAACGGGTTTACCCTTTGATTTTAAGCTTTTACAATTTCCCGTGCGTTTGGCCTTTGTGATGACTATAAATAAATCGCAAGAGCAGTCGTTGGAAGTTTGCGGAATAAACTTGCAGTTTCCCTGTTTCTCTCATAGACAATTATACGTCGCTTTTTCGCGCTTCGGAAAACCGTAATCTTTATATATTTATGCACCACAAAAGGACAAAATATATTGTTTATCAGAACGCTTTAAATAGATTAATATAATTGTAATTGTGTTGTATTTAAACTTCACCGCAATTGCAGAATAAATAGCTAACTGATCCGAATTTGTTTCATTTATATAGATAAGCTCAGAAAAATTTTATTATCAGTAAGAAGTTCGCCGGGTCAGCTAGTCTAAAATATAGTTTAATTGCATATCTCACCTTAATAATGTTATGTTCTTTACGGAATAATGTGCTTCAAGCAAATGTGACTACGTACTAATCCCACATTTGTCTATTTATATCATCTCCAAAGCATCTGTTAGTTCCTTTGCGATCATCTGTTGTTTTTCTCCCCTATAATATGTTCTATTGATTAATTAATGTAATAATTTAATTTGAGTTTTATTGCAATTTATTTCAGTAATGAGTATAAATTTTGTTTCAATCGCGAGACAGAAATTAAACTGTAGACCAGGTATGATATTATCTACATTAATCAACACAAGAGTTAGATTACTGTTGGAGGGGAGGAAATAAAAGAACCCCTCAATTATGTCGCACAATGATGTTTGGCTCCATGGTGAAATGGAAGGTCCACGTTTGAAAATTGTCAATTTCGTTTCTTGCGGACAGCTAATTTTATCTTGTTTTTCTCCTGGTTTTACTCTGTCTGGCGAAGAAGACCGGTAATTTTCTTATTATTTAATGTCCATATGATTCATGATTTATTCTAGTGGATACCGGGTGAGGCGTGTGACGGTGGAGTGTGCTTTCCTATAACCATAAATATGTTTCGCTAAAGAAGTATTGAGACTTTTACTTGAAACTTTTATAGAGTCTATACAGTGATGAAGACAGTCTTTTCTCTTTAAGGCACATGTTATAACTTTTCCGAAGCACAGTATGGCCTTATCTGATGACCTTCTGACCTATAAAGTGTGTACAAAAACACGAAACCCAATAAACGGGACGTTGCAGTTAGGAGGTAAATCCGTCAATAGCAGGTGATTAGTGCTTGTCCCAAGCTGATAATTTTCTCGACTGAGCATGCGCAGAATCGACATCAGCGCCGGTTAATTTCATAAGTAAATATTTGAGAGCTGGAAGTGGGCTCCATATGGTTATGAGTTTCAATCAATCATTAGGAATGTGGAAGTGAACACTGTTATTGATTTTCTCAAAAAACTTTGTGCATGACGAATTCCTAGGAATGATTTACCAGAATACCAACGTAGCGTTTGCATTAAGGATTATGAAAAAATGATAGACATAAGCTCTAGATATCTGAAAAGCCACGTTCGTGCTCTGTGTTGACAGTATCGTTCAACAAAAATTGAAGTCAAACAAAGGCTTCTGCTTAAATGCTGATTTCCTGATGAATTGCCTTCATGAAAAATCCAGACTACCTAACCTGGATTACATATATAGGCATTCGGGTGCGCAGTGTTTTAGCCAAATTGGAAAGCTTTCAAATTTACAGCAAACAAAAGCATGCTAAGAATCGGAGGATTACATTCGATATGTGACTTTATTTCCATAAACTATTCACTGATGTGTAATATGACTTTCAACTTAGAGGTTCATCTTATATAGGGTGGTTAATCAGAGGATGTACAAATATTGTAGTGAAATTGTAACTGCTTTACAAGGATATTTCGTTTGAGGGTGATAGCACTGAAAGAAAATACAGCTAAAACTGATATTTCTCTATCCAGCTTTATTTAATTAAGTTGTAGAGCAAATCCAAAGTCACAAATCTCCCCACGGAAGGCTATTGGATATAAAGCGTCAAATAGTGACATTAAGAAAACACTTTGCTCAGTTAAAGCATGAATATTCTGAAACTGATCTCTAATAATAAGGGGAGGAATTTTAAATTGAGTGCAGTGCATTTGTAATGCTATTTTTTAAATATACAAGTTTAATAAAAATTCACATAGAAGTTTAAATGTTGTATTGAGAAAGCGTACCGCGTAATACTTGATGTTTATATATTAGGTATATGTGTAATATACTGGGTCATCCATACATCATTTCTTGGAGATAGGTGGGTCCTCATTTGGCAACAGGATTAGTCTTCGTGGGGGATGGAAATACAACGATCTACATAGACACTGGTTCATTCAAGATCTCCTTGGAGAAACGCTGAAGTAAAAGAAATGGCAAATAATATGCCTAATTGTTCTACTCAACCGGAACTTATTTATTACACATATGTCCATTTAAAATCACCCCGTAGTGAAAATCATTTAAAGCTTGCGACTATGGATCATTAAAACACA
Organism: Mantis religiosa; assembly: GCA_030765055.1. NCBI lineage: Eukaryota > Metazoa > Arthropoda > Insecta > Mantodea > Mantidae > Mantis > Mantis religiosa. The sequence continues at coordinate 184,767,899 of CM060947.1, forward strand.
AGGAATATAAAAGAAATCACGCGAACTTGAGAAAAACATTCGCCAGGGTATCAACTGAATTTATAAAGGTCAACTAAGAAAACCCATGGAAGTTTAATAAGATGCTAGAAATGTGCTGAAAATAAAAAAAAAGCGACATGGGCATTTAAACTACGTTTAAATTTATTATACATATCTCTGCTCTATCTTGCTAAACAACAGGCGCTCGTACAAACCAGCAAGTGAAAGCGATAACTTATCAGTGCCACGGGATCTCGCCTGGGAGACACGATATATGTTTGATCCTGTATTACACTGGTTATTTGAGATATATACTTGGTTTGAGAGGAGAACATTTCCTATACAACATGGCAAACGAGAAGGCGTATCGCAAAAAATTTGCAAGAGAACCTGTATTTTAGTAATGCAGAAAATGATTTACAAGAAAACATATCAAAAGAAGAAGCAAAGCAACAGTAAGTAGATCCAATAACCCTTGCAGAATTAGACGATTTATGTAACACTATTAAAATCGAAAGGCACCAGGAATAAATGGAATGAATGGAAAACTTATAAAATACAGTGGAATAATGTGCAAATTAAGAATACTACATTTAATTAATAATTGTTGGCAAAAATGTAAAATACCTGAATCATGGTCAATAGCTCTAATTAAAAATATATTCGAAAAAGGAGTTTGCAAAAACTGTGGAAATTACAGAGGGATAAGTTTAATGAACACAAGTTTAAAAAAAATATACTAAAATAATAAATAATAGACTGAAAACTATTATAGAATGCCTTATAGGAGAAGAGCAGAGTGGATTCCTGAAAGGCCGATAACGTATTTGTTCTTAATCGAATAATTGAACAACGAAGGGAAAATAATTTGGAAACACATATCACATTCATTGACCTGGAAAAGGCTTTTGACAGAGTAACTAGATCAAAACTGTGGCAAATATCAGAAAGTAAGGGTTACCCACCACATATTATTAATGTAATAAAAGGCATATACACAAATACAAATATAAGAATTGATACTGGGGATAGGTTAACAGAACAAATTTCTACCAATACTGGACTAAGACAAGGGTGTAGCTTATCACCTACTCTTTTTAGTATATATGGACGATATTCTAAATGATCCAAGAATCAAAATAAAACAAAATATTTATATTAATACCCTGCTGTTTGCGGATGACCAAATATTGATTCATCGGAATGAAAATCAACTGCAAAAATCAATATATATTCTAAATAATATAGTACAAAAGTATAATTTTAAAATATCAGAATGTAACGGGATTATATTTTCGTTCATCTTCAACTAATAAGAAGCAAGCCAACTTTTTGTAACATCCAAGTCGAGTTTTAATATACTGAGAGTCATGAGATCTTTTCTCAGGTGTGGATACGGATTTTTGGTGAAAATAAAATTTAGATGAGTCCAATTTTGTAATATATTATTTAATTATATAATACGAACTATGATTCACTCTTATCTATTATAAATATTGAATAACACTTTTTGAATCTTATTAATTTTCCTTTACAATTACAATCCTCGTAACATCTTTCCTCCTTCTCCAGCAAGACACAAGATTCTCACTTTTTCTAGATTATTGATTTTCTTGTCCCCATAGCAATTCCCACCTTATTTTGTGATTGGCCGATTCACTGACACGTCATCACAGCACGTGATACCACGTCACACCACTACTACTTCGGCCAATCACACAACTACATACATTTTTATATATTTATTATTCCTTCGAACATTACTAAACAAAAATACTGTTACAAATGCCCCTCTTCGAAATATATGGAAAATAACCAAATAAAGGAATTAACAATCTGTTTCCATATATTTCGAAGAACAGCCCCAATTAACAATTTCGTTTACACCAATATTACACAACATCAATACAACATACATAAAATATAATAATATACCTACATTGGATAAAATATAATAAATGAACATTTAACAACAATTTCACATTTTTACACAAACATAAAACACAACAATAAATTAACATTAATTAAAATACAACAATATATTGATGTTTAACAATGTTTTTTTTATTATTATTTAACACACACATAGTATATATTCAATATTGTTTCAATTACTGTCAAGGCTTTTATGTGTATAGGGATCAGTATCATTCACTTTAAATGTGTGTGTGTATTTGTTACACAGTCCAGGTTTTGAACTAAAGGCTTTTCTATTCTTTAATATACACAATTTCAACTGTTCTTTTCTCGCTTGGTCTAAATTGTATGTGTTTTCTAACTTTACTTGTAATATTCTCTGGAATTCTATTTCTTCCTCCACTTGGCTTCCGCCGTTCTTATCTTGTATTGTATATAATTGGCAACAATGCTTTTCAAGGTCAGTTACATTATTTTGCAATCCATCAATAATTAAATTCTTCCCACAATTTTCATTTTCATCGTATTCAATATTACCATTTTCTTGCAAAAGTATATCTTCCACAAAAAACCTTTCATTATTTATATTATCCCTGTTCTCTTCTTTTCTTTCATCTTCTTCCAATAATTTTATTACTAATAAATCATTTTCTGTCTTAACCTTCATTTCATGCATTTCGAAATTCAATACACTTTGCCATTCATATAATAAATCATTACCCACAATTACATCTCTTGCCAAATGTGGAATTACCAACGTAATGAAATTGAAATTCCATTCACCTATTCGGCCCTTAATTAATACTTTCATTGTTGGTTAGGTTGGTGCTATCGTTTATATTCGCATCATTCTCTGTGCTTTGTGTATTTTCGACTATTTCATTTTGATTACTTCTTTCAAATCTCACACCCCTAAAATCTCTTTGATTTGCACTAAATAAACTAGTACCTCTACCCCTATTAAAATTACTTATTCGCTGATTATTTCCTCGATAAAATCTTACATGGTTTATTTGATCATTTCTTCCAATTCTCGTCGACTGATTGTTATGATCATTCCTTTGCACATTATTTTGAACTCCACTTCCTGTTCCGGGAATTACAGATTCATAAGTTCGTCTAGGATCATAACCTCTTCCTTCAAATCTTTGATTTCTCACGGGTGCCCCGCCCCAATTTAAACTCGTCCTATTATTCCTATTATTTGTATGTTGTGATTCCTGTCGATTTCTTCCTCGCTCAATATGGACGTTATTATAGTTACCATCACAGGATGTAGTATCATTAATGAGGTTATGTGCTTCAAATTCGGATAATAATTCAATCATATCAGAGAAATCGATAGGCTTAGCCACAATTAAATGATTTCTGATATGTGGTGGATAATGACGTATTAGCATGTTGACAATTTCTGTCTCAGAAATTTCGGGATTGATCAACTTACTTTTGTTTGTTAATTTTAAGAAATATTCAGTCATAGAAATCCCTTTTTTAAACTCAAACCTACCCGTTGCTAACTCAACTTTTATTCTTCTTTGTCTCTCAGGTCCCCAAAATCTATTTATAAACAGATTTCTGAAAGTACTGTATGTTTCATGTGAAGCCAAAGTTAACCTTAACCACTCAAGAGCATTTTTCTTCTAACAGCGTTTTACTATTACCATCCGAAATTCATTGGGAATTCTCTTAATACGGAAATATTCTTCCAATTCCCTAAGAAATACTTTTGGATTATCACCTGATTCCTCATCAAAACTTGGTGGACTAATATCATTTAGTGAATAATGTACACATTCATTTTGACCTAGACTGTGGAGTTGTGTGTGTGAGGACATGTTCTGTGTGTTTCTGTGATAATTAATATCATTATCTGGACTCACAAAATCACTACATTCACTTACTACATCACTAGACTTCTGATGATTGCTTAATTCACCTGGTAAGTCACAATCGTTTATATTTGTAATTCTAGACATTTCTTTCCCGTTATTTACTTTTCTAGCCTGTAATGCAATTACAACTTGTGTCAATTTTCCTAAGTTATCCTTTTCTTTTTCAAAATGTTCTTTTACCTCTTTAATTTGCAAAATTACTTCTTCTTTTGCTTTACTTATCTCATCAATTTGTAACTTTATTTCCTCTTGGTGTATCTTACTTTCATCATGTTGTAATTGCATTTCAGAACAAATTACATTGATTCTTTGTTCTACTTTATCTCCTAATTCTTCTCTTTGTTTTTGTGTTATTTCTGCCTGTTGTATCCTAAATGTTTCTAACTCTTTGTTTAATTCCATTCTTATTTCTTGTTTCACAATGTCCTGACCTAACCTAGTTTCCTGAATTATCTCTCTCAACTCATTGACTTCCTTTCTATTCTCATCCTTATTAATCTCTATGATCTGCATGAGCCTTTCCATATTATCCCTACACTCTTTTCTCCGTTCTCTAATCTCCTGTGAAATTTCAGATTTTAATTCCTGTTTTAGCTTCTGTAATAAATTAATTTCTAAGTTACTCACATTTTGTGCTAGTTCCTGTCTTACTCCTACATCTAAATCATTCATTTTCTTAGTTAAATCATTTACATTTTGTTCTATTTTAGAATCTAAATTACTCATTTCTGATTTTACATCTTTCATTATAGAATCTAAATTACTCATTTCAGATTTAACATCTCCTATTTTAGAATCCAAATTACTCATTTCTGATTTTAAATCATTTGCATTTTGTTCTATTTTAGAATCTAAATTACTCATTTCTGATTTTAAATCATTTGCATTTTGTTCTATTTTAGAATCTAAATTACTTAACATTTTCGTTATTCTTTCCAACATTGACTCATTATCTATGCTTAATCTTGCATCCTCCCTATTCATTCCTACACTATCAGTAACTTCTCCTTCCACTGTTATTTCTTTTCTACTCGCCATCTTTTTAACTATTTTCTGATTTCTTAACAACATAAATCTACTACTACTACTATTTTTTTTTTTTTCACTCACTTAAACCAGTTCTCGTTTTCTTCTTTCTTCTCTCTTCTTTCTTCTTTCCTTTTAAATTCCCACGGAGCTGCACGATGCTTTAATCTCCTCTTCTTTATCCTATTCGAGCCCCACACGTTGCTGCGCCATTTGTAACGGGAATGTTTTCTTTCTCCATTATGGCGGTCGGTATAATACTTTCTTTCACTCCAGAATCATGATTTTCCATCGCTCTTTCTATGCTAGTCGCCATGTTTCTCCCATAAGACAGCACTAACGGCGCAGTTACTCGAATATAGTTAATTTAATCAATTTTTTTTCTTCTATCAAAAGTAATACTGGCTAGCGCCAAATGATAGATTCACAGATTAAGACAAAATGATATATAATTTTCTTGGAGATTTTATAATCATCGTAACATCTTAGCAAATGCTCTCAAGCAAGACACAAGATTCTCACTTTTTCTAGATTATTGATTTTCTTGTCCCCATAGCAATTCCCACCTTATTTTGTGATTGGCCGATTCACTGACACGTCATCACACCACGTGATACCACGTCACACCACTACTACTTCGGCCAATCACACAACTACATACATTTTTATATATTTATTATTCCTTCGAACATTACTAAACAAAAATACTGTTACAAGAATAAAATACAAAAATTATGGCTTTTAAGCAAATTATAATGTAAGATCAAAAATTGTTTTAGGAAATAAGATTTTAAAACAAATATCGAGTTTTAAATATTTAGGATCTAACATAAGTTTTAGAAACAATGCTGATATAGAAGAAAAAGTAAACAAATTCCCAGCAATATGTGGGACAATCGAAAGAACTTTTAAAAACAGAGTGAGAAAGGATACAACAATGAAAATGTATAAGGTAATGACTATTCCAACTTTACTATATGGAAGCGAAACCTGGGTGCCAAAACAAAAGGATTTAAATAAAATACAGATTGCAGAAATGAAATTTTTAAGAAGTTTTAAAGGTTGTACAATATTGGAAAAAATAACAAATGAGAATATTAGAAAGGAATTAGAAATCGAACCAGTCCATGAAAAAATATCAGCGAAGGCAACAATGGCATGAACATATATTAAGAATGGAGGATGGAAGATATACAAATGCAGTATTAAACTATAATCCAAAAGGAAGAAGAGACAGAGGACGACCCAGGAAACGCTGGAGAGATCTATGAAGCCGGAACGAACGATATGTCCAAACCATGGAGTGAAGAAGAAGAAGTAGAAGAAGAAGAACAAGAACAAGAAGTTTACCTCAGCTTATCGCACATACACGGCGAGTTCAATGTATGTATATTTGCTCAGATGTAATCATGTCTTCTGGACAGCAACGTGTCACACATTGTCAGGTGCGAGAAATCATATCATATAGCCACACACAGCTTCCAATTGCTCTGTTTGTGTTTCGTAACTTACTGTATGTCAACTTACTAATATTTCACCCTTCCAATCGTACATAAGAAACGATAAGATAAGGAACGATCGCAGCGCTGGTTACCTGAAGCTCAATGCGCCTCAACGCTCTGTCGAGTCATAAAGTTAAATCAACATCTGTTATATAACTATAACCTAAATATTTCTGCTTACACAAACTTTATCAGGTACATCTGATGAAGCTGAAAACAGCACTTTTAAATTTTTATTCTTATGTAATATGCTACCTTTTCTGACAGTAAGTTTCTACCCGATTATTATATAATTGTATATAACATATCATAAATAATGGACTATATGTACCTTGCTTTCACCAAATGAGGGAGGGATCATAAGGATGCAGAATTAAACAATAAAAATGCCAAATTTACTATTAGGTTTCCAAGGATTATAAAGAAAAATTTATAACTACATTCTTTCTTACCCGTTTGTTGTTTAAAAAATTTGCACAATTAAGGATTTTTATGTTTTACATTGCCGTTATTCCTGTATCGCAACCGTTTAGCACGAAATATAGTGTAGCTTTGATTGTACGCCAAGTCCAAGGGAGAAAAACATTACAGAAATATAATTTCTATTGTAACTTCACTTACCTTGTTTTTGTTCTATAATCCTTTTTTCCCTTTTAATTATGAATACCTCTGAAAAAATACGTTTTAATAACATCGCATGGCAAATTATCCATACAATAGGAAAGTGGGAGGAGGATGAAGGAAGGGGAGAGAGGAAGAAAGGAGGAACAGAGAGGTTAAGCGTACCAGAAGCAGAAAGTAAGGGGTTATCTGGAAAGAATCCCCAATTTCTTTCCCCATTTGTTTATTAGCTAAGGTTTATGCATTTAGAGTTTAGTTAAATCAAGCAGCTTTTTAGACAAATCTGCATGTTTTCCTTAATTGGGCTTTTTGATGTCTTCTCTAGAGTTAGGAGGCATACATGTAATTTCTGTAAAATGCAAAAGCTGCAGAAGTAAAACTCAACTGTATGAACTGAGTCAACTGCGCTGTTGAGTGATAACGGGCTAAAAGCACAGGATAAACAAAGAGTATAAACGAAAGAATACATGAAACGCTTATATCTGTGACTATAACAATTTTCATTCATTTATATTGTCGCGAGGCACTTGTTATTTGGCGAGAGAGAGAGAAGCGGGGAGTGAAAGAGACAGATAGCGCCAAAGCCACGCCCGCACGCACTAGCGCTGAACACTTGCCAAGGAGAGACGGGACGGGGAGAGAAAGAGCCAAAGAGATGTGTGGACAGTTCCCTCTCCTTCGCCTGCCTTCTAGAAAGATCGTGTGGCTTCACCAGTCTTCGAGAAACAGCAACTCGCATATAAATGCGGCTGAGCTGAAGCTGCGAGTCAGTTCAACACAAATGGTCAACATACTACACAGCTTCGTGCGACACCGCACATTCCAAGTCACAGTCGCGGGGAAAACATCTACACTCAGACCAGTGAGAGGCGGAGTCCCCGAAGGCTCAGTACTATCCCCCACCTTATTCAACGTCTTTAAGGCAGATTTCCCAACAGATTCACAAGTCGAAATGGCACAATACGCTGACGACGTGATTCTGTTCTGCAAAGACAAACACATCCTCAGAGCCTTCAACCCCTTACAAAGACATCTCCGTCTCACACAACAGTGGTGTAGGCATTGGCGGATGTCCGTTAATCCGGACAAAAGCCACGCCATACTTTTTACAAAGCGCCACACCCCCGCAGACTGCCCCAACTTCAGCTACCGAGGTCGAAGAATGGAGTGGACCAACTCTGTCCAGTACCTAGATGTCAACGTAGACAGGTGTCTAACTTTTCGCCAACACATCAGGGACCGATCGGCGAAGGTACATGGAGCAATTGCTTCCCTGTATCCAATGCTGGGATCAATCTCGATGCCAGTTGGCATGAAGTTATACCTCTTCTGAGCGCTGGTAATCCCAGTTATGCTTTACGCCTGCGAGATCTGGGGCATAGCCGCAGACAGCTGGCTAGCATGGCTCCGACGTGCACAGAATAGAGGACTATATATTCTGTGGGACGTTATTTTCCTACCAGGTTGCTTCACGAGGCCCCGAGTCTTCCATACGTGGATGATGAAATTAGGCGCCGGGCATCAACATTATACGCAAGTTTACCCAACCACAGAAGCGCCCTTGTCAGGTCCTTGGGAGATTATGACCCCACTAGACGCCGTTCTAGACAGCACCGGTTACCCCGCATGGCTTGCGGGCATCCGAGATAACCCAGGAGCTAATCCGAACAGCAGCTAAAGCTGAGCTCCACATAATCCTTCCAAGCTGCTTGGCATCAAAATTATTCCCCAAAGTAAAAGCAAATGAACACACCAGGGTGCAAGGCATTGCATCCTGTCCTTCAACCCCTAGGTACATGTTTGTAACCTCATAACCAATATCAATCTAAAAACCCACATCTCACCCTACAACATCCCGAAATCTATACCTTACCTGCGGTAAAACCGTTAACGGGTGGGCACGCAGCAGAAACTTTCTGGCTATATACAGCCAGCACCACATGGCATGGCATGCGAGTCAGTCAGGAGTCAGTTCAGCAGGGAGCTGTTAGGAGTTGCAGTTGCGAGCAAGTGAGCTGTGTGTGGGCATTTGAACTGTATCGAGTCGAGTCGAGAACTGATAATCGTGTAGTCAGTTGAAGATCAATTCTTTTGTTTGTTTGCGTGTGGTGAAGCCACGAGAGACTGTGTTGGTGTATATTACGTTATTTTGCTGCAAAGGTGTGTACAAACTGTCTTTCTACGGAAATAAAGAGCAGTTTGAATTTCTGCAAACTAGCCTTTTAATTTTACGTAACTACAAAGTCACAATATTCATATTAAAATAATTCATTTTATTTGTATAATATATGAAAATGTACTTCACACAAGGCATACAAAATCAAAGTCATTATTTCACTATTAAGGATTTCGTTTGCCCTGTATCTGCCTTTGTTATTTACCTTTTTGAACCGTGTAACTAATATTCCATACTTACCGTTATTGCTGCTAGCTATAGGCTGACATTCCCCTCTGCAATCTGGTTGCTATGAAAACAAAATAAATCTCAGTACTTTAAAGAATGATAAATGCGGTAAGTAAAAACGTGCAGTTTGAAATATCTATTGTGATATTACAATGTGTATAGTTCCTGAACGTAATTGCAGCATCTCTGCTCCTTCTCATTATATCTAAACTTCCTGAACTCATCAATTTACTACTGTTTAGTACAACTTACGCCAGTATGTTCTTTTCATTAATATCCACACCATCTTCTTTTATCCATTTACACATTGAATAATAGACCAACTAATATTTTTGATATTAATTGATCACATCCGGCTTTCCACGCCTTTTCTATTTCATCATCACTGCACACATCGTCTAAAACTTTCTCCATAATTATAATTAAACCCTCAGTTAACTTTGTTTTACACTTTTAACAAATATAACGTCGCAGCAACAGGCACAAAAGTTTCGCACAAATAAAAAACAGACGGCGGCTATTGTTTCATGGTAATAAAGAGCTTGCGTAATCAGTTTACGATCGCGCAGCTAGTGTAAACAGATAGCCGGCAACAAAGTTAGCTAAGATAAAGGACTTGCCAGCCAGATAGGATTTCACGTTTGGAAGTTTCGAGAGATATCTCGATTGACAGAGAATCGTTGTCTTTCTGATTTGCTCGAGAAGTCTCTCGAATTATGAATGAGATATATAAGCGATTGTGACACGCCAGCAGGACAGGTAAACAGAGTGAGTAAGTAGGGAACATCTGAGCGAGTAGTGGAGTTGTGAAACAAGAATTGTTGTAAAGACATGTAACAAGAGTGTTGTAAAACGAGAGTCAGCTGTGTTGGTGTTGTAAGGAGAGCTGCTTGTTATTGTCATCGACCTTGGTACTGGTAGACTGATGGTGTACGTAACGTAATGCTGCTGTAATCTATAAGAGTATTTCTACGAAAATAAAGGAGATTTTTAATTTCTGCAACTTGGTCTTTTAATTCTACGAACCCACAAAGTCACAATAATATGGCGACATGACCAACAGCGTTTATTATATCTCCATGTCAACACATATATCCGAAGTTATATTTATTAATATTTCAGCTTATATCTTAATTATTAAAAGTCATAGTGATATAAATACACATAGCGCAAAAAATAGTATGCAATACACTTGTAGTAAGCGCATAACGGAATCTCGGCGCAAGCGTCTCGTTTTTTGAAACCTTTCCTTGTTCCGTACAAAGTGCTTACATTGGTACCGCAATATACTATTGTGATGTTTGCTCTGTTTACACTTTGTCCACTATTGACATATGCACATACACGCATAAATACATAGAGACGCACGCTCATGCCTGAGGCGGGGCGCGAAGGCAGTTCTCTGCGCTATGAATTATTTACCTAGTGATTGCGGTCCAGAGTAGGCTTCATTAGAATCTGAGCCCGTCCTATAGAAGCTAGAGTTTGCCCTATATTATCATGCTCACTATAGAATTTAATATACTTTAAAGTGCAAAATTGGACAAATGCTGACGGATAAAGAACTTTAATTTATTTGATAGCTGATACTAAAATGTAGCTTTTAACTCGAGCAACTTATAATACAAATTGAAGTGCTAGCATCGATAAAATAGTTCGATATTATAATATTCTATGTTACCACCTTTGTTTCTTACAATTGAAATGATTTATATATAAATTGGAGATATTATATCCATTAAATAATTGTGGATTATTTAAATGATCCAGACATTTATTCGAGAGAACCAGAGGAAATTTTGCAACCAGTTGTTAGGATAATTGAAATTGTTACCAAATAAATTCAGGAAACAGTACAACCAGCAATACAACAGTGCCATTCAATGGGAACGCTAAAAGACGTTTAAAATAATTACAATAAAAATATGTTCCGTGGTCAACACCGATGCTATCAAAGTACAAAAGCGAAGCCCAAAGAACGATTGAATGAAGCTCACCTTTGCGTATGTTTGAACGTATACTGCTATTTTAGACAAAATTTAGATAGATACCTTATCATTTAACTTCCAGGGCTGCGTAATATAAATGACAACACATGTTAAAAGTGACACTACATATTATAACTGTGCATGAACTAAGCAAATGTATTTAAAACAATCATTGTTGAAGATGGCTGTTTGGAGGGCCATGAAAACGTGATTTTATGATATGATATGATATTTTTACTCTGCATATTCTAAAATTTTACAATTTACAACTTTTGGCTACATTTATTTATCTTTACCTTGTTGCTATCTTGGCTTACGTGACACCCTAGTCTTCTGCTCAGCCAGGTAGCTCTTAACCTCCATGCCTCCTTGTTACGTAATTAGTCCCATTCTTCCCCCTTATCTTCCTTTCTTATATTGTTTACATTTCTGGCCCATTTTTCTTTTACTTTCTGCAAGAACTCGCCAATACTTCTTACCTTCTTTTCCTCCCTTCCGGTTAACATTTTTATAGCTTATATTATTTACATTTCTAGCCCATTTTTCTTTTACTTTCAGCAAGAACTCACCAATACTTCTTACCCTCTTTTCCTTCCTGCCCGTTAACATTTTTATAGCTACTATCCTCTTCTCTACTTTCTCCCATTTTTCCTCCCGAACTTTTTTTCTACATTTTGCAACCTCCTAGCATTCTGTTACATAGTGTTCTATGCTTTCTTCTCCCCCATACAATTCACAAATTCTCTTTTCCCTACCTCTTATCCCTCTTAGAAATATTATTCCTGTTCTCATCCATGCTAACCCTTCTCTCTCTCTCCTGCCTATTGCAGTAATAATCTACATATGCTTCTCGTCCCCAATTTCGATTTATTTGCTTGTAAAATTGTAATGATTTCATATTTTCTAAACGTCCCCACATTTCCCGTCGTTCTATATCTTCTATTCTGCATTTTACTAATTTACCCACATCGCTTGTATTCCTTTCCTCTAATCTCCATATATCTCCCATTCCTGTTTCTTCCATAATTCCTCGTATCTCTGCCCACCAACTATTTGAGTTCGCTATCTTTTTTGCTGTTTCATCATAACTTCGTTCACTTTTTTCCAATTATAATACACAAAAGGACCTTTGCATTCTGTTGAAACATCCGAATGAAGACGAAGAGAAAAATGAACTTCAGGCATCATACTTAGCATATATTGGATGGGAACTTTAAAGGGTGTTGCTGTTGAATACTAGGGAATACGAAATTTTTAGTATTTATTGTAATATAAGATAAGTCATTGTGATAAAAATAAAGTTATTCAATATTGTTTCTATTTACATTGCAATTAATATTAAATAAACATATGGTGAGTCATACACCATTGATCTGCTAAAATAAATCATCTGTTTCAAAGCGCATATCAGCCATCACACATCACAGATCAATGAGATTTGAATGAATAGAATATTATATTAACTTTATTTTATATGCATGAAGCAACATAATAAACACATGTTGTGTATTATTCCCTATAAAAAGGTAAATTGTGTACTGACTAATTATTTCATTATTTTTCCGCTTCCGTGACTTGCAGGCTACTTCAGAATTCGACTGATCTTTAAGGGATTATAGAGCGGTATTGGTAGAACAATTACAGATAACATACTTATGGCCCCAAGGCACATGATTTTGTGCAATAAGCCAAAGTATGTCTCAGCCAGTATACCACTGATCTATGTCAATGGCATATGCAAACATTTGCTTCATTGCCATGTTTACACATATAGCGGTAAAGTAAGAAGTTCCCAAATAACTTTCCCAAATGTTTCTATTTTTCCACATTTCTTTCTGTAAATGGTTGAGTGTGAAGGATATGGAATACTCCATTGCTGCATTTGTTATTACCACTATGTTAAATGAAATAAATTCAACGAATGAATTTTGAACAGAAACTTACAACGAAAAATATTGTAATATTCTAAACATATAACCGCACAATACATGTAAGTAGAATACCGTATGGGGGTGACTTTAAAAAATAACATGGAACTAATACACTATTGAGCTGATGGGTTTAATAAAATGCGCTTTTCGTACTGGAAGGAAATAATAAGCAGAAAGACAAGTCACATAGCCGCTTAAGGTTTATTTATTCATATCCAGGAACCTTAGAAAAGCATACGAGGGGGTGTCATAAAGTTTTAATCATCACCCGTTAAAAATTTGATAGAGTTTGTGTTGATGTGTGCTTGTTAGTTCTTCTCTACGTAGTAACCATGGTTTACACATTTTTCCTACCGTTTCTTGACCTTCCGAATACCTTGATTGTAGAAGTCTGCAGAATTCGCTTTAAACCACTCTTCCACTTCATTAATGACGTCAGCTGTGTTGTCAAATAGGCGACCACGCAACGAATTCTTCTTTTCCGGCAACAAGAAAGTCACTTGGTGCAAGATCGGGCGAATAAGGCGTATGCTGTAAGGTCTCAAAAGCCACATTCCTTTGTTTTGTCAACTGAAACTTGAGATGAATGAGCTGGTGCATTGTCAGACAGAAGACGAACACCTTTGGAGAGCATACCGCGTCATTTCTTAATCAGGGCTGTTCGTAACTTGCCCAAAAGATTGCATTAGCATCTGTTAGTGATGGTTTGACCTTTGGCAAGATAATCTGTAAGGATGACTCCACGACAGTCCCAGAAAACTGAAAGCATGACCTTCCCAGCTGACTTTTGCACCTTTGCCATTTTGGGAGGGGGGAATCGGCATGTTTCCATTCCATGCTCATGGTTTTTGTCTCTAGATCATGCTGATAAATCCAGGATTCATCCATGGTTAACTGATGATAAAAGATCATCTTCATCCTATTCCAACAGCATTAACATCTGTCTTGAAATGTCACGCCGTGTTTGCTTTTGGAAAGTGGAACCCACCGTGCAGACACCTAAGACATGTGCAGTTCGTCATGAATAATTTTCCTCACACTACCATAACTAAGATGTGTCTCATTCATGATCATTTCGATGGTTGCTCGTCTGTCTTCCAGTATTGAACTCTCCACTTTCTTCACAGTGACAACATCGTTTGTCATTGACGGTCTACCAGCTCTTGGTTCATCTGTCAGACACATGTGACCAGGTTGAAAATTCTTTTTCCACCTCACAGTAGTATCATACGATGGGCAAACATTTCCATAAATGGCCATCATCTCACATGGATTTCCCAGGCAGTTTTGTCCTTCAAATGCAGGAATTTGATCACACTACGAGCCTGAATTTTCTCCCTCTTACAACCCAGTCACTTCTGGATCTCACTGTTAAAAAAAGTGAGAGAGAGAGAGAGAGAGAGAGAGAGAGAGAGAGAGAGAGAGAGAGAGAGAGAGAGAAAACGCAATCAAATCACTGAAACTACCAACATTATGTCCCGAGGGATCAATGATGAGATTGAAAAATTGTCATCAATCTAGCATAAAAACTACCGGGTAAAGAAACAGCTAACAGTGAGTATTCCTATTTTTGAACCACAATCTTCTAAAATAATTTCCATTTGAAAAGTGCCAGTGGATCACAAGACGTGTATCTTACATTTGCGAAAGATCAACATACCTGTGAGAGAACCTGCTGCTACTCCCACAGATAGCTCCCTAGATAATATTGTTGACTATAGTGAATTAGTGCTGTGTTCGATACCCTCTTTAAAATAACTTTAATTTCCTTTTTGTGTTCAAGATCTGCATATATGCAAACAGCAATGCTATTTTTTTTTAATAATGCAGTGGAAGAAAACGTTTAGAATTAGAGTAATATAGTTCTTTTTAAACATGGTTTTGGTATGCAACGTTAATCATGAAGTAATAACTCTTGTCTTGACTTTCGTTTCTTTTTGTTTTATTTATTGTTATCTTAAAAACTAGATTTATAATATTTTGAAGTTACATAGTATTTGGAGTAACAATGTAGCAACGGAGTATTGATAAATTAATAATGATACAAGAAAAAGAAGTACTTTAGGTGCATGCCAAGAGATTACAATGCTTAAACAAATAATTCACAACATAAAATCAACATTGTGAAAATAATTAGCTGCGTGAAATCAGTTTCAACCCGGTGGTTGTGAAGAATCATGTACGTTGTAGGGTTTACTACATATTAAGAAGAGTATAACTTTAATGGATAGAGTCAACATGAAAAATTCAATGCCATGGCCGGGATTTGAACCACGGATCTACTGGTTTCCGTCCAGTCGCTCTTAACCTTTGAGCTACCATGGTCAACGTGCCTTCCTGACATTAAATTCTCCAGTTGACTCATATTTCCCCGGTAGACCACTAGGGGCTCTCGCATCCGAGATACACCGTTCGTGGCGACTTACTATTGTAAGTACTTAAGTCCCAGGCTTCATCATTTAACTCTTATTATTTTAGTTAATTGATGGAAATTAATCATTTCTCCACACTAGCCGTATATAGGCTAAGATATTTAATGGATAGAGTCAACATGAGGAAGGCACGTGTCAGGAAGGCACGTTGACCATGGTAGCTCAAAGGTTAAGAGCGACTGGACGGAAACCAGTAGATCCGTGGTTCAAATCCCGGCCATGGCATTGAATTTTTCATGTTGACTCTATCCATTAAATATCTTAGCCTATATACGGCTAGTGTGGAGAAATGATTAATTTCCATCAATTAACTAAAATAATAAGAGTATAACTTTTTTGTAGTGACGATTATTGGACAACGTAAGGCTAAATTTGTCTACACAAACCTTCAAACTACAGCCAACGCAATTACATTAATTGTACGTGTAAAGAATTCTACAAGGTGTCAAATAATGCCAATTTATATCTCCTAAATTTGTGCAACTAGAGAAAGTTGTGGAGTATGGTATTATAGTACCTGGTTTTTGATTACAGGACTCTCATCCCGTTCATATCCGCTTACATTAACCTAAGAATCCTAACTAAACACGAGCTAAATTTTGATACCACAGGACCCTGCTAACCTAGGCGTTGTAACGTAACATGCTCCTAAGTTTAAACTGCCAATTTTGTATTTGTAGTACTTGGGAATTTGTTAATTGGCTACGGACGGACAAGTGGACCAATATACAGTAAATTGTGCTCCGTAGTAGTGAGGATCCTAGGAAAAAAATGAAGCTATCTGATCAAAACACGTTTGGTGTCTCTACTACTTACCGTAATCCCTAACGAGATTCACTGGAAATACATATTTGGACGTTTCCTGAATCTGGAAAAAAATATAACCAAGTGCCTTTGAGTCTTTTAACAGTATGGCAACATGAAAAGTGGTTAAATACCAAACTTGGTATAAAGCTCAGCATCTACCAAAAATGAGACTCTTGGGTTCTCAAGCTACCATGTAACAAAAAGGTTTTCGTTAGGTTTCATTTTGTAAAAATTTCTCTTAAGATTTGTATTTAAAAAGAAAGTGCAATCGAGTTTTTCAGTGAGAAAATAAAATCTCCCCATTCCGAATGATATTTATGTCACTTACAAACGTAAATATCATGCTGCATAAAAGATATACATGTGTTAAATTACACAATTTATGTTCAATATTTCTGTGGCATTAAACGATTTCAAAATATTTTTTTAATTAGTTTGAATTTTCCAATACTTGCAATATTTGTTTCGAGTGGAAAATCACTATTCAGTTGTATTATGGTCATCACAGAGCCACTTTTATTTTAATATAAAAATAGCTTTTCATACCTTTAACCAGTATTAAATAATAATAATAATATATATTTCGATTAGGAAATGAATAGAAGATCACACTTTATAAAAATAATTTGTAGGAGTAGAAAAACACAAGGAAAATACAACACAAATTCTTCTGTATAATAATAACAACAATAATAATAACAATAATAATAACAATAATAATAATGATAATGATGCTGATGATATTATTATTATATTATTATTATTATTATTATTATTATTATTATTATTATTATTATTATTATTATTATTATTATTATTATTATTATTATTATTATTATTATTATTATTATTATTATTATTATTATTATTATTATTATTATTATTATTATTATTATTATTATTATTATTATTATTATTATTATTATTATTATTATTATTATTATTATTATTATTATTATTATTATTATTATTATTATTATTATTATTATTATTATTATTATTATTATTATTATTATTATTATTATTATTATTATTATTATTATTATTATTATTATTATTATTATTATTATTATTATTATTATTATTATTATTATTAATAATATTAATATTATTATTATTATTATTAATAATATTAATATTATTATTATTATTATTAATAATATTAATATTATTATTATTATTATTAATAATATTAATATTATTATTATTATTATTATTAATAATATTAATATTATTATTATTATTATTATTAATAATATTAATATTATTATTATTATTATTATTAATAATATTAATATTATTATTATTATTATTATTAATAATATTAATATTATTATTATTATTATTATTATTAATAATATTAATATTATTATTATTATTATTATTAATAATATTAATATTATTATTATTATTATTAATAATATTAATATTATTATTATTATTATTATTAATAATATTAATATTATTATTATTATTATTATTATTAATAATATTAATATTATTATTATTATTATTAATAATATTAATATTATTATTATTATTATTAATAATATTAATATTATTATTATTATTATTAATAATATTAATATTATTATTATTATTATTATTATTATTATTATTATTATTATTATTATTATTATTATTATTATTATTATTATTATTATTATTATTATTATTATTATTATTATTATTATTATTATTATTATTATTATTAATATTATTATTATTATTATTATTATTAATATTATTATTATTATTAATAATATTAATATTATTATTATTATTAATAATATTAATATTATTATTATTATTATTATTATTATTAATAATATTAATATTATTATTATTATTATTATTATTATTATTAATAATATTAATATTATTATTATTATTAATAATATTAATATTATTATTATTATTATTATTATTAATAATATTAATATTATTATTATTATTAATAATATTAATATTATTATTATTATTATTATTATTATTATTATTATTATTATTATTATTATTATTATTATTATTATTATTATTATTATTATTATTATTATTATTATTATTATTATTATTATTATTATTATTATTATTATTATTATTATTATTATTATTATTATTATTATTATTATTATTATTATTATTATTATTATTATTATTATTATTATTATTATTATTATTATTATTATTATTATTAATATTATTATTATTATTATTAATATTATTATTATTATTATTAATATTAATATTAATATTAATATTATTATTATTATTATTATTATTATTATTATTATTATTATTATTATTATTATTATTATTATTATTATTATTATTATTATTATTATTATTATTATTATTATTATTATTATTATTATTATTATTATTATTATTATTATTATTATTATTATTATTAATATTAATATTAATATTGTCATTATTGTCATTGTCATTATTGTCATTATTGTAATTATTATCATTATTATTATTGTAATTATTATTATTGTAATTTCCTATAAGGAAAGTAAAACTAAGTTTTCTTTTAAGTTATATAAGCAATTACTCTATTAGTTAAAATAGGTGCATATTGAGAAGTGTTTGTAATAAATCACGAATACAGATGTAAACAAATCCTCAGTTTCATAAAAGATAATGCATAGGGAACGTAAAGTTGTCTTACAAAAGAATCTGATTTTAAATTGGTGGAAGTTTCGAGAAGTTGCGACAGAACACAACAGCTTTCTGTTACAATAGCGCCCGCGCTACTGCAGAACCAAGGAAGTTTACGAGCTCCGCTAGTAAAACGGGCAGGACGTATACACTGAATAATTTACATAATGAAACTTATATACCCTGTACGGAAGAGTCCATTTGTTTCAATTTTGTCGGGACAGGAAAGTGATTACCTTTGTATCCACTTTCATCAACTTGCTTTAATACAACAAAGATGTCTTTTGTTTTTATCTTGTGTAATCTTCAGGGTGGGAATAACTTAACTCCTTTGAAATTTGTGTTCTTGTTTCAAACTATAATCTGAAGAAATAGCTTCCGGCAAACATTAAACGTTTCACGATAATTAATACTGTGACAATATGTTTAAACTTTTAGATCATCAAATTATCAGGCTGAAAATTTCAGTGAACAAGAACATAAAAGCTTAAAGTAAATAAAAATAAACTAAATAAAAGCAGTGACGATAAATTGCTATTTATTCTCATTAGGTACATTAATGGAATTCTCTTCCCAGTGGGCAAATTTCCTGCACTCATCCCGCCTGCTTGAGACCAGGTTGGAAGAGAAACTTTGATAAAATCATGGGAAAAGTTGTGTATTTGTGTTTTATGAACTTGCCAGAAAACAAAATTGTAGAAAAAGAAAAACTAAATATAGAAGAAGATTTTATAGATTTTTTTCTTAAAAATATCGTTGGTTGTTCCGATGATGATGAAGGTGGCATTGACAATTGGTGGCAAATAGACAATGACGGAGGTAATAAACCGATTACAGAGGCAGGCATTACTGCATCATGCAGTATTACTGAAAATGACAATGAAGGGTATTCAGATTTAATGTTCAACTGGATCAGCTGTGGTTTTGAACCACGCAAAAGCAGTAGCAAACATAGAGAAATTGATGCTTTGTTTCGAGAGTCAATCCAAAACATTGCTAAATGAACCTCTAATGTTAAAGCGGATGCGCGGCTCGTAAGCAATGCACTAAACTGAGACAGCGGAAGCCCACTGCCTTTTTACTGCCGACTAGTTCTTGGCTATATTGTGTACAGTGCAAATAAATAGGCTATTACACTATATACAGCGTATGTGCTTTTAGGTGAAAGTGTGCCAATAGTATAGTACCCGTCTTACCATATTCTTTGAAGTTTTACAGAGAGTATCCTTGCCAACGTTACTTATTTCTGTTCGAATGGATTCCATGATAACATCAATTGTCCCTGGCCTATACTTGTACACTCTAGATTTTAGAAATCCGGTGAGATTAGGTCAGGGGATCTGTGGGGCCAACAACCTTTTGAGATTATTCGATTAATTATCAAAGAAACTGGTTACAAGTTCCATGGTTTCATTAGGTGTATGGCATGTTGCTCCATCTTGCTGGAAATAACCTTCTCTCAATTCAATATCTTCTCCGCAAAACTTCAGAGAATATGGTGAGACGAGTGCAAACATGTATAGATGCTGGTAGAGGACACTTCCAACATTTTCTCCGAGATGTAGTGTAATTTAATATCCCAATTCTGTAGTATCCTCTCCCAAAGTTGCACGTGTGTCCTATTATTCCTTCAAAAGTTATGGGCTATAGAAATGGTTCAGCTTTATATGGATCACACTACAGTTTCTAAACCCCATTAAAATATTTCAGTGATGTTGAATACACACGCTTATTTTATCGTTCTTCCACCATTCTCTGGATAACCTGGATTTTCGTTTACATGTATCAGTCTTGGTTGCAGTTAATCCGGGTAAACGAGGTTCTACTATACTTCTGTGGTCCTCAGCAGAAGTAGTGAATGCAAACTGCTATGTTTGAAACGACCCTTTTTTAATTCCTTTTAATATCAAAGGCCTAACGGTGACTCTCCTTTTCCTTTGGAATAATTACTCAACTGTAAAGATGTGGTGTTAACCTTGGATTTGTGTTACCTTCTTCTGGTTACTACATTAAATTCACAAACATATTAACGTTCTCATTCATAAATCCAGACTCTAGGAAGGGCGGAAAGAAGTATTCGGTTGCAGGAATCGAATCTGCAATGCTCTGTATTTGAAATGTATCATGGCTACAAAGGGTATCTGCTATATTGTTTACCAGAGTGTACTTCCGACACCGTGCCCACTAGTTCCGTAGTTGTTTGTTCTCTATTTCCACCGAAGCACTCATTCCAAGTAATGCATATGTTTATCAGCTAGGAAGTTGTGCTTCATAAATACTCTATCCATCATAATTTCATATTATAACAAGATTTTTATGTTAGTTTAGTAAGGCATTTTTTATAAATTTATCTTATTTATTAATTATCTTATTTCGATTAATTCGCCGCCTCCTCATCGCTGCCTGATACTGCGGTTACATACTACTGCTAAGAGATAACGTGATTCTGGGTCATAAGTTTTCTCTCCGAGAACCATTATGCAAATATAGAATTAGTAAAATATTCAGTTCCATGTTATCAATGCAGATGTAAAGGATCCAAAGTTCCAAGAAACAAAGTCAGAATAAATTTACAGACAGTACGTTGAGAGAAGTACAATAGAGTGGAGAGTACTCTCGGTGTGGTTTATGTTGGTAAAGAAATACCAAACCATCATAACAGCAGTCCTCATCCTGTACTTGGTTCTAATGCTTCACTTAATAATTGTCTTACTTCGCCATTTTTCTTCGTTCCTAGTATATGGGTACACCTTTGTGTGCCAGCTTTTTGATATTAAAGAAATACAAGACGGACTGTCTAGACGTTGGTGTGGCCCGTCGTTTCGCAGAATTCTTCAACCATTCAGATGAAATGATTTCTGTACTCCTCCCCTTTCGCTGCTCACCTAGACAAAATGTTTATTTATAGGCTTAATATGTATATATAGAACTTGAGATCAAAACAAGAAGAGATTGGCTCGCCCAGATATGGTGTGGAGCACGCATGATGAGTTTCTGCCATCATTAAGCACTGCGCAGTCAATCTTGTCCATCATTAAAATAATCCCTGTAAAGGGAAATTTTTGGTGAAAATCGCCCTATTGCATCTTAGAGAAACATTGGTAAAATTAAATTTAAAATTTTCTAAATACGTCTTCTTTGGAATTCAGTGCATCACAAAACGCCTATTGTTGCACTCGTAGACGTAAACATTTGACATCAAAGTTTTGGGTAATATAACAGTTTTCCTCCACACCATTCATAAGTAACTTCCAGACGCCAAAAATTAAACCAGGAAGTACAACATTGAATAATAATATCTGAAAGTGAATATGAATGCATAAAATGCATGTACAGTAACAATTATAAATGATACAGTTTTTAAATAATATTTGAAAATACTGACTCTGCTTTATGAAAGCAAATTCACAAGGAAAGAAAAAGAAGAGAAAGAACGCCAGCGTTAATGGAAGCATATCTCGCTGTTGATTAGCTCATTTGCACTGCAGTTTTCCCTATTAGTTCTAGCACCATTGCAGGGTTATACATCATCTTTATGGTATTTGGCCTCCCAGAACTGTTTTTCCTCTGCAAATTGGAGTGTGAAGATGCATTACTAGATCCATAAAGTAATCCATTTAAAACTGTGTATCTATTCAGTGTTCTGGAAATTGCCTTTTTAACAACGCTGAAAAGCTATATTTGTACCCGGAAGACGAAGCCTTTATTTAAGGAAATGTGAAAAAGAAGCCTAACTTTAAACAAGCATTCACAGATGTTCATTCGTTGTATTTCTTATGTGAGAGAAGGGGGAAAATGAAACGGAATCTTCCATGACGCATGTAATCGATTTTGGAAACAAAGTTTTTAAACATATTTTACTTGCTCTTCTGCGTACCCACCTTGAAATTTAAATTCAGCAAACCAAACCTTGTGTTTTTTTTAAATAAAAATGGCTGTTTAACTTCTATGATCATCTTAGAGGATTTGACTGAGAAGGAATGACTCTAGTTGTTACCGCAATTTTATTCATTTAGTCACGAAAAATGTTCCATTCATCCCCACACATATACTTGAAAAGGAAGATAAGGAAAGATTCCATTAAAATAATACTCACTCTTAAGACAAGAATCGAACTTGTACTTCTTGTTTAAGAAGTCAGAAATTTGAAAGCTCGCCTCACAGTCAATAGCTGTAGTTTATTTTATAATTAGAATGGCATCGCAGTTGATAGTGTTCACAGTAGTAAAGCAGAATAGGCTCCTATCATATGATTTACTATACGTGGAGAAGATATTCTATCTGATTGGCTAAAATTAGATATGAATCACTCCTACTAAATGGAAGTGGAGTAGCCAGGATAAGGTAGGATATATGGTGAGGATCCTGCACCTTAAGTAGACAACTCTTCTGTACCCAAGCCCCAAGTGGAAGACCCCCAGGAGGAAGGATGAGGTGAAAGAAGATAGAGGGCGGCTGACACCAAGGAACCACGATTTAGCGGAGGGCAGGGTCCCTACCATTTACCAGTTCGAAACTCCCCAGCAGTCTAGTGTACCACCTGCCGTGATGTTGAAAGAGCCCAGTAAAGCCAGTCGGAGACCCCTGCTAGAGGATGAAGGTGTTTACCAAGAGCATCCCGTAGGGGAGGGAATCCGTCCCCTTCAGCTACCGTGGTGAGGGCGCTGTGGACTCCTAGCACTCGTGGTACCTCTGACGTTACTAGAGGAACCTCGGGCCGAACATTCGAGCCCCTCCTTGATGGGGAGTTCGGATTGGGTTGGACTCGAGGGGGCAGTGGTTCCCGATACCCGTGGGAGATCGGGTACGTCTCTGGATGGGGTTGAAGGAAGCCATTAATATTCCCGTGTACTAGCCAGCATAGCTAGTGGAAGGTGTGCTAGATCACCAGGCGGCCCCACCGAGGTCATATCGGTAGCCTTCCCGTTTTGGAGTTGGCGCACGTAAGTGGCGTATCCACTTCCATCCCGTCTTGAGTCCACAGGACCAGATGGGTCTAGTCTCCAGGTATTGACCTACGAAAAGCCCCACGGATGCGCCGGGCGCTCTTTTGGGACAGCTCGGTAACTCCCTGGTCGAAGGAGGCCCGGATCCTTGGTCCTACGGGTCCAGGACTAATGAGA
The DNA here is from genome assembly GCA_030765055.1 of Mantis religiosa. NCBI lineage: Eukaryota > Metazoa > Arthropoda > Insecta > Mantodea > Mantidae > Mantis > Mantis religiosa. Next base: position 184,792,209 of record CM060947.1, read on the forward strand.
GTGGAACCTCTGGCATTAACTGTTTATCAAGAGCGTATCATCTTGCCATGCCACGTCGAAACTCCCGCCGACGCTTACTACCCCAAAGGAGACCGCCAGATGAGAGATGATGTGAAATTGAGGGACGGAAATTCGGGAGATGTAATGAATCTACTCAGTACTCTCCTGAGGACCCAGAAAATCCTCCAAAAATACATTGGTCATGTAGGCCGACCACGGGAACCAAACTCGGACCTCCGGAATGCGGTAGGTGGAAACCACCTGTGCCATCCCGCTCGAAGGAGTAGCAAGGAACTCCAAACCAATGAACGAGCGACTGCACTAGTCGGAGTAGAATTTGTTGACAACCAAGAGGAGTGTATTCTTTAGATCATATATAAAACCGGAACCCACTCAGCAGCGGGCTGCTTTTAGAAAGCTACGATACTTAATGAGCTGTCTATAGATAAAGAAAACCACATCCAGCTGAGGGAAGTATGATGCTGACTACTTTTACCGTATCATCCACGTTCGTTGTGGGTAGGTGAGCGTGTGATGACTAGTAATGTACTAGACCTATAAGCGCTATTGTGCCACTGATTATCAAGCTCAAATCAAGAAAATAGAAAATCTTATTTATACCGTTTTAAATTTCTCAGGCCATTGCTCTTTCACACTTTTACTGACATGTTACATTTAGTGACAGACAGTTCCTTCGTTTTTAGATTTATGGGTGTACTCCTTTATTAGGTTTCTTCCCACACATTGTGGCTGCTTTCGCGAAGATTTGGTTACTAAATTAACTTCGTTGCTTGTCTTATTAGTCTTAACAGTAAAATTCACATTTCAAGTTGTCCAATTTGGTAACCGTCTTTGAATCCAAATATAAATAGATGTAGCGTGAGGATATTGCCCACATTAGAACGAATTTTTGCAAGTAATGCAGCTTGAGCACTTATTTCCTTTTCAGAAAATCGGGAACAGGCAACACATAAGTCTTATCACGGGACTACCTAAATTGTATCTCTTATGAGCTAACATTGGTTCATTCCACCTTCATGCATGAAGTATTTTCCTTTCACTCAGCTAACAAAGCATGGTGGAGGAGTTTTTCGAGTACCATGAATGCATCTTAGTTCCGCGAACACTATGAAACCAAATCCGCTCTCTCCTCTTCGTCATAAGGCTGGACATCACTGATCTGACTGTGTGCTCTTGCGGTACGAACGAATGAGACGCAATTTAGTTTGCTCATCTATAATCCCATAGCTTATGTAACAATGATTTCAAGGACTTAACAAGAATTTCGAGTTTACTTTTCTTTTGAAAAACTTTATAGATGCATCGAATTAAGTTCATTTTGAGTAATTAAGCAGGAATCAAACTCAACATCTGTAACATCTGAATGTTCATAACATCGATATTCAATATATTTTAGTGTTAATGTTATAACTAGTTTATAAGGACTTTGTTATATGGATGTTATGACATCTCGCAGTTGATTTTAATTTATCATGAGAAGAATTATGTACTCATAAGGAAAATGATGGAAAGAGAAAAATCTTTTTAAATGTTTATATAAGAGCCATAGAAGAATATATGTTTGAGAACATTTGTACAACAAAAGTGAATATTTCGGAGGAGCAAGAACTACCATAAATATAATTTAATATTACCTATAAAGTGAAGCTAGCTACAGTGAAGAAATAAAGATGACACAAGTATAAATATTTGCCACTAAGGCTCCACTTATCTTAAGAAATTGGTGTTAATACTCCTTTCTAACGGAGATCGATTTCAAAAACTAATCACTTGCGTCCTCAGTCCACAAAAACAAACTCCGTTTTCAAGGAATTCTCGGTTACCATGTTTTCTTATGGTTTTTTAGTATTACCAACATCTGAAAACGAAACAAACCTAAAAACAGAATCAACTGCTGGTACTTCAAAATTTACTATGCGATGTTTAATTTTTAAAATAAATATACTTTTCCAAACTATTAAATATATCGGACCATTTAATTGTTTTAATAATTAGCTTTAGGATTTAGTTCATGGTTAAATGACCAAAAATGATCTGCTAACGGCTGATTTATCAGTTTGTTTATATTTAATGTTGCGAAAATGTTCTTTCGTTCTCGTTTCCAAATTACATTTCGTCTTTCCAATATAAACCTGATCACAATCTAAACAATTAAATTGATAAATACCAGATTTTTTATTAGTAGGAATAAAATATTTGTTACCTCTGAATAAAGAAGAATTTAATAAAGAATATAAACATATTATTAATACTGCTTTAATTAATGGTTTTAATAAATATTTTATATAAAATAAAATTGAAAAATTTAAATATAAAAAACTGTTAATGATATTTCTATTCCAAAAAATTTAAAAGACGATTATAATTTTAAAAAGCTTCCTTACCATCCTTGGGCTAGTAAACATTTTCAATCTTTTTGTAATTAAGTTGGTATAACTTTAGTTCCTCAAAATAAATATAGTATTAAAAATTTACTACATTTTTCTAAAATCGATAAAATTCCTAATAATAAAAAACTGGTATTTATCAATTTAATTGTTTAGATTGTGATAAAGTTTATATTGGAAAGACGAAACATAATTTGGAAACCAGAACGAAAGAACATTTTCGTAACATTAAGTATAAACAAAGTGATCAATCGGCCATAGCAGATCATTTTTGGTCATTTAACCATGAAATAAATCCATAAGTTAAATTATTAAAACAATTAAATGATCAGATAGATTTAATAGTTTGGGAAAATATATTTATTTTGAAAAATAAACATCGCGTAGTGAATTTTGAAATACCAGCAGTTGATTCATTTTTTAGGTTTGTTTCGTTTTCAGATGTTGGTAATACTAAAAAAAAAACATAAGAAAAACATGGTAACCGAGATTTCCTTGACAACGGAGTTTATTTTTGTGGACTGAGGAGGCCAGCGATTTGTTTGTAAAATCGATCTGCATTAGAAAGAAGTATTAACACCAATTTCTTAAGATAAGTGGAGCCTTAGTGGCAAATATTTATACTTGTGTAATTATTTAATATGCCTAATTTGCATGCCTTAGTGAGGAACTTCGACCATCATTTTTAATAGATAGTTCCATATGTCGTAGCATTTTTAAACTAAAGGTTTTGTACACAATAAAATTCTTGGCAGTGCGTTATATGATATTCGACACAGAATTATAAACGTGCTCCAGAAAATACTGGAGAGGTACTGTGACGTTGTAAGCTGCTCTCTTCGGGAGCAGTGACGTAATGCTCATTCTTTGTTTGTTCCAAATATGTGTGTGTATTTATTAAAATGCATTAGTAACAAAACAAGCTAAAGTGATTTATTCATTATTGTTTATACTATAAAGATTTTCAACTTGTAATGTCTCGGATTTAATGTAAATTTTCAGAATTAAATTACCTAAAATTCATTATAATTGCAAGAAAAATAAACAAAAGTTACCAATAATTAAAGTTTTTACATAATTAACACACGGTACTTATCTTATATAATGCTTTTGTATGCTATAAAATATGTAAGAGCCAAATATCCAACCAACTCCTTTGGAATACATCTTGTAATTGCGTACAAGTTTTACAGGACTGTATCATAACTGTTTGTGTATTAAAAATGAAAAAAATAGGAGAGGAATGGAGATTGATCTGATACCTGGCAATACGCGGGGTTAACAATGCCTAAATCTGATCTTAATGATCACGCCATTGTCATACACAATATATACATTGAGAACTTTGCGAATGCTATTTAAACATGAGGTTTTGGTTCTCTGAAAGTGCAATTGTGTTTTTTACAATATAGAATTATCTAACTAGGACATGTTATTTTGTGTTTCAGTCATGGGACGCGGTGCGCCGGTGAAGTGGCGGCCGCTAGAGATAACGGCGTCTGCGGTGTCGGGGTCGCCTACGACTCCAAGATCGCAGGTAATCAAGTTTGTTGAGCCAGAATTGTGTAATTAAAATGTGATGAGCCCGACACGTCATTAAATTTCCAATAATTAACAGGTCTGCGAGCTATTTCTATTTTTACACGTGAAGGCCATACGCACACCTAATGGTGAAGTATATATAGAACAGAAAATTGTCTATTATACTATGAAGAAGCAGGCTGTTGTTTTTATTTTTATTTAAAGAAGGAAAATAAAATGATCTCTATAACCTACTGGCTTTTTTTACTGTTAAATTGACGCAGGGAGAGAGAAGTAAAAAGCATACGAAAAATATGATACTTATTTTAAAAGTTGCAGAGATGTTTTGCTTTCAAGAAGTGTATCTGCATTATTCCCCAAACATTTATGCTAGAAATGCTCTACTTAGCAAGCTTACCTTACATGCCAAAGTAAACAAAATATTTTCTATTCTAGATTTTTCGCATTTGAAATGCCCAAAACTTATTGGACTCGTATAATTACAAAGAATTATAAAGTAGTAGAATTGCAATATAGCTCAGACATTTTAAGAAAGTTAATGAAGGTATACATAATTCCTTACTACACTACTCCTCTGTGTTTGATGAGCATGTAAGAAGGCACAATTTTACAATGGAATCACTTCAGCTGTAAAAGAATGAATAAAGGTTAAAAAGTATGAATCTCTGTTTAAAGCACGCACACTTTACTTTTTAAGAAAACGTTTATTTGTGCAGGAGCTTTATATAATAATGTGCAAAACAAAATAAACAGTTCGCAAAATATGAAAGGTAGACTCAGAAATGAAAAGAGCAATCATTGTTAGCTATAATTTGTGGATATTTAACCCTGTAGGTTAGAAGAATTATTATAGTTTCTGTTTATGAGGTAAATCAATAATATGTAACTGCCATATACAAACCGTGTGCAAGTAAACTATGGAAGTTACTATGGCCTAGAAATGTTTAGTTCTTATTCTAACTTTTATGATTTGTCAACACACCAATCAGTGTAGGAGCGTCAATTATCACTGATTGACCTTTTAATTGGAAACATGATTACTTCGCTTTCTTTAATTTATAAAAGGTCGTCTAAACTCGGTTTTAAATTACGCTAGGAATATATTATTAAACGTATTATAACTGCACACATGTTTGAGTATTCTTCAGAAGATCGATGCCATTTTTAGCATGTTCTGTAACATAAGAGACATAGCGGTATTAAATGGATTCAACCCAGCCATCATAAGGAACATGATGAAGAGAAAAGAAAAATTGAAGATAATATCAAAAAATACCACTCTCACACCACTTAAAACCACAAATTGGCAATATAGAAAATTCACCTATCATCCATGGGCTTTTAGAAAATTTGAACGAATCTTCAAAAGACTAAACTTAAAACTAGCACCCCAAAACAAATTCAGTCTGAGGAACCTGCTAAATAAACCACTGAAAAATACAATCCCCAACAATTTGAAATCAGGAATTTATCGATGCCATTTTTAGCATGTTCTGTAACATAAGAAAATGAATTACACTATTTGTTCTAAATAATCTCCAGTGATGTTAAACTTTCTGTACATACTAGTTTTCTGAAATTAAAGACATAAAAATTAATCTGATCTTTTTAATACTCGTATGATTTTGTGTCCTGTAGCTGTCACATAAGATAGAGCAGTAACCAAATTTCACATGTATTTATTCGTTTTTAGACCCCTTTGGTCTAAAGTAAGAGTATTATCAGTTTAAAATACAGTGCCTAATAGCATATTACTCAAATTTAAAGGTGTCTGTGTGCATAAAAATTCAAGAATTGTAGGTTTGATTCCGTTAAATATTTTTAGCATTCATTTAACTTTACTAATGTATATATTACAAAACAAGTATCCTAAATGAAAAAGCAACTTATCTAAATTAAAAGTAGTATAACAAACATATACTTAAAGAACGTAATTTTAAACATTTTACATGTCAAAATTAAAATACCTTGTATTCAATATGTACTAGCAGCAGACTATGGTTTTCTGAATACGACAATAAAACTATGGCATTTAACAATTAAAATAGCACTTGATAAGATATTAAAGTATTTTTAAAGTTAATCATACCAGAAGATTCTAGAACAGATTAATACAATGTTATTTCTTACTTTTAGTAGAGAAAAAGGTTTCAGTACTATGTTTTCCTATTGGAATTGATGTGCATTTATGTGCTTTCTACTCTCCCCTTAGAATTAGATGTTTCAATTAAAACCTGTTTCTATTTCTCCATTGGAAGTGAAGAAACGACCACATTGTCTGGAGTAGAGTTCGCAGGTACTCTGCTCCCATTCCTTTGGGATCAACTTATATTTAACCTTAGCCAATCAGGGACATCATAATATCTTTCCCACGTGGACTTAATCATATTAGGAGCTAGTTATACATTACTACTGTGAAGACCTTAGTTGCGCTGTCCGTTTAATTACAAAATAGGCTATAATAAATAACCTTAAACGTCTAGCAGGGTCATATCCACTGCGTCATACAAATCGGTGATCTGGTTATCCTTGACAAGTAAACAAAGTTTCACGTAATAATTACCCAGCAAATTTATGTCAACAGATACAAATTATAATAGCAGTGCTTGTGTTTAGAATTATAGAAATAACATTTCTTCACCAAGTTTTTCCAGTCCTGGTTGAACTCAGTTCTAAGAAGGAAGATATACTGAAAAGAAGTAAAAATTTAAAGTTGAAGAAAAATTGAGGTAGACAACATGGCGTTGGAGTGGCTTTCTTCCGAGTCCTCCGGTTTCCCGCACCATCATTCCACCAATTGCCACATCAGTCATTTATCTCAGGCGTTGGGCCGACCGCTCAACCTAATTTCATCTCTCAGAGCTTCGGCTCCCTGGCTCTGAGGCTCCCAAGTGCGTCCTAACGTGGGTATTGACGAGAAAGGGAGAAAGAAAGAAGAAAGAAAGAAAACCTGAGGCACCTATTACGAGAAGATTACTCTTTTTTCATAAATAATGAATCCTCTTGTTGATTTAACTCCTGGAGTAAAGTTATTATAATATGTAATTACTGACTTTTATTATTAGGTATCAAATTTACTTCTTGCATGTGCTCCAATGAGTGAGAAAACTCAGGCGTGCTAGTATACAAATTTAGAAAACGTTGTGCTGGTTATTAACTAGAAGCCTTGGACTCAAGTACTTACGACAGTAAGTCGCCACAAATAGTGTATCTCGGATGCGAGAGCCCCTAGTGGTTTACGGGAGAAATATATGAGTCAAATTGGGAGATTTTAATGTTAGGACGGCACGTTGACCAATGGTAGCTCAATGGGTTAGAGCGACTGGACGGAAACCAGGAGACCCGTGGTTCAAATCCCGGCAATGGCATTGAATTTTTCATGTTGACTCTATCTAACTATAGAAACACAATATTAATTAAAACGCTATCTTCAGCCCCATCTACTCCCCATATCTCTGATCCATGTAACAATATATTTTCTACTACTGCCGTATAAGTCGTCTCCAACCATTTGACATTTATATCTGGCAGTTTACTTTAGCTGTTCTTATCACCCTCATGAACATTTTACCTTTTGCCACAGACATATTTTCTGTTCTTCCCATCTTCCATCTGAACTCAATTTTGTCCCCAAATAAGCAAATCTCCTTACTATTTCTATTTCTCTTCTATTAACCTCCCATTTCTCATCATTACGCAACCTGTATCCTTTTTTGAAGACCATAATCTAGGTTTTGCTTACATTCACTTTCAAACACCATTTATTCCAATAAGAATTGACTGCCTCGATTGCTCTTCTCAGCCCTCCACTTGATATGAACCCAACACGTACTTATTATAAAAGTCTTCTAAGTTACATTAAACAATGATTGTAGTATAAGAAATATAAGAAGATGTACACATATCAGGAACAATTATTTTTGACTTGTTCTCCCAGCTGCGCGCATCAGCACCTCCTACAGAAGCGTAGACTGTAGCAATACTAGATGGTGATGATACCGGTAACAAAATTAGACTAACAGTACGGATTTAGATGATAGTTCTTATTCTGACCGCACATTTAACAAGCTTATGAATAAAATATGAGTGAACATCCCAAAGAAATTTAAATCTGAAATTTTGTTTTTAAACAACGAATTGTTTTGATGGCAAAGTTTATGTTTAACATGAAAACAGCACTTGTTAATATTACAGATAAATAAATATATTGTTTAAAATCCTGATGAAGTTGGTATGGCCATCTGGTTTTTATTTAATAAGCCGAGAAGGACTTCCATGACGTCAACGAATCTAGGCGTATTAACAGTCCGACAAGCAGCTGTTTTAGAGAGTGTGTATTAAAAATAAAATGTTGTGAATGCTATCACAAATATCACAGCAGCACCATGTTAAAATATTATAGGTAGCAGACATCTATAAAGCAAAATAGGCAAAAACACTCGTTACAATCGGGTATAATAAAGAACTTACAAATTATGCAGTTCTCAGAGGAACACGGGATCCTGCCAGCTGTCATTCACTGTCGATCGTTTACCCCACACCAAAACAGCGTCCAGAGGTCAGCAGAAAACAGGGTACACAACATGAAGAGCACTCCATTCAGAGCAGGAGTTCATTAAACCAGCATTCACGATCCATGAGTCTATTAGTTCGTATCGACCGGTCTCGGTTTATAATTGAAGTAGAGCATTCCACATTTAGGAGAAAAGAGATATGCTGACATAGCACGTACGAGATACGTTTATTAAGGGAAAAGCTCATCATAAAAAACAAGGTAGCTTTCTAAAAATATAGTGTACCACATCGGACCTCTACAGTTTCAATCATGGAGCTTGATGCCACCAATGTTGTGAGAAAAGTGATTCGTACAATTTTAAAATAGCAGCTTCTAACAAAATTGCTCTACATCAACGCAACCAATAGAATTGATTTAGGTAGAACATGCAAAAGCTTTGACATCCATTGGAGGGGACAGAGATATCAAGTTCAACCGATTCAATTGTGTAACTTTGGAGCTGCTTCGGCCCCCCCCCCCCCAAAAAGAAGTTAAGGAAGCGGAAGGAAGTCCATGGGACTGGGGATTGGGATTTCATTACGGAGGGAATTCGGTATTTAGGCCAACAAGCTGGGCCCATTGTTCCTATGCCCCCAAGTGGGGGCACCCTCGGGAGAAAGGATAAGACGAAGGAGACAGAGGGTGGCCGACCCAATGAGCCACGACAGTACAGAGGGCACGTTAATGTCACAGGTTCTACTCCCATTAGTCCTGGACCCGTAGGCCCATGGACCCGGGTCTCCTTCGACCAGGGAGTTACCGAGCTGTCCCAAAAGGGCGCCCGGCGCCTCCTTGGAGCTTTCCATAGGGCAAGACCTATAGACTAACAAGCCCCCCCCCATCTAGTCCTGTGGACTCAAGACGGGATGGAAGTGGATACGCCACTTACGCGCGCCAACTCCAAAACGGGAGGCTACCGTTATGACCTCGGTGGGGCCGCCTGGTGATCTAGCACACCTTCTACTAGCTCTGCTGGCTAGTACACGGGAATATTAATGGCTTCCCTCAACCCCGTCCGGAGACGTACCCGATCTCCCACGGGTATCGGGAACCACTGCTCCCTCGAGTCCAAACCAATCCGAACAACTCCCTATAAGGGAGTGGCTTGGTAGTTCGGCCGGAGGTTCCTCTAGTAACGTCAGAAGTACCACGAGTGCTAGGGTTCCGCAACGCCCGCACCACGGCAGCTGAAGGGGACGGATCCCCTCCCCTACGGGGAGTACAGAGGGCAGGGTCCCTACACTTAACTGGGATAGACACCTCCCACGACAGACCAGGACAACTAACTTGCTCCCCTGCAGCAAGATGACAACGAGCCCAGCAGCCCTAACGGTGCTAGCCAGGCGATCCGAGCCCCAAAGGTCCCTGGCTGGCGGTCCCGAAGTGGTCCCAGCAGAGGACCTGAGGCCGGCAACCGACCTACCGGAGGAGGAAGTATTTTTCCTCACAGCATATCATCCTGCCGTGCACCGTCGACACCCCCGCCGACACTTCTACCTGAAAGAGACCACCAGAGGAGAGATGATATGAAATGATAATGAAGATGAAATGGAGGACAGGAAATGTACCCAGCATTCGCCTAGCGACCCGGGCAACCCCTTTAAAAACCCATGGGTCAGGTAGGTCAACCACGGGAATCGAACCCGGGCCTCCCGTTTGCGAGCCACAGACGAAACCGCCTGAGACATCCTGCTCGGTAAGGAAGTCCATGGCTGCCCCTACACAATCACTGCATACAATGTGGGCTATGTATTCTTCTTTTCTCACTATGGGTATTCTTTCTTCATCTTCCTGCCTTGGTCCCTGGAGAAGAGATGTTTGTACCTTGACGTCTCACAGTTGTCAATAAGTGTAGATGAAATAATTCACTGTAAGATTACAGTGATGCTGCACTTAATTAAATGGACACTAAAAGTCTTTTCAAGTTACGCTAAGCCAATTTCAACGCACTTTGACATATCTGAGGTAGCGTATTTCACTTTTTAAAAGTTATTTGTTTGTAATGTAAAACAACGGCCGGTTTCTTTACAGCTATCGTATAATATGACAAAAAGCATCGATAAATTATCAGTTAACATCTAATCGACCTTTTTTAAAATCTAGCTGCACTAATTTGTTTATGAAACTGAAGAAAATGGGGAATGAATGCACCAGAATTAATGCAGCACTATTTCCTACATTGCAGCAATTTTAACACTATCACTTTTCAATCTCCTGCTAATGGACTACTAAGGAGTTATGAGTGCAACATCTAACGCTGCTTCCCAGAACAATTAAAGTTAAATGAAGTTAATTTAGATATCAAAGATAGTATTTGCTTCCTTACGAAGACGTTTGTAGAGCCGGCGGCAAACATGCTGCTATTTGCGTTTCTACCACAGGTGCTTTATGTTTTCAAGTGTTTCCTATTGCCTTGCAAGCAACAGGTAGTTGCCGTTTATATACTAAACTAAGGAAGGGTTCTGATACTTCTTTCATTTATACACAAGGTTTATTCTTTAATTAATTCATGAAATGCTTTGGAAAGGTAGAATCAAACTGAAAAATGCAATGTCATAGCTAGGATTTAAAACACGGATCTCCTGGTCTCCGCCCAGTTGCTACAACCTTGGAACTACCATGGCAACATACCAGCAAGACATTAAGTTCTCCAAATGTTTCGCATATTTCCTGGTAAACCTCAAGGAAATCCCCAATTTACATGTGATGACGCAGTTTAATTGGGTTTACAGCGTGTAATTACTATAAGTCCCGGGCTTCAATAAAGAATGATCATAATTTTTTACGTTCATAATTTTTCGCACTAAAATTAGTTCTTGTTATATTCTGTTAGCTTAATGTGAAACAAACACGCCGTAGTAGTTTCATTGTTGGTACTCCTGGTTCCCGCCTTTGAGAACCAGGTAAGTTCAGACATGTTCAGTATCGCCCACCACTGCAATGGAGGTAACATGCAGTTAAAGTTGATGTTAGAGGAAGATCCGGAGTTTCTTTCAAACGTAATCAGTGCTGATGAAACTTGGCTACATCATTTTGATCCTAAGAGCAAACAGCAAAGCTCAGTGTGGAAATCTCCTTCATCACCAACAACCCCCAAAAAAGCAAAAGTAGTTGCTTCTGCTGGGAAAGTTATGGTCATCTCATTTTTTGATATTCATGGAATGGTTTATCAGCATGTTGTACCTGCACACACATCAGTAACTGGACAATACTACATGGATGTCCTGAAAACATTGCAGAAAGACTCAAAAGACCACATTTCCACGAAGCAGGCTGGGTGCTGCACCACGATAATGCGTGGCCGCATATTGCCAATGTTGTTGCTAAACATCTTGCAAAAATCAACGTGAAGTACATCTCTCACCCTCCCTATAGTCCGGATTTAGCCCCATGTGACTTTTTATATTCCCTAACTTGCAGAAACGGCTTCATGGGAGGCATTATCCATCATCAGAAGCAGTGGTGAAGGCTGCGGAAGGCGATTTTGAAGGATCTCTCAAAAATGGTTTCCAGCATCTCTTTGAAGACTGGCAGAAACGCTGGGACAAGTGCATCGCATTCAGGGGAGACGATTTTGAGAAGGACCATCAAAACTATGAGGATAAGTAAAGGTACGTTGTCAAAAAAAAAAAAAAAAAAAAAAAAAAAAAAAAAAAAAATTGTGATGATTCTTTATTCTTATCGACCCTACAATATATACGGCAGGAATGACCTTTATCGGTGCTTCTCTATACCTTGGGTATAGAACCGCTGATTCGAGCTTGCACGGAGAGCCCATCCTTTGGGTGGTGAGAGAATCTTCGCTTATGCCGATGATGTCACCTAGATATTTACTGATTTTGACAAATCCTCGCTACTAAAATTGAACGACTCGTCAATGGAAGACACTGTTACCCGCAGTAGGTCGCTAAATGTCTTAGGGCTGACCTTCACCTCAAGGCTGGAAGACCTAATTGAGATGAACTGCACGCGAATCGTTAATACCTGCATTTACCTTATGCAGTCCCAGTTAACACGAAACTTAAATCTTGTTCAAAAAAATTGGCATTTGAACACTTTTTTTTTTAAAAAAAAAGCTAAAATATGGCACGCAGCGCAGGTGATACCAATGCACCAAACATACTCTCAGCGTTTGGAACGGGCAATCGCTTATTGTACGAATATTTGGAGAAATCAGTTCTAGAAGGTAGCTCGAACTCAGTTACGCCGGAAAATAACTGAAGGAGGCTGGAGTCTAACAGATATGGATGTGAAGTGCAGAGCGATGTTATTGCGTTCTGTGTTCGACGCACTCAACGGACAGGAAGTCCTCAGGATATGAAGTTTTGTCATCGCCTCACGTCCTCAGAAACGATCACACCTTGTGCATTTCGACAGGTAGTAAAGAATTATCAGCACCTATTTACCCTTGATTACAACGCAGTCGGGATGCCTTAAGAACAAACACTTGTACATCAAGCTCATAAAGGAGTATTTGCAAAATATCCAAATACTACATGGGATCGCATATGGAAATTTTTTCGAAACACCTACGTTCCACTTGACTGGGAGGTATCCGTGTACTTCTTTCTGAATGAACTAATCCTCACGGAATTAAAGAAATATAAACGTAATTTAGCAACAGTCCCATGGTGTAAACGTTGTGGAAAAGTGGACACCCAGATGCACCGAATTACCACCTGAAAAAATTTATCTGAGATCTGGAAATTGACTTTAATTAAAATCGTCGTGCTGGTTGGAAACAGGGCGGACTATACGACAGTGTCAGTAATTCTCTTCTGGAATATTAAGAAACGCAACACTATATGGACTCAAATGTGGCTGATAATGGCCTTCTACCATTATTGCCTGAGTGCCGATTATCCTAATTTCTCTGCGTTCAGAAAGTGGCTCAAAGCAGAACGATACAAAATGCGTAGATTTCATGATGTGTGGACCTAGTTAAATGATCGGCTAAATCTCACTTGGTAACTTTCACGCGGGTGTGCACGCAGTTTCTTTCTAAAATGTTACAACAAAATGTAACAAAACATGAATACATAAAGTGAAACCAGAGCTCTCACTCTACCTTTCCCCTTTGTGATCCTGATTGTTTATTTAAAAAGATTAAAAGAAGTAATAAAAAATTATGATCAGAATAAAAAGACAATGTCACCAACTGTTTGTGTTTGTTTTTGCTTTGTTATCATTTATTTTGCAATAAAGAAATTAAAAAAAATGAAAAAAAAAATCATAAACAAAACTGAGCGTAGTTCCCGATGTTCCACCAGATGGCACTCTTCACGTAGTTCGAAAGTGGAATATAGACTCATAGGTGAACTACTGTATAATGAGGCAGATTGGAACAGCTTCAAATTGCTTTTATAGATGGCAGCAGAAGGCTCTCTTTCTGGTTCAGTTAAAAAGATAAGGAAGTATTTGAGTACGCAAAGCAATTTCCTAAGTAGTAGATAAATTAGGACGACAAGCATCCATAGAAATAAGTTCTAAATATTTTGGTTGTAAGTGTGTGCACCAACAAGAAATAATAGCAAAAGTACAGTCATGGTTCCGAACTAATGTCTGTGAATTATAGTATAATATGGGCATCCTCTAGGGTAAGTGTCATCAAAGTCAGGAAATAAAACTCCAGTTTATTGAGAGGATCACAGAAAAACGATACACAAGATTACCAAAATATTTTTAATGGAGCTTAGAAATTACTATCGACACATTTTCTCCTGAAAACACATACTCCGTAATAAACAGGGCTAGGAAGCTCGTAACGCCCGCCGTTCCCTATGCAGGCTACGATCGGCCCTCTCGCAGCATTCAAACAGGTCATAGATAAGAAACGTTCAGCGGAGAGGCATTGAAACCGGTTGTACAGAGAAAACATTACTTATGAGACATTCGTAAATGCTGCATCTATTTAGAACATTATGTACAACATAGAAATTCTTGTACAGTGCATACGGGGTTTTCTCTGGCTGATTTCATTATTTAAATAGGCATATTGTGGCAACATCCAAGCAATGATAACGCGGATTGTAAGATTTTCTGATGTAAAATAATATCCAAATATAAAAATTAATTTCTTAAATATCTACAGACTCTTACTAGACAGAATACCAAAGCAGACATTTTACTACATATTTACTCATCTGCGGCCGTATTACTATAACAATAATGTGCCTCTGAAGCCTTTCAAATGAAAAACTCATTCTATGTTCCGTAAAACAAGATTTAGTTGTTGATAATCTGTTGCAAATTCGGTAATGATTTTAGCTAATTTAATTTCTCGATCTGGCTTCTATTTTTTTCCCATGTTTGCTGAAGTATCCCACTGAATTATAAATGTAAATAATGAAGTGAATAAGGAAACTTCTAGAAAACATACGATGGCTGTACAGAAAATTTAGTTGCTCATATTTGAAGCAAAACAAAGATGTTATTCGAATGTCTTCCTTCCTAACAACGTGCTCTGTGTCATGCAGTTACACCTGTTTTGCAGAAATGAGTTGCATTCTGTGATGAACCTTGCCCTTGCTAGTAGCGCTGAGTGGTATAGCTATGCCTGGTCGCTCTTACACTGCTCAGGGAAATCGGTACGAACTTCATAGCTCTGGTAATAACCTATTTATTTGCACTGTATGCACTATAGCTACAAACTAGACGGTAGGAAAAAAGGCAGTGAGCTTCCGCTGTCTCCGGTGTTACTTATGAGCAGCGCGTTCTCGCCTCCGCTTTAACATTAGAAGCTATTTGGCAATGTTTCAGCTTACTCTCGAAATGTATCAATTTCTCTGTTTGCTACTGCTTGTGCGTGAGTCAATACCACAAATGCTTTATCAACACTGTATGCTTTTGAATACTCTTCATTTTCATTTTCAGTAACACTGCATGGTGTAATAATGCCTTCCTCTGTAATTGGTTTATAACCTCCGTCATTGTCGACCTGCAACCAGTAATCAGTGTGTTCTTCATCGACATCACAACAGCCATCGATAATTTTAAAAATTGCTGTAAAATCTTCTTCCACGCTTAAGTACCAGACCACAACTTTTTTCATGACTTTATTAAGCCTGATACCAAGCAGGTAGGGCGAGTGCAATGAATTGGCTCCCTGACAAGAGAATTCGAGTAATGTGAATAGCATTTTATGTCTGAAAAGAAAATGTTCATTTACTATGCCAAACATTTTTTTTTTTGAAAGATAGACTGAAAAATTCAATGCCCTAGCCGGGATTTGAACCACGGATCTTCTGGTTGCCATCCAACCGCTCTAACAATTGAGCTACTATGACCAACTATGGCTGGACGGCAACCAGAAGATTCGTGGTTAAACTTCCGGCTATGGCATTGAATATTTCAGTCTAACTCTATCTGTCCATACTTCAGCCTACACACGGCTAGTGTGAAAGAACAATTAATTTCCATTAATTGTACCTAATAGTGGTCCGAACTATAAAGGCCGGGCCTTAAGTACTTATAGCATAGTAAGTCGCCATTAAGGTAGTTCTCATGTGTTTATGAGAACTCCTAGTGGTTTACCGGGAGAAACACGAGTCAGTTGGAGAATTTAATGTCATGGCACGTTGGCTATAGTAGCACAATGGTTAGAGCGGCTGGACGGCAACCAGAAGATCCGTGGTTCAAATCCCGGCTATGGCATTGAATTTTTTAGTCTGGCTCTACCTTTCCATAGTTTAGCCTACACACGGTCAGTGTGAAACAACAATTAATTTTCTTTTGTTTTTATACTCTTCTAGGTTAACCGGACGTCCGCGTTAAAGTGATCTGGGTTAACTAGGTGTTACTGTAACTGATGATATCTTCATAAACTACAGTACATAACTAATTTTTAAATAATTACATTGATAAGAATGTAAATTTCCAATGCAAAGTTGACCGTATATACCAAGTATACATTAATAAAAACACACGAAAGAAACTTAACCTATACGGTTTTATTAACATGAATAACAGTTACGAATATTCCAAAGGTTTGCCTTCTCTATTTATACTCTGCTGTGGTCTATATTTGATATTCAAGGACATTTTACTATACAATTGCTTATTTATGGCAAGTATCCTAAATGTTGTATGCAGTGGAGATCGGGGGGGGGGGGGGAGACAGAGGTAAACAAAACGGTGGACCAAAGCTACAGAAGGATTTGTAAAGAGCTATTAGGCTTACCAAGATCAGCACCTGGGTAAGTAGCTTTAGTAGAATTAAGAAAGACAAGAAGAAATGGAATAATAACGGAAAGAATAATAAAATTTTGGTATAGATGTCTGGCCAAAAAAGGGGAAATTATGAAATTATGCATGAGACAGCAAAAAATATTAGTGAACTAGGAATTATGGGAAAAATAGGAATAGGAGATATATGGAGATTAGAGGAAAGGAATACAAGTGATGTGGGTAAATTGGTAAAATGCAGAATAGAAGATATAGAAAGACAGGAGATATGAGGAAATCTAGAAAATATACAATTATAATTTTACAAGCAAATAAAAAGAAATTGGGGACGAAAACCATATGAAGATTACTGCAATATGCAAGAGAGAGAAGGATTAGCTTGGATTAGAACAAGAACAATATTTCTAAGAGGGATAAGAGGTAGGGAAAAGGAATTTGTGAATTGTGTGGGGGAAAAGAACACTATGTAACAGAATGCGAGGAGGTTGCAATGTGGAGAAAAAAGGTTCGGGAGGAAAAATGGGAGAAAGTGGAGAAGAGGATAGTAGCTATCAAAATGTTAACGGGCAGGGAGGAAAAGAAGGTAAGAAGTATTGGTGAGTTCTTGCAGAAAGTAAAGGAAAAATGGGCTAGAAATGTAAAGAATATAAGAAAGGAAGATGAGGGGGAAGAATGGGAGTAATTAAGTAACAAGGAGGCATTAAAATTAAGAGCTATCTGACAGAGCAGAAGACCAGGGTGTCATGTAAGCCACGGTAGCAAGGTAAAGACAAATAAATTTAGCCAAAAGTTGTAAATTGTAAATGTTTGGAATATGCACAATAAAATCTAATCTAATTTATAAAGAATGTTTATAACAATATGCCCAATTTTGTCCGTCCTGTAGGTAAAAACAGTATCCAAAGAACAGTAGTTTATGAAGAGTGCATCACTGGCTAGTAGTTCCAAATACACAGTTTAATGATTGTGTACATATTGTCCAATGTGCTGCAGTCACACCGACACTCTCTTCATTCGCGCCAGTACAAATTACACTAATTCATCTATCTACTTCTTGTTAACTGAGATAGACCCTTTTAGAAATTGTTTTATTACACATTTCCTTATAGAACGTAGGTCAATGGGAATACCTGAATACAGTAGTCGTAAGAAGTATTACGCTCTTTTTAAGGCCTGGACGTTATGTAATGATTTTGAAATTACATTCAAGTTGCATGACCAGACGAAAACAAACGAGTGGCAAATTTCTATTTCCGAAAAGTATAAGCTTTGGAAATTTAAAAAAATTACCTAACATGAATACCTCAAATGGTAAACCCAGAATAATTTTATAATATACGAGGGCTGTTCAATAAAGAATGATCACAATTTTTTTGACAACCTACCTTTACTCATCCTCATAATTTTGATGGTCCTTCTCAAAATAGTCTCCCCTGAATGCGATGCACCTGTCCCAGCGTTTCTGCCGGTCTTCAAAAACATGCTGAAAACCATTTTTGAGAGATCCTTCAAAATCGCCTCCGCAGCTTTCACCACTGCTTCTGATGATGGATAATGCCTCCTACGAAGGCGTTTCTTCAAGTTACGGAATATAAAAAAGGCACATGGGGCTAAATCCGGACTATAGGGAGGGTGAGGAATGCACTTTAAGTTGATTTTTGCAAGACATTCAGCATCAACATTGGCAATATGCGGCCGCGCATTATCGCCGTGCAGCATCCAGCCTGCTTCATGGAAATGTCTTTTGCGCCTGATATGGACTTGCAATGTTTTCAGGACATTCCTGTAGTATTGTCCAGTTACTGAAGTGTGTGGTGGTAGAACATGCTGATAAACCATTGCATGAATATCAAGGAATGATATGACCACAACTTTCCCAGCAGAAGCAACCACTTTTGCTTTGTGATGAAGGAGATGTTCACACTGGGCTTTGCTGTTTACTCTCAGGATCAAAATGATGTAACCAAGTTTCATCAACAGTGGTTATGTTTGAACGAAGATCCGGATCTTCCTGTAACATCAACTTTAGCTGCATGCAGACCTGCATGCGAATGTCCTTTAGTTCGGAAATCAAGTCTTGGAACCCATCGCGCACAAACACGTCTCATCCGTAGCTTCCGTCAACAGTTAA
Source organism: Mantis religiosa (assembly GCA_030765055.1). Classification (NCBI taxonomy): domain Eukaryota; kingdom Metazoa; phylum Arthropoda; class Insecta; order Mantodea; family Mantidae; genus Mantis; species Mantis religiosa. The sequence continues at coordinate 184,811,029 of CM060947.1, forward strand.
TGCAGCATGTCCCGCTGAAGATGGTCAGGAGATGACCGAAAAACATGTTGCGGAGGAATTTTGCACATCAAAAGTCTCAGTACTTTTATACAAATTAAAGCATGCCAGCTACTCGTAATTAATAAAAAAGATGTCTCACTTTAAACGCTTTGATAATATTTTATAATATCTGAACTTGGTTGGTTCTCCCAGGTGGGAACCAGGAGTACCAACAATGAAACTACTACGGCGTGTTTGTTTCACATTAAGCCAACAGAATATAATAAGTTTGAATTTTTTTGTGAAAAATTATGACCGTAAAAAATTATGATCAATTTTTTTTATTGAATAGCCCTCATATACTATAAAGTATGTGAAAAGGTATTACAATAAATTACAATAAATAAATATATACCCAATAAAAATAAATACACAAAAATGTTAATTACGCGAATTTGGTCATAAAGTTATCTGATTTTTTTGTAGTAAGATTTTGACTCGGAGACCATTTCCAGAAAAATTCAACATTTAGGTGTCATTGTTCGAAAATATCTTTAACATCTAGAATTTAAGTGAAACTATTAGAACCATTTTAGAAAGCCAACCTTTTGTTAGGTTTTCATGTAAAGGGGGATTTAGGATAGGCCATTATTTTAATCTTTGTGTGGCGTGTTTGAAAACAATCGAACCTACCAGCTTTGTATTAAACGACTTTTATTTTATGAGTAATGTTGTACGCATAGAGATTGACGTAAGCTGAGTGCCTTCACACATATATCTTTTGGAAAAAAAGTTATTTTATTCATAAAGTCGCATAAACGTGTATTTCCGGTCATACTTCATTATGGAAATTGTGAATGATCTACATTATTTCCTCTATTATATACAAGTATGTAAAAGAGAAAGTAAAACGCAATTGGCAAAATAAACTTAATTAAATATTATTTACAGAAGGAATTGCAATCAGCCATATTTTAAATTTCTATAATAAAATAACCACAAAGCGAAATGAAGTAGGAGTTCGTATCATACAAAATTTGTGCTAGTACATTTGAAGCGGTTTTTTTTAAATCCTAATATTAATGATATATTCAGGGGTGGTTAATTTTATAAAGTTAACAAAATCACAAGCGAATTCTATGAAAGTTGCAGCATAACAATTGAAACGTGCGAATATTTGCAATAAAATTGAATGAGAAATATTTTACGATTGCATTAGTATTTCTAGCCATTATCTTATACTTTTACATAACATCTCGAAAATCTATTGCGAAAATTCATTTGTCTATCTAATATAGTTAATATAAATCTCAATGAGCGTCTGTAGAATTAGTTTCATTGCGCACTTTACTCCAACACTAACGTAACAGAGCGAGATTAGGTCATTTATTACATTTAAAAGTATCTGTTCTTTTTAGAAGTTGGCATTTACTGACTTCTTCCTAAATTCTCTGTCCTACCAATAACCTTCATTTAAATTCCTTCCCTGCAGTGCTCTGGCTACACCTCTCCATTTTCCTGCTCCCGTATGATGGGTTCAAGTTCTACTTGAGCCACATATCTTACAGCGTTCACTTTTCAGCATCAGCAAGCGCTTCATTTTCTATTCATTCCCTTACTGTTACCAGACATTAGTGTTCTACGGAACCATAACTCCTATAGAGTGCATTATCATCACATCATTAACGTCAGTCATATCTGACTATGATTGCTAAAATGCTGCTCAAATGAACCCAGGATCCATAAAATTAGAGTTACGTTTTTAAGGATAAGCGAAACCCCCGATAAATACCGGGAAAAACTCTCAGATAAGGACTTGGGACCTCTTGAACGTGAGGCAGACATACTCCTCCTACCCTACAGAGGAGGGCAATAATGTATTCATCTCTGCTGAATTTAACTTTATTTTTTCTGTGCGTCAGATCACATACTCTTCCTCCATAAAAGTGAGAATGAATTTAAGAGTAATATTTAATTATTTTTGTATAATGAGTATTCTTCTCCAGAAAATTATTTAACTCTCGAAATAATGCTAATAAATTTTAAAACCTGCTTGACATATATTTATGACATCTATGGTTTTCTTTGCAAGAGCTATACTTAATACTGGAGCCAAAATATTAAAAAGCATTCTACTAATTTACTCAGATCAGGTAAATTCCTATCTTCTAAAGATCCCCCAAGAGGAAGATATTCCGTTTTTCTTAACATTTATTTTCAAACCTGCTTTAGTATTTACGTCATTTAATAGCTTATTTATATGCTCAGTACTTTTTATACTCTATATTAATACCACCTGATAATCGAATACTAATATTAAGTAAAGGGGTTTCCCATTTTCCAGAAATACCCATCTTTTAACACGATGCATAGCATTTCTTTAAAACACAGTGTAAATATATCTTCAATGTATTATTTTAGAAGTATGGTACATGCGACAAATGCTTCTCAAACATTCACTTCAGATACCCGTTCACTGTCACATAAAATGCATTGTGTGCTTTAATAAAATGAAATGCCATTGTATTCCAGAATTAGATACATAGAGGATCAACCAATTCCTTTAAAAACCGGGGCCCTATATGAAGCTTTTGAAATGTTACCTTCTTTGACAATAAATGAATAAATAAATGAATAAATAAATAAAAATTTATATAAATTTTAATCTGATATACAGAAAATGTAAGATACAAATTTTATACTTCGTGTCATTTCTGAAATATAAGTTAATAGAATTTGGCTATTTTCTCTGCCACCATTCTTCTCTCTCCCTCTCTCTCTCTATCTCACTCTCCCTATCTCTATATATGTGCAGATAATTGCACAACATAGAATGAGAAGTATGATTATTTTTCTTAAATTTTTGTTAGGCGTTTGGAAGATAACAAAACGTGTATTTCTCGAAGCATTCCGCTTTGTTGTGTGCAATAAAATGTTTCATCAGCTACTGTCTTAACTGAAAAATAATGAAAATAAAACGTATCGTTTAAGTAAGTTTTGCAGTTAAAAACGACAAATTCATTTCTTAGCATATTATGAAAAGGGAAATTACAGTAAGACATGATTTAAAATTGTGTCGTTATTTCAAAAAGAAATTTAAGATTAAAAATATGAAATATATCCAAAATTATGCATATGTATACTCTAAATATTTAGTGAAATTGCAAACACTTGGGAACTTCGATTTTTGTCAAACTCGTTACATCTAGGCAAATCCAAGCGTTATGAATCAGCCTATAGAGATTCGGGGAATGTGTTGAAGACATATACATTTCCTTGCTATCTCAGTTTTATAGAAAAAATGTTTCCTTAATTTGGATATAGCCTATAAATCCCGCATCTCGTCTGAAAGGACTCTCCTTTCAATTTCTCTAAAGATTGCATGCAGACCTCATTTGTCGTTTGGGACAGCCTAGTGTTTACTTTCCTGCGCATGCGCCGAACTGGCTTTTGAAAGCGGAGACTGCTTCACGGCACTTGACTCTTAAAGAGTGGAATTGGTAGCGGCGCAGATAAAAACGTTCAGGGGACTAAGAAACATAACTCTCTTCAACAAAAGACCGATTGTAATACTGCTAAAAGCTTTTTCCCTTGTTGTACAAAACGAAAAGGTAGAGAAACAATTGCAACTCGATCGAAAACAAAATACATTACATACTTGGAGCAAGCAAATCGATTAAGTGTTTTCTTCAGTCTACAGAAAGAATCGTAGGTGATTTAAGATCCCATTTCAACCTGTTTTTTGTAACATGAGATTTCATTTTCAATATTCTTATTATGTCTCTCTGAAGATTTAAGCTGTCTGAAACGTTCAATTGTCTAATGTCGAGGATGTGTGCCAGGTAATTATTACAGAAAAATCCTGACCCATACTTATAATAAAAATCTTAATCCACATATATGGCCAATATTCTTAGGGAAGATGCACCCAGTACCGCAATGGAGAACAAGTAGGGTGTTACTATTATCATGAAGCTAATAACATACAGAAAGAGCATTAGTAATGAACATTCATGAACGCGAGTCATGTTGACCTTTAATAACTAAAGTAAATATCAGTTATAACTGCGCATCTCAAAAAGTGTTTCCCAGTACCGGACAGACGTAAATAAATACATATTTCTAAATAAATGAAGAGGAACTGCATAATAAATCACAAGATAATTATTCGTATCTTAATTTTTGTATTTTTGAGATAAAAACATAACACAATATAATATATTTTTCAAAACGCTCTGTAGAGATTATCACAACAAAATAAAAATATCTTAGAACTAATGAAACATTTTTAAACACAGTGATCACATCTATAAAAATCAATGTTCTCTTGCCCTGTACATTAATTGTGTGCTCAACTCTTGCACGATACACTAATCACACTGAACCCAAGCCTCGTCTGTGATTTCTAAGCAAATGATACACTCCGTTAGAACACTTCAATTAACACTGGTTTTGGTTTCAAAATTTTCTTTTAGTTTTCTAAGGCTCTTCACTTTTTCAAGTTTCTGTTGCCACAGAGAGCTAGGTTCTGTATTTATAGTTTTATTAATGTTAGTCTTGCGTCCCTTTGCTATTGGTTTGTTCTTCAGTTTTTGTGCCTTTTCCTCCAACATCAACTTATACTTATGCATTGATACTCCCAGGCTCATTGATCTTTCTATCACATTCTTTATTGCTTATTTCATATTTTCTTCTAACAATTTTCCTTTCTTTTTGGCCTCCATGTTGACAGGAATGCCAATAAACAAAAGTTAATCTAATGTCAGTGGAAGTTCAGATGATAAAAACATATCTTCGCGTACGGTACTGGGAAAATTGCTATCGTACGGTACTGAGCAACTCACACCTATGTATATATAACGTCATAGCACACACTGTATTTTGTATTCGTGTAGTCTACTTAATAGCAAATAATATGAGTACAAATACTTTATCAGTTCTTCACCGGACAAGGCAGCAGCAATGTCAGCAAGTTATTAACAGCACAGCTCCAGTTCACTACACGACTTCTCTGAACAATAACTTCTGATTCAACGGTCAAAGAGGAGGGAAAACTTTCCGTTGGTAACAAAGATAGTTGTTTGTCTAAATACACACCATGAGCTTCTACTATCTTTCGGCAACTACGAGATACTGACACCGTGCGGTACTGGGCACTGTGTGGTACTGGGCGCATCTCCCATATATTACAGTATTTCCTTAAAATATATTTGTATATTTACTTAAGTAACAATAACTATTGGCTAAAAGTTACGTAAATTAAATAATACGAAGTTGATTGCGTAGATAAATCACTGTTCGCAAAACTAAGTCAGGTGTTTTTCTTGCTAATACTCATATTAGGATTACGATTATGATTACTACGGAGGGAAGTTGATATTCCGACCAGTCTTGATCTATTTCACCTATGCCCCCAAGTGGGGCATTACCAGGAGGAAGGATGAGGTGAGAGGAGACAGAGGACGGCTGTCCCAAGGAGCCACGGTAGTGGAAAGGGCAGGCACCCTACATTTGACTTAGAAACCTCCTCCAGTCTTCCAGCACAACGGACGTTTCCCCTACTGCGGTTCGGAAGTGCTCCCAGCAGCCAGTTCAGCAACCGACGTGCCGGAGGAGGAAGTGGTTCATTCAGGGCATATCATCCTACCATGCACTGCCCCGCCGACATTTCTACCCTGAAAGAGACCAACAGATGAGAGATGATGTGAAATAATAATGGAAATTCGGGAAAATTTGGGATTCTAAGTAACCTACCCAGTATTTGTCTGGCGACCCGATAAACTCCGAAAAAACTGATGTGCCAGGTTGATCAGTCATGGGAATCCGGCCTCCCAAATGCGTGTCACAGATAAATCTGCTTCAGCCCCTTTTGGTTAATACACATATACGGAGAAAAGAAAAGTTGCTTAGAAGTCTTAAGGTGCCACAAGACTGTTCAGCTTGAGAAAACTTTAAGATGTAACAACACAGATTTTGAAAAGGGCTGATGGTAAAAAAATTATTGGAGATAAATTGTATATTTATATGAAAGCAAGTTGGACGACTTAGTATAGGTCTTCCAAACAATTGTGCCCTATCTTTGAACTTAAATAAAAGACGTTCTATAAATGATAGAGGTTTTTGATAGATAGACTCAACATGAAGAATTCAATGGCCGGGATTTAAACCACGTATCTCCTGGTTTCCGTCCAGTCTCTCTTACCCATTGAGCTATCATGGCCTGATACACTCGAGATACGAGAGCCCGTAGTGGTTTACCGGGATATATGAGTCAATTGGAGAATTTAATGTCAGGACGGCACGTTGGCCATGGTAGCTCAGTGGTTAAGAGCGACTGGACGGAAACCAGGAGATCCGTATTTCAAATCCCAACCATGACATTGAATTTTCCATGCCAACTATCTATCCAAAACCTTAACCTATATATGAGTGTGAAGAAATTATTAATTTCCATCAATTAACTTAAATGATAGAGGTATATTGCTTTTTTATTTTGGAACACAATATCATTATGTCTGAAAGAAAACATGAGTTAAGTGCCAGCCGTGACTTCATTGGGTTGCGCCTATACGTTTTACGCAATTTTCAATGACTGAAGAACGTAAAGTAAGTCCAACTTCACGAATAACACGTGTGATGTTATTCATAAAATCATTTACTCTTTCTGGCTTGTTGACACAAACTCTAGATTAACATAACCACACAAAAAGTAATTCAAAGGCGTTAAATCACATGATCTCGGGGACCAGTTAACATCACCACCACCGAAGATTGACTATTTCGAGAGCAGTATGGCATGTGGCACCATCTTGCTGGAACCAGATGTTTCTGAGATCCATACTATCCAATAGAGGCCAAAAATAGTCCCTTATAAGAGCCCTGTATCACTCAATATACGGAAGGTTTGGTGAACAGATTATCCATTTTGATAATACATTTTCACAATTTCTACACATTGTTGAATGCTGTAACGTTCCACGCTATTTGTCAATAGAAACTGCAAGCACATGAAATAAAAAAATGACTGCTGCAACTCAATAATAACTCCAGCTATCACAGGTTAAAGATAGGACATTCTTATTGAAAGATCCTTTATGTGTACACATATGTACTCCCGATTATATTATATAGTAACATTAATATGAGTCAGCTTCATAGTGTAAGCATGCATTGAAAATTACAAACCAACATAAGCTATTTAAACAAAAGTTAGCTAGTAATATAAGTTTTGCTACTGTTTCACTGTTGTGTATACAACAATGAAATTCTCGGTCAGGGTGAGTTACCTTAATAAGGCTTTTTCCGGGGTTTTCCCTTATCCTGAAAGACGAATGTCGGGTGTCTCTGGGCTCCATGGACCCCGGACTCATTTGAGCGTCATTTCACCCATTTCATTCATCGTCCGATATGACTTTACGTTGGAGGACGTAAACTGCAAAAGAAAAAAGAAAAACAGTTAAACGTTAGCGTCACTTTTGTTTCAGTTCCTTAGTGTTCGTCATAACATAAACAATAATATTATCCTTTAACACCGAGTTTCAATTACCGGGAAATGCGCAAAAACTCCATTCAACCAAAAATAAAACACTTGAATGTCATGCAGAGACAGTGGAAAATTGCTGTGGTTATACTCTCTGATATTCTATACGTTATTTGGATTTTATTTCAATAAATGAAAACACTGGCCCTAAAATCTGTTGATAGTTGTATAAAAATTACTGTTAACATACAAAAAGCTCATAATTTTATATTTTGGACTAATAGTTTATCCCTCACTCTGAAAGTGTTCTTTCATACTATAATGTCACCGATTGTTACTAAACTAATCATTATTATGACCATTTGAGCACAAATAATTTTCTGTACCGAAGGATTAAAATAATTTAGTCAGCCTTTATTATCTTTTTCATCTTTTTTATATTTACTTTTTGTTCTATGGATGTCCGTTCATCACGTTGTAGTTTTATTCATTTTAATTATACAGTTAGAAACACACATACACTCCTGTTGCAGGTAGATATGGAATCTACAGTCCTCCTGTGCCACGAAATGTGCGGTGAGCTCAACCATGAGCATTTGAAATCTTTCAGAGAAAATAAATGATGGTGTAATTGCACCTTGAAGTCTAGCAACTGCTTAATATAGTCTATATAGCTAAAATATAATGCAACAGTTGCCGACGTCGATAAGAAATGAAGAAAATGCATCTTAGGTCCTACGTATAGGTATATACTGCTCTAATAATTTTTTCCCTGAAGTGATGGGGAGGTAAAAATGAAGAGCAGAAAAAATTGAATTAAGGGTATTGCTCAACTTTCGAGAAAGTATTGAAGCTAAAGGTACCTAAAACGGGTGTGACGGCTCAGGCGGTTTCCTCTGTAGCCCGCATTCGGCAGACCAGGGTTTGATTCTCGGGCCGACCTGATCCATGGGTTTTTCGGTGGTTTTCCGGGGTCGCCAGGGTAGGTTAATTACATCCATCTAATGTTATATCCCTCCATTTCATCTCCATTATCACATTACATCAGCTCTCATTTTGTGGTCTCTTTCAGGGTAGAAGTGTCGGCGGGAGTCTCGGCGCTGCATGACAGGATGTTATGCTCTAAGTTGGACCAGTTCCGAACCACAGGAGGGGGAATGTCCGTTGTCCTGGCCTACGTTACAAACTCCCGTGACTTCAATATTATCCAATTAACCAATTCATATTTTGATCAATAGGGGAGGTTTCCGTCTAGGTAAAAATGTAGGAACCTTACCCTCTACACTGCCGTGGTTTCTTCGGACGGTGGCTCTCTATCTTCTCTCACTTCATTCTTCCTCCTGGGATGCCACACTTAGGGCATAAGTACAATAGATCAAGACTGGTCGCACTATCTAATCCCCCCCGTAGTAATCTTAATCCTAAATGTACATAAGGTATAATATTTGCTAAAATTAGCGTAATTTATAAAATACCTAACTTAAATACTTAGGAAGCTAGTAACAGTTCCCTGTTACTATTCGCATAAGGAAATCGGTTCTTGGGAAATAAGCTGATGTTACTCGTTGAACTACAGGACTTTTAACTTCTCTACAACATATTATAGAGTAAATAGAGACAACGTTGCATTCCATCCGAAAATTCGGTACTGAGGTATCTCTGGAAATATTTTCTAAATCCCCCGAATAAAAAAAAAAAAGGTATTTTAAGAAAAACATCCGCGTTCAAGTTCGTGTATTTGAACAGCATAAATCAAAAATGAAAGATCAGTAAAATACCAAACCTTGTAGGTATTTAAGTTCAGCATCTTCCACTTTCCCATACATGTAAAATTCATCAAAATTTTTGATTTGATTAAAATACCATACACTTAGGACACATGACCAATGAATGCAATGAATGAATTTTCTGCGAATGTCCTCGTAAATCCTCGTAATTCTTGATAACTCTTTTATAACTTGTAAAGTGCAAAAGAAACAGGCAGAATGTTATTACACAAAAAATACAGAACTCCTTAAAGCTCAATTTAAGTAAATATATTTTTATATCGTGTGAACCATTTCCAAGTTATTTCTTGTAATTTGCACCATCCTCCGTGGTCTAGAAGTTACATACCAACATCTTGTCCATGAGCTCGCGGCTTCACTCAGAACGGAAATGGATTGTTTCGGGTACAAACATCCTTAACATGGCTTCCCTGGAAAGAGAAGTAAAGCAGGTCGTCCGTGTCGTACCTTTACATCACTTAACAGAAACTCAAGCCTTATAAAGAGACCCTGAGCAAAAGTAGAGGGTCATTCATGTCCAATATAAAATGAGGTGCTGGAAAACACAGTAGTTAAATAGCACCCATAAGTAAAATATCAGTTTAATCTTTTATTTAATTTTCTTATATATATATCGGTTGTATCGGACGAGTAATGAAATGGGTGAAATGATAGATGAGTACACGGCCCATAGCGCTTAGAGTTGCCGACATCGTCTTCAAGGATATGGGAAAATTCCGGATAAAACCTTATCCAAATAACTCACCATGATCGAGATTATCAATAAATAAATAAATAATAGATAGACAGACAAATAAATAAGTAAACTTACTAAACTGGGGATATATCCACATTTACCATTTATTTCCAAACGTCCTCATATATATAATCATTTTACAGGTTATCACTACAAACTAATACAAAAATCAAAATTATAAGAAAAATAAATAAAAAGTAAAGGAGGCTCAGACTTGAAAATAATCCAGAAATGTATACAGTATATTTACCAAAACTACTAACTACAAATTAGAATACTGGTATCCAGCACAAGCAACTGGTTGCCAGCTGCATCACTACAACGACTCCCAAGATAATAACCTATTTAAATTTCTAATACCTGAAACATATTCATACACTTACTGGTATCCAGCGCAGGCTAAATTATTACAGTTCGTTACTCTAACATTATTTCTGCATATGATAACTAAGTTTATTTTTTAAATATACTCCTAAATTATTCTTATTGTCTTTTATTTTACATAAATAATATTTTTAAAGTCACACACGTATATGTATATATTTTTTTACTAAAGTAAAATACTTATTTATTCTACCTCTATACTTACCTCTATTTATCTCATGGTAAAGTGTTTAAATAATCATAACAAAATCGTAGTATACTTACCATCTTATTAAATATATAACAATAATCAATATTTATTCCTAAATAATATTTATTTAAATTTAAAAATTTCCTCTTTATTAATCCTCATAAATATATTAATTTCTAGAAGTATACTTTCTATATTCCTTTATAAACAATTTAATTATTATTAAATGTTTTCAAAATTTAAACTCTTTGTTCTTTCTTAATATTTGCACTAATACTATTCAATACTAATACTATGCTTAACACAATACTTAACTTTTCTTTCACTTAAACTTTCCTTCATTAATTTCTTCCATACTCCACCATTCCTTCTTCCTCCTACAGATCTTCGGCTCCAGTACGGCTCACCTCTCCACCTCCGACGCCTCTATTAACTTCACCATCATCATCCTCCTCAAATATTGCCACTCCCTTTTCTACACCGGCGCCTTCTTCTTACTCTTTCAAAATAATTCTTCCGCCAGCCTTGTTTTATATTTCTTATAACTTTTTCCTACAACCAAAACCAAGATTCGAACTCGGGACCTCTTAAATGTGTGGCAGACACCCTTCAGCGGTGGGATTTTTCTCAAGTGGGAAGTGTTAGTCTATCTCTTGGCCATGCAAAACACACGACCTGGTCTTAAGCATTCAAATACAGTAGGCTTAAAAGCTACTGTATTTCTATATTCTTCTTGCATCTAAAAGAAAATAAGCAATAAGATGTTCACCTCGATTAACATGAAAAGAGATGAATAAGCATTAGCAGGAATAGTTTGTACAAAAGCGGAAAAAGTCATGAGAGTGCCACATACCATCTTACCTTGTTTTCCACCCGTTTATATGCCTCTTAATATTTCTGCGTTTTGAACAATGGCAGATGAGTTGATAAAGGGGCTCCCTTGATTGTTTGGATTAATCTTTGGTTTATGTTTAAAATCACATGTATTCAATCTCTGCCATACTTCCTGACTCCAGAGAGGATATGGAATAATACTAACTGAAGAAAAATATTCATCCTGCACCTGGGAATCGAATCAAGGGCCTCGGAATTTCGAGGTTACGGTGCTAGCCAGCAGTCCTTAAGAGCTAGCAACTTTAAGTCTTAAAGTGATTTTCAATTCTGCTTGCTAATAAACACAGGCTCATACTCCCATACTTTGATATGGAATGGTTCCATGTCACAGCTGGGAATCAAACCGGAACCCTTGAGAAGCCAAAACGCTGACCCTCGACCACTTTAATGTTTGTGGACATGATGGAAAAAACAGTTTAATTACGGTTTTCGCAACCCCATACGATGTGCCACGGGAAAGGATGGCTAGAGAAGGAGAGAGAAATATGACATGGAGTAGAATGCCCATCTTAAACGCAAATATGTGAGCAGCATTAGTAAAACAATAGAAAACGACGGACAGTGCTTTTTAACGTAACGAGACCTTTGGAATAGCCCCTGGGAACGACCTCATATCATCCCTTTTCCCTTCCTACAAATGAAGAATATACGACTAGCAGCTCCAAAGGTTACTGCTGACGATAGAGTTTGCAGAGGAGCTGATATTTGCACAGCCAAATTAATTTCCAAGGTGGAGTGAAAATAGCCTACAAGGAGAAGTTGTAGTTGCCACTTGAACAACAATGTGACGCTCTCAGGACGTACTCGCAGTAATGATGGACTGGAGTGCTGGAGGAAACTTTGATAGAACTTCCACTAACTTTCTTTACTGAAAAAAAACTGTTAGGTTCTTCAGCAACTAGGTTAAACATGTAATGGCTTTACAAAATAAACCGAGTGTGTTGTACACAATTTCTTTGCTTTTGTTGCTGAAGTTATATATTTGTTTACAATATGTCCTTAAAGGTACTTAAGTGTTCTTAAAGATACAGCTTCATGTCAGTAGATTTACTAGCATTCTGTTAACGATGAAATTTCGGCACAACTGCTGTACTGATATGATCTTGGCAATTGACAACGTCATTAACAAGAACATCATCCTTTAAAGCTGCAGTTGTTTTCAGCCTTTATCTCTCTACGTATGCCCGATTTCACCAACAGATGTTAAAATCGATGTTAACAAATGTGACATAACAATTGTCACAGGCGCTAACAAATCTGTTAAATGTCTTGCATTTTACCAACCTGTTTTCTGAAAATGTTAATTAACACGTGTCAACGCCAAGAGAATTGTAAATATAACAACTATAGAAAATTATGGATGAGTCGTATATTTTCTGCACGTACTATGATTCGCTTCTGTTTTCATTTTCGTCTGCACACAGCTGAAAAAATGGTGGGTTAACAAAATCCTAAGAGAAGCCGTGGTACAAATTTCCCATCGGTAGAGAAACAATTGTTAATTGGATTGGTGACGAAGTATATCGTAATAGTATACATAGTATATACCTCAAAGTATCTTGGACAATCAGAGGACGGATGCAGTGAACGTAAAGGAGAAAGATGTCACGTAGGAAAAGATTGAAAACGAATTTAATTCAAATGCATATGTCACTACTTGAAGCACGAAACAATTTCATCATTATTATGTAAATTTAAAACTAGGTGCGAAGGAGAGAAGTGACGAGTGACTTGAACGTTTCAAGACGGGAGGTGGAAATAATTCAGTAAATTATAAAATAGCAACGTTATGAATACTTGAAGCAAAGTCGAGATCGGCATATTCCTTTCGATACATGTTCTAACCTCTCTTGTACTTCCGCAGTAACCTTCATAGCAACTTGTTTCACCAGTCAATACCATTAGAACATCTTTTTCTGATAGCTTCTCAAAATCATTTCTCCTCTATTACGAATGCAATCTAGACGGTCTAAATATAGCAAATCGACATCACAAGCTGCGTTCACGCCCGCCTTCTTGACTATTTACAATTGTTAAGGACTAACAACAGAAGCATGGCTTATTAGTTTAATAAGTTATTTAACACTAGTGTTAAACAAACACTTGCTGGTGACATGCAACTTTTTGTTATAACTATTTGCGAAGTAAACTAACACTCGTGTTTAGTCTTAACGCCTGTTGGTGAAATCGGGCCTTAGAGTGTAAAGAAAGAACAATTTTGTGTGTGCTGCCAATGTGTGTGATTAACTTGAAAGACAATCGATTTTGATAATTAGTTCACCGTTGAAACCTCCTATCTTTTGGTAGAACTTGGGCTAAAAGATAGACATTTTGGAAATTTAATGTCCCACCTGTATACTCCTATGGTTAAATTAACTACGTATAGAGCGAAAGATCAGTGGTTCATATCGCAACTATGGCATTGAATTTTTCATTTCTGATTCTACATTTCAAAATTTTCTTGCACACATACGTGTATTAGAAAAATCAATTATATTGATTTGCCTTATAAACAGAGCCCAATTTCAGTCCATAAATTACTAAAAGCCTATGTACTAGAATAATAGCACATTCTTGCTAACAATACAGTTAATGAATTGACATACTATAATTAACAACTAAGAATTTTATTTGTTTGGAATGTTGTAGAGTACACTCTTTTCGAATGAGGTTAACTGGTGTTCAGAGAGAGTAAAATCTAAATATTTACCGGTTTCTCTATTTCATTGTAGCTATATTTTAAGGACTTGTGCATTATATGAAAGAACGTACCTTTTATGTTATTAAATAAAATGTGACTAAGAGAAGGTGTAAGGTTTATCTATTATAATTATTTAACAAACTGATTCCGACCAATGATTGCTGAACCGATAAAGGTTAGGGGAGATGCGCCCACTGCCGCACACCGAAGCTTTTTTCAAAATTTAAAGAAAATGCAATGTAGAACAAGTAGCGTGTTGCTATTATCATGAAGCTAATATACAGAAACAGCATTAGTAATGCACATTCATGAACGCGAGTCATGTTGTCTTTTAATAACTTAAGTAAATATAAGCGATAAATGTGCATCTCAAAAAGTGTTTCCCAGTACCGGACAAAGGTAAGCAAATAAGTACATATTTCTAAATAAAGGAAGAGGAACTGCATAATAAATCACAAGATAATTATTCTTATCATAATTATTATATTTTTGAGATAAAAACAGAACACGGTAACATGATAATATATTTTTCAAAATGTTCTCTAGAGATTATCACAACAAAATAAAAATGTTTTAGAACTAATGAAAGATTTTTAAGCACAGTGATCATATCGATAAAAATCAATGTTTCTTGCGCCGTACATTCAATATGTGTCCAACCCTTGCACGATACACATTGAACCCAACCCTCGTCTGTGATTTCTAAACAAATGATACACTTTGTGAGAACACTTCAATCGACACTGGTTTCGGTTCCAAAATTTAATTTTCTTTTAGTCTTCTAGGGCTCTTCACTATTTCCAGTTTCTGTTGGCACAGAGTTAGAGCTAGGTTTTCTATTTATAGTTTTATTAATGTTAGTCTTGCGTCCCTTTGCTATTGGTTTGTTATTCTGTTTTTGTGCATTTTCCTGCAACATCAACTTATACACAGTTGATGTTAATGTTTCAGCAACATATATTGCTACTCCTAGGCTCATTGATCTTTCTGTCACATTCTTTATTGCTTGTTTCATATTTTTTTCTAACAATTTTCCTTTCATTTTGGCCACCATGTTGACAGGAATGCCTATAAACAAAAATTAATCTAATGTTGGTGCAAGTTCAGGGGATAAAAACATATCTTCGCGTACAGTACTGGGAAAATTGCTATCGTACGGTACTCAGCAACTCACAAGTACGTATATATAGCATCATATCATGGCCCGATTCTTTTAAACCGACACTTTATTTTGTGTTTGTGTGCTCTACTTAATACCAAATACCAAACAAATACTTAATTAGTTCTTCACCGGACAAGGCAGCAGCAATGTCAGCAAGTTATTAACAGCATAGCTCCAGTTCACGATACGACTTCTCTGAACAATAACTTTGATTCAAACGTCAAAGAGGAGGGAAAACTTTCTGTTGGTAACAAAGATAGTTGTTTATCTAAATACATACCATGAGCTTCTACTATCTATCGGAAACTACGAGATACTGACACTGTGCGGTACTGGGCGCATCTCCCCTACGTGCTTGGGTGCTTGGGAAGACTCATCGGGATGAGTTTAAGGACGTCAGGCGTTTCTTTTTCTTATTTTTCTTTTTTTAAATTTGGTTTATTTTTTGTCGCTTTAACTTACATGTCATATCGCGACATCGTAACAGTGAAGTTTACATAATATTAGCATTTATATCCAATATGTTTACAGAGATCCGTAATGTTACAAATATACAAAAGACGTTTCTTTCATATAGATATCAGAGGCATTTTTATCGGTCATTAGCTTGGCTGCACTCAATTTCGGTTATAAGAGATAAAGGGAGGGGATAAATATACTCTGGATTACTACGAGGGCTGTTCAATAAAGAATGATCATAATTTTTACGGTCATAATATTTCTCACTAAAATTCAATCGTATTATGTTCTGTTAGCTTAATGTGAAACAAACATGCCATATTAGTTTCATTGCTGGTACTCCTGGCCAACGCCTGTGTGAACCAGGTAATTTCGCCTACCGCTGCAGTGGAGGTAACATGAAGTTAAAGTTGATGTTAGAGGAAGATCCTTTCAAACGTAATCACTGCTGATGAAAATTGGCTACATCATTTTCATCCTGAGAGCAAACAGCAAGGCTCAGTGTGTAATCTCCTTCATCACCAAACCCTCCCCCCCCAAAAAAAAGCAAAAGTGGATGCTTCTGCTGGGAAAATACCATTCTTTGATATTAATGGAATGGTTTATCAGCATGTTGTACCTGCACACACATCAGTAACTGGATAATACTACATGGATGTCCTGAAAACATTACAAGTCCATATCAAGCGCAAAAGACCACAATTCCGTAAAGCAGGTTGGATGCTGCACCACGATAATGCGCAGCCGCATATTGCCAACGTTGTTGCTGAATATCTTGCAAAAATCAACGTGAAGTGCATTCCTCTCCCTCTCTATAGTCTGGATTTAGCCCCATGCGACTTTTTTCTATTCCCTAACTTAAAGAAATGCCGTCGTGGGAGGCATTATCCATCATCAGAAGCGGTGGTGAAGGCTGCTGAGGCGATTTTGAAGGATGTCTCAGAAAATGGTTTCCAGCATGTCTTTGAAGACTGGCAGAAACGCTGGTACAAGTGCATCGCATTCAGGGGAGACTATTTTGAGAAGGACCATCAAAATTATGAGGATGCGTAAAGGTACGTTGTCAAAAAAAAAATGGATATTTCTTTATTGAACAGCCCTCGTATATAAGAACTTCATAAAGAACGGTGAAAGATGAATGAAATTAATTCATCATTCCTTACATGCAGAAAGCTATAGTACTTACAAAACACGACTGCGAAATCCCATATCTGGGTGATAGGATGAAACTTTTAGTTTAATGTGTCTTTATTAAAACTTTTAACCATTAATTAAACTTAAAACTATTCTAATTTTAAATAGATTCATTTAATTTTTCATGAAAATAAAACTTTAAAACTACTTTCTCTAAAAATATAGTATTTTACAATTAGAGGTTAATAATAATAATAATAATAATAATAATAATAATAATAATAATAATAATAATAATAATAATAATAATAATAATAATAATAATAATAATAATAATAATAATAATAATAATAATAATAATAATAATAATAATAATAATAATAATAATAATAATAATAATAATAATAATAATAATAATAATAATAATAATAATAATAATAATAATAATAATAATAATAATAATAATAATAATAATAATAATAATAATAATAATAATAATAATAATAATAATAATAATAATAATAATAATAATAATAATAATAATAATAATAATAATAATAATAATAATAATAATAATAATAATAATAATAATAATAATAATAATAATAATAATAATAATAATAATAATAATAATAATAATAATAATAATAATAATAATAATAATAATAATAATAATAATAATAATAATAATAATAATAATAATAATAATAATAATAATAATAATAATAATAATAATAATAATAATAATAATAATAATAATAATAATAATAATAATAATAATAATAATAATAATAATAATAATAATAATAATAATAATAATAATAATAATAATAATAATAATAATAATAATAATAATAATAATAATAATAATAATAATAATAATAATAATAATAATAATAATAATAATAATAATAATAATAATAATAATAATAATAATAATAATAATAATAATAATAATAATAATAATAATAATAATAATAATAATAATAATAATAATAATAATAATAATAATAATAATAATAATAATAATAATAATAATAATAATAATAATAATAATAATAATAATAATAATAATAATAATAATAATAATAATAATAATAATAATAATGATGATGACGACGATGACGATGACGATGACGATGACGACAATAATGTAATTTAAACGTAAACTATTAACCTATAATATTGCAATGAATGAATGTGGAGAAAGCGACGGCTTATCAAGCTCTAAGTCAGTAGTAAACTTCCAGAAAGCTACGAAGCTAATGGCTTTATTGACATAATCGATCTGTGCAGGTTGAAGGGAATTAGAGGTCAATCTTCTCAAGGAAACTCTTGCCGGGACCAGCCTCTGTAAATCACTAATACGCAGCCTAAGAGCGTTCCATTAAGGTATATCTGTTTCTCTCTTTCTCGCCTTCCATACGTTTACAAAAGGATCGTTCTAGTTTGAGATGAATTATACTTCGAGAGTCCTTTCACTATTCACTCAGCTTTGTCTGCATTAATCCTCCCCGAAGTGCAGTATGAACTTGAACACAGTGATATTTGTGTTCTGGCTTGAGGAAAGGTACAGATAAAGCTCAATTAGACCCAACTGACCCCAAGCAAGGCTGGAGTCCCATCAAGATTAACGGCCACAACCAAGTCTCGATTACCACAGATTTACCGTTGAGCATCATTTCCTTAACGGAGGAAAAGAATTTAGACGTCAAGTTAAGGACGATTCGGTTGTAAAAGGAACAAGATAGGCTCTTTTTTCCGGTAACGTGACCCACAGAACTTAAAGCAGGAGAGATTTGTGTTGAGATCCCTTCCCCTTCCCCTGGTGGAACAGCAAGACAACCGATATCAGCACTGGAGCTATTCTGCAAATAAAGCAAGATCTTTCTGAACTTTATGTCTTTGTTCTCTGAGATGCAATGCGGCCTTGGCATTTCCATATCAGACAAAAGCGTTTGTCGCTCTTGTAGACAACACGAATGCTTTCAGAAGCATATTGGGACGAGTTTAAACATCCGGCAGAGAACATATTCCAACACACGCACACGCACACGCACACGCTCGCGACTTTCTACACCATTATCACTTCAAGACTGTTACTTGTTCCCTGCTAATCATAGGCATGTACAAAGAAATAACGACGCATTTTCATTGCTGAAAGGCAGGTCCTTTTTGCTTTCAGGTTTATGACAGCACTTCCTTGTCACACTCGTACATATCCGGCTCAATAAACCTCGTTTCGCATAAATTGTACCGGTTAATACAAAAACTAATATGAACTCCACTTGTATTCGCTTTATTTGGGAGTTTGGTGGAATACAAATTTAAATTTTAAAGAAATACAACGTTTAAATCGGGCTAAAAGATATAAAAAGTAATATCTTCTGGTCGTATATAAATTTTCGTCCCTATTCAGATTACCAACCTTATTAATACTGTCCTAAAAATATATAAAAATATATTTGTAACACAAGCTTCACTTAACTTAAGAAAATGGTATTATATTTTCTTTCTAATTGATATCGATTTGAAATTCGTTGTTAAGGAAATTACTATGTTCTTCTGTTTTTTTTTTTCAGTATTACTATGTTCTTATGTTTCTTCAATAAACATTGAAAATATATATTTTTACAATATATATTTATTCATGTTTTATTATATTTGATTTTGGTAATACTGAAAAAAAAAAAAAAACATAAGAACATAGTAATTTCCTTAACAACGAATTTGTTTTCTCCTGTGGTTTTCCTTGACTGAAGAGGCCGCACCGTGGCTCAGTGGTTAGACCACTTGGCTCTCAACAAGGCGGCCCGGGTTCGATCCCAGGCGACCGCAAAGTGAGATTTGTGGTGGACAACACGGCGCTGGGGTGGGGTTTCTCCGGGATCTCCGGTTTCCCACGCCATCTCATTCCACCGGTGCTCCAACTTCATCTCATGTATCATCAGTGTCATCGCCTGCGGTGCCGTATGTAGTAAAAGCGGGCGTTAGGCACTACATATTCATTTATTTGACTGAAGATGCGGACAAGAGTTCGTGAAATCGATATCAATTAGAAAAAAGAATATCAATTAGAAAGAAAATTTAACACAATTTTCTTAAGTTAAATGAAGCTTGTGTTACAAATTGTTATATTTTTATAGCAGATTGTAGTATTTTAAGGTAAACAGCTACAAGCATTTAAAATAGGAGTATTTTGGAATCGATGTATTTGCTTTAATTGACATTGTAAAATAAATAAATTCAGGCAGTTTACTGAACTGCGTAGAAACATTTAAAACAGCGTGAGGATAAAATAAAAACTGAAACCATCCTTACAGTACTGTACGGCAATGAATCTTATGTTAAAAAGAAATGGAATAGAAACAGTAGAATAATATTCAGACAGGAAAATGAGGTTCCTTAGCCAAATAAAGGATGGCACCAACCTCAGTAGGATTAAAAAATCAAGAAATAAAAGAGAAATTAAGAAAATGACTTAATATGAAATGGATTCGGCAGATGAACCAAATGAAAAGGAGAAATACCATTATCAGTGGAACAGGAAGAGGGAGAGGGAGAGGAAATGGAATATAAAGTAATGGAAATTGTGACATTGGGTTTATTTCTTAATAAATTAACAGATATAAAGTGTTATATAAAATAAAAATTATCATTTGGGTCTTGTGGTCGGGTATCTTCAAACATGTCTTTCTCAGATTAAATCTGAATATTCATTTTTAGTAGAATTTGAACTGTTACCATGGCGATAAAGTAAAAAGCGACATATATAAATTGAAATTACTTCTCCACTTCCCTAAGAAGAACATAAATGTTGGAAACTTGGCCAAATACACATATTGCACATCGGAAAACGAGCAGTTATACAAGATAAGTGCGTGAGTATTTCCTTCTGCTTATTAAATAATGGAGTTCGGTCAATTTAGGGAGTAACGATTGAGCTTCATGTTTGGAATATACTAATCAAAAACTTGACCTTTTATTTTTTCCATTCTTTACTACTTAGCTATACCTAAGGAGAATTATTGAGTTTCTCTAAAAAATTTATTCCGAAATTTCACCGAAAATGAATTTAAATTTAGTTTCATAAAAAGATGCAACATAGATACTTTCAAGAAAGTATCCTCAGTCAAACTATCCTTTACTTCTAACAGGTTTCGATATATTGTGTTTTATGTTGTAAAGCATTTATGGCTTTGATGCTTATTTAACATATTTGCACGACAAAATATATATATTGTGACTTTTCGGGTTCGAGAAATTAATATTCCAATTGCACAAACTCAAAATATTCTTTATTTCCACCGAATTACAGTTGGAACACTTGCCGATTACACTGAATTACGTAATGCACACAATTACAATTCGTCAGTTTGTCTGTGCCAGGTCCACTCTACACTCACAATTTCGTACAGCCTCTCTGATGCACGTACACAGTCTTCCGGTCCGTTCACTCACTCGGCGCTCCTCACGGCTGCTCGCCAAGAACTGAACTCTCTTCCAGCCCGACGCGTCGCTTATATAAGACCAACTGGCCAATCTTGAAGGTTCCGGGTTAGATGAAATATCCTGGATGTTCTCAGGGAGAGGGGAAAGAGACGGCACAGTGGCCTGCGATACCTTCAGTTGGCGCTACAAAATAAATGGGTAGGCGTGAGCAAATACTTCCCGGCCCTCACTCAGCCGTCAGTTGGTCTTGCCTGGGTGACAATATTGAATTTTCTGCAAGTAAGCTCTGAAGTTCTCTATATTCGGAATGACTTTTGTATAATTGGTACCCTAAAGGATAACTTAGTATGCAACAAATTAGATCTTATTAAAATCTACAATCTATGAATATGTCAAACTTTTGCGGCATAAAGGATTTCCGAAGTGCTTTTTCGCTGGTTTGAATATTCAAGTAGTGGTCACAATTCGCTTTTTCTTGAAGTCGTGCAAAGGATGCGGAAATTAGAAGCCATCACATAGAAAACTTTAAATAATATCTTAGTGTACTATATTATTCGTATAACAGTAATGAAATGGCTAAAGATAATTTATATCCACAAACAAAACGTAGGTAGCAGAGTAAAGTTTGGCAAAATGCTTGAAGAAAAATGGGAGCATGTAAATCATCATCGAATTAAGAAGCAAAGATCAATACAGCTTGATAAACAAATTAAGTAGATACGTTTCTCTGATACAATTTTCAATACTCACGCTATCTCCTGACCCGGCATTTAATTTACTGAAAACAGTCTTTTGTTCAGTAATGCGAATTTTGATAGTGTTTTGTCTTTGTTTATAGTTGTGTTATATCCAGTATTTCATTTGTGGTTATAACATTTTATAAATATCCTGATGATGGGAGAGATGTCCCGAAATGTTGATATGTAATCATCTTTTCACTTGGTTGGTTGGAGCATGTAATGTTATTTAACAAATAAGATTTTTATTAAGGGAATTTCAAAACAGTGTATGTAATGAAATCGCCGTGTGCAATATTAGACCTGTAAACTCCCGTGTCTTAGGTAAATGAGAGAGAGGAAGTAAACAGGTGTATTTTTATTGCAGAACGCACATTTCACAGCGCTATTCGTGCCGATATTGTGGTCACGTAGCAGTGTTTATTTACCCGATGTATAGCGCGAGTTTCCGCAAACATCACTAAAATTGTATTAGCCACTCTTTCAACATTGTTCCCATTGCAAGAGCTACACACCACGGCAATTAAACAGTCTACAAATCGAGAGGAAATAGCCTCCAATATCTTTCTCATTTCGTAAATGAATTTAGTCTCAAGGCTAACGTCGGGGTTGAATTTATGGAAGCCTACCAAATTTATAGAATCCTGGAAAATTCTGTATCTGCATGTAACGTTAGATTTTATACATTCATGTCTCCACAATATCAGGATAACGAGACCATAGCTACGTATTCTGAAACCTAAACAATATCTAGAAGCTATAGTGAATTTCATGAGCGAGCATCGTCGTAGTCCTTAGCCGCCAAAAACATCCTCACTTAATCTTTATTTGGGGCTTCAGCTCCTCTAAGAAGACAGCTTTATCCCTAGAGTATCCGCTGCTTCAGATATCCCGTAGGGATTAGTGGAACAAGAAAAGAAATTGGTGGGGGCATTAAAAGGGTTTCATTTGATCAGGCAGTTGGGTCAACACATCCTGACGTAGTCCACCACAGTACACGTAAAGCTCCTGCAACGATATACTCTTTTAAACCAAAGTAACAATTTCCTTTCTGTTAGCTTCCATATAATTGAAATATTTACGCGTAATTATTAATAAAAACAAATGTATGTAACAGTCATATTGGTACAAATAATTTCATACAATACATTATATTTGTACCATTCTGTAGTGCGATCCATATAAACCTGAACCACTATATTACACTATTTATATCTCAGAGAAAATGTTGGAAGTGTCCTCCACCAGCATCTATACATGTTTGCACTCCTCTCACCATATTCTCTGAAGTTTTACCGAGAGTACTTATGTTACTTACTTCAGTTCGAATGGATTAATTGAGAAAATCAATTGTCCGTGGCCTATTCTTGTACACTCTATTTTTTACATACCCCCACAAGAAAAAATCCGGTGAGGTTATGTCTGGGGTTCTGGGGGGTCTAAATAGTTTAGTCAAACATCCTTGTAGAATTATAAACTTTCAAAATATTTTCTTGAAGTTCGTTTACACGTTTAAATACGAGTTTGAAAAGTGTTTTGAAAATTTTAATCAGATCTTTTGTTTCTCGAAAGCTCATGCAAATAATACGTGGGTAATATCAAAGCTAAATAAATTACTTATAGTTTAAAAATTAACCAACATTAAGACAAAGTTATGAAATTTAGTTCTTGTCATCGCCTCTTGTTTAAAGTTTAAATTATTCAAAGGACCTCTCCATCTGCTTATCTAGCTACAACGTCCATTCGGGAGATCCCGAGTTCAATCGATCCTTTGACCTATGGTCTATTTTTCATGGTTTCTTCAGGTCGGTAGGGACAGATTGCTCTTCTGCCACTACTTTCTTGCCCAATATTTCATGTAAGCATTCACTGTTATTGTTTCGGATTGTAGAATCAAGCGACGGTGTTCGACTGGTCGGTGGATGTGCTCTTTGTAAAGGTTCCTTACATGGCATCGTTCAGGCACCGCTTCTGAATGGAACTTGCAAGGGAATTGAGGAGCTTGTGTGGTCGAGTCCATTCGAACTGGAAACGTTAGGATCCACGAACATGTTTTTGGCCTTCGTCATCTAGATATGGTCGTTCGTTGGGTTCTCCCTTAATTTCTTCCTCCCAGGAGCCACTGGGGCTACTAGACCTCTTAGAAAGAGAGAGAGATATAGAGTGAGAGACAGGCAGTCATAGAGAGTGCACGTAGCTCTAAAACAAAATTATATTAAAGTTGAGCATCTTTAATTTGCCAGGGAAACTTTTAAAAACAACCTACAGAAATTTATAAGTGAAAATGTTTTTATGTGTCTTAATATCTTAAAATAATTAATGTGGTTTTGGAAATGTTGGCATGAACCTAACGTACATCTTGAATTTGTTATAGGCACTCTATCCATTCTATAATTGGCCCGCCTCGGTAGCGTAGATGGTAGCATTTCTGCCTCACGTTCAAGAGGTCCCGAGTTCTAATCTCGGTTAGGGTGAGTTACCTGGATAAGGTTTTCCCGGGGTTTTATCCTGAAAGACGAATATCGGGTAACTCTAACCTCCATGTACCCCGGACGCGTTGAGCATCATTTCACCCATTTCATTCATCGTCCGATATGACTAAATGTTGGGGGAGGTAAATTACACAAAATAAAAATCTATAATTGGGAAGTGAACGAACATACGACTTTGTGGCCAAAACGGAAGTGGCATAAGGTTATCTGCTCTTCGTTTTAATGTTTAATATGTTAAGCCACCAATCATTTTAAACATTGCATCGTCATTCTTTTGCGAGTTTTAAAATTATAAAACGCGCATGTAGCATAAGTTCGGATAGGGAAGACTGCTTTATAAACATTTAAACACTTAACATATATGAAAATAAATAATACGCGTACTGAAGCAAATGTGATAGTTTTATAGTTACACCCGTCTCGGTCTTTCTCGCTTCCTATAGTTTTACAACAGGATCGTTCCAGTTTGAGATAGATTATAGAGAGCATTGTGTGATTTTGTACCAAAGGCTTTTCACTTCTATACCGATTTCTGCACTCTATTCAGAAAGCAGGTGTAATTTCCTTTCTAGACAACTGCGTGTGCTTATCGCTACGAGTTGTGTTAAGAGCGTACCACTAACAGCGTGAAACAGAAATTGGAATTCCAACAAACGAGAAGCCTCGTATCAGTATTCATAGAAGTTTTAATTAACAATTGTGTTAACTGATACGTGTGTTAAATGAAAACACATTTTGCACTCCAAAAATATTTCGCATCTCTTTTACATACATAACAAAAGAAGAGCAATTTCACTGTTAATTTATCGGAACGGAATCTTCTTTCGTGGTGGCTATGTGCGATTCAATAATGATAACTGTGTGCTATGAAACGTGCTTGTACTTTTCTGAAAGACCTGTGTTGATTTTTTTTTTTTTTTTTTTTTTTTTTTTTTTTACGTTCTCCAACGTTGTCATATCGGACGGTGAGTGAATTGGGTGAAATTATACTCAAATGAGTCCAGGATTCATGGAGCTCAGAGTCCCCCGACATTCGTCTTGAAAGATAATGGAAAACCCCGGAAAAACCTTATCCAGTTAACTCACCCTAACCGAGATTCGAACTCGGGACCTCTTGAACGTGAGGCAGACACGCTACCATCTACGCCACCAAGGCGGGCTGTTGATCACTTGCCCTATCTTTTAGGCTTTCTGTAGCTAGGGATACGATTTTCTTATTTTGCTCTTTATAGTGTGGGGAGTCATGCTAATGTGTGTAGTGTTTAACGCCCGCTTTTACTACATACAGCACCGCAGGCGATGACACTGATGATACATGAGATGAAGATGGAGCACCGGTGGGATGAGATGGCGGGGGAAACCGGAGATCCCGGAGAAAACCCACCCCAGCGCCGTTTTGTCCATCACAAATCTCACTTTGCGGTCGCCTGGGATCGAACCCGGGCCGCCTTGGTGAGAGACAAGCGGTCTAACCACTGAGCCCCGGCGCGGCCAGTCATTCTAACATTTAGAAATAATACTTGTGTGCTAAAGATATCCGATTCCTCAGAAAATGCACACAAGGCAAGTCATCCATATTAATAAAGGGGAAATGTGCATGTTTGTGGGAGTGTACTATCTCAGAAGACTATCGATCGATGTAGGTAACTCTTTCACCTCTGATGCACATAGGTTGTGTCATATTTTCTACGATGTTAAAATTAAAGGCTGAAGATTCATATAAATGTCATGAAATTTCAATATTGTTTCGTTGAATAACAAATTATATTTTTTGTTCTTTATTAAAACATGGCAGATATTGAATGAATTCAAAATCAAAGATAGGTATTTGAGAGAAAAGATTTAAAAACTTTAATTGGGGTAATTTGGGGATTAAGGGTAGGGTTCAGTGGTTAAAATGATCCAATTTTTCTCTGAGTATTCTAAGATAATTGAAATATTGTTTAGAACCCAGCTAATGGAACTTAGTGCTTAACTTTCGAAACCTTCCGCAACTCAAATTTTCAACATTTTAGTTACATATTAGTACAATTTAACCCATCTAGCTACTACATCGAATAGGAATGATATCTGACAGCTGCCGCGTAAACATCTTATAATTAGACCGACGTCGTAATTAAGATGTTCACAGCAGTAAAGTGAGACCTTTAGGCGATTTACTACTTGTTGGAAAGATATTCGGGTCTCTACTCCAGTCAGGAATGCGGTTACGTCGATGATATAGAAGTTAAGATAGCATATTTCAAGGTTGATGTAATAAATGTATATACAAGTTAAGCTTCTGTCTACTTTTAGGAGGATTTCCAAAATTAACTACTCACTAGCAAAATTGCAATTATAATAGGAAGCTATTTAAGAAACTAAAATTAGAGCTTCAATGCCAGAAGTCATAGGAGGCATTGGAAGTTATAGCATTTAGCGGAATAAAATATTTTTATAACATTTTGTTGCTAACATTCGTATATTTTTGGAAGAGATTAAATCTAAATCGTAGTTCCTTTGAGCTTCTGGAACATTAAGAAATGAAATGGGTGAAATGATGCCATGGTTATTAAACACTTAGAATTACTAACTATATATAAGTAGTGTAATTAGCCATCATAGTAGTCTCTTTAGGATAAGTGAAACTGTTGAATAGCTTTTAGCCAGGTAATTTCCATCAAACTGAGAAATCGAGAATGTATTTGCCAGGACCAAAAGAAATTTTGAAAGCTGTGGAAAGGATAATTGGAATTGTTACCAACGAAAGGTCAAAAGAACAGTATAACATACAACGATTTTTTTCAATGGTGTTGTAACAGATTCATTCCATAGGCGACGATGGTGGGATTCTTTGCACCTCGTTGGGGCATTTGTACCATGGATTCCATTGGGGATGATGTACTCGTGACATTATTTGTAGCTCCGGTTTGCATGAAACCTTATCTCGGTGCAGTATCGAATACTTGGATTTTGGATTTTGGAGTTAGGGAAATAAGGGAGTTGAAAAAATTATCTTTAAGTTAAATCTGAATTTAACTTGATTTGTATTTGAAATCAATACTATTATACAAATTTAAACAATATTTTTGTCCTTTTAATAAATGATAAATGCAACTTAACTTCTCTGATTATAAACCAGCCTTTTGCAGATACGCAGCGCTTCTACACACGAGTCCGTTCACTTTGAAATCACGATGCAAAAGACATTAGTTTTCAGAAAATAAGGTTGCACTATATCCATGTTTCTACTAACGTTTATGAATAATTATAATTGTTATAATTCTCAGGTTTGCAACCTCCTTTATTTTAATGCATGCAGCATTCTGCACGAGCGTGACAAACGCGTCTGTTCCCTTTGCGGTCACCATGCAAAAGACGTTATCTTCTCTTTTCATTTATTGATTTTTACCTGATCACCATGGTAGCTAATTATTCTAGTCTACATCACTTTTCCCTGTGGCCAATACGTGAATTTTGAATTACATATTTTTTTATTTTTCCAAATATAAAATCCTAAAACAATTTTATAATTTTATCTTTCTATTTAATGTATCATATTTACGATTTATCTAGATTGGATATTAACATTTATCTCCACCTGTTTGTGACCTACTCTATTTAGTCATGGCCACCTATAACTCATACCAATTCAAAACAAAACTCTCATCATTTTAAAGATATCAGTATGAATTATAAATAAATAAAACCAATATCATTCTGGCACTTGACATATTAACATCTGTATCAGAGTATGATAAAAAATATACAGAATAGCTACAATAAAATGTGTTACTGGCTTGCTAAAAGGAATTAATGTTACAAATTGTAACAAACACACGGTAAACATTACAGTTACATCAAAGGAATAATAGATGAGGATGATAACAATAACATTAGTAATATAATTTCATATAATATAGTAAATAAAATATGTTAAATAATAAAGCTATTGTTACATTTTGTTATTCCGTTCATTTCTGGTATATCGTTTCATATTTTATGATTCGTTACATCAACTTAAGTTGTATATCGAGTTATCTGTAATCAGTTTGCCACATCAAAGAAAGCAACTCAACAGAAGCCAAGGGTTACTAATAGACAAGTAAAATTTGATAGTGTATTCTGCAAAACCGAAACAATACGAGAGATGGAGAATGGTTTGCTATCTGCAACATCCTGCCTTTAGTTCAGCCAAAATTCAACCTGATTTTTCTCATAACAGTCTCCAATGGTTAGAAATTCCTATGCCAATTAATGATTGTGTATGTCATATTGTCAGCACTGGTTTTATGAAGGCCAAACAACAACAGACTAGAGCTCATCAATTGCGCATGTCCGAATGTATGCTACTATTTCTACACCGCTGTATATTTTATAGGTAATTTAATATTCAATCCTCTGAAAACTAGTAAATAAAAAAAGTGTTAAAAGTTATTTTATTTTGTTGTGCAAATATAACATTTAGCTTTCAGTTTCTTTCTGTTAACATTCTTATTCGCAAAATAAAATCCACTTTTAACGTTTGTTTAATAAATAACTATTTTTAATAACTGTTTTATGTATAAATATTTAAACTGCCGTTTGTAGTATTTTAACTCCAAACTAACTGGACTCAAGCAATTTTTATTTACTAATAAAAGCCAATATTCCATTTCAAGTGTGTAGTGCATTAATGGAAAAAAATTAATGAAATTGCAGTTTCGGGAGTAGATACTCTATAACTATCAAATTATATTAAAGATTTTGTATTTTTGCAGGTATTCGAATGTTGGACCAGCCGTACATGACGGATTTGATAGAAGCTAACTCCATGGGACATGAACCTAATCTGATAGACATCTACAGCGCTTCGTGGGGCCCAACGGACGATGGGAAGACCGTGGATGGTCCACGCAATGCAACAATGAGAGCTATCGTCAGAGGCGTTAACGAGGTTGGTAGTTTCAATGTTTTAATTGATTATACATCAGTACTAAAGGATTATGTATTTAAGCAAGGGATACGAGTACTATCTTTCAAGAAAGTAAATGTACCCTTTCCGCGGGGCAGTATCATTCAGGCGTTCCGTTACAAGAGGATATGGCAAGTACATCGGTCAACTTTGTAGATGTTTATTGTCTTGGTCGCCGTTTTAACCTGTTACTCACTCAAAATATTTAGTCTATATTAACCCAATATGACAAAACATTGACTAAGTGTCACAAAGCAAGTAGCATTTTTCTTGCATGTGATCTATTAACTATATGACGTTGGAAACTAAGCAAAAAAAAAAAAAAAAAAAAAAAAAAAAACAAAAAAAAAAAAACCTAAATCCTTAGAATTATGATTTTAACAGTACCAATATCTATGTTTGTATAAGGGTCATTCTGTCACTTGCTGCCATAGCTCAGTGGCAAAATCCAGCTTGTAAGTAGCAAAACTTAGGGTTCATAGTTCGAACCCTAGCATAGGCCTACCATTTATCTCCAAATTTTTTACTTTGTAAGACTCTCTAACGAACTAATTTACAGTCGTGCTTTTGCGGCTAAGTTGTCTCTATATGGTATTGCAGAATATCAAAGAAAATTGAAACCTTGTGGAATGATGATACTAATAGAACCAAGTTCTCCATTTATAAACAAAACTGAATGAACATATAGAAGTAGTTGTTCAGCTTCTATGTGACACAATAGATAGTTTTTACCGCCAATAGAGCCGCATAAGAAATGGTCCAGAATGAGTGTGAACTAGGTAGTGACAGGAACAACGATGCGTGCCCTACTCTGTCGGAGCTCGCAGGTATAGGTCACATGTCGTGTCGCGTGCTGTAACTGTAAACACACCGGCATGCTCCGCAGTAGCTTGCTTGCTACTACTAAGAATGTCTTTGGCTTATGAAACCGCAATAAAGAATCTATAGCTTAATTATTGCTTATGAGTGTTTAACGTGTTCCAAAATTCAGTTATAGCAGTCCATGATGGAAAATAAGCTGGTGGACATTGCCACTTGTACCTTTTAGAGAGAAGTTAATGTTAGTGAGGTTGAGGATGAAAGCATTAAGTGATAAACAGAACAGAAAACCTCAAGGAATTGTAGAGACATTAATCAAAACTAAATGGCTTATACAATGAGACGAGAATTTTATTTCACGTGTTTGACAATACGAAATAAAGTATTTGTAACTGAAAAGGAAGCTGTTGATATTTAGAGTAAGTGTTTGAAAGTATGGTACAATTAAGATGATAAATGCTCTGAAGTTAAACAAATAAATATTATC
This sequence comes from Mantis religiosa, assembly GCA_030765055.1. Classification (NCBI taxonomy): domain Eukaryota; kingdom Metazoa; phylum Arthropoda; class Insecta; order Mantodea; family Mantidae; genus Mantis; species Mantis religiosa. The sequence goes on from CM060947.1 coordinate 184,841,855, forward strand.
TTTGATGTAAATAGTTTTGCAATTCATATTCTTAATGAAACTAAATTAATCGTGCGCTCGTTGAACTCCCTTCAGCTCTTCCATCCATCAAAACCATGCCCGTCATTTCGGCGTTTGTATAGCGCTCCATATTGCTTGGATTTGCCGTCTAAGTACGCACAAAGTGGTCCCTGTTATGACGGAATGTGTAGTTTTACACTGAAGAGCAACCTTACAACTGTCCGAGTTATTAGTCGACTTTTGCACAAATAACTGCCCTTAGCCTCATTACCTTAAAGGTGGGCTAGGGTCACCGCTAAAGGGCAAGGAGTAATGCTTTTGTTTTCGTGGCCGGTGCGTCCCAATAACAACCTTTGAGGTTCGCACATCAGTGGTTCCTGCGCTGCCTAATCACAAAATCATGTAATATTTATTGCTGCATAAAATTATACCTAACAGAACTTCAAAGCTGCGACACCAAAATTCGGATTAGTTAAGTTATAAACTACGCAACGGTTATAATCTTTCGGTGTCGTTTTGAAACAACGTGTATAAGCGCCGCCTTAAGCACGGCCCTCTTAGCTAATTAGTATATATTAGTAAATTAGTACAGCACGCTGTATCGATTGGACCGAAAGTTTGTGGTTTGAATCCCAATGTGGAGACTAAATTTTTATCACAAAATTGTTAGTTTATTAAGACGCAGTAACAATCAATTTACAAATGTTCTCTTACGGCTAAGTTATTACTACATTTACATTTAATTACATTTAATAAAAGTGTCAAAAGCCACAGAAGCTACTCTTGTTAAAGGTGCTCTTTGGCTCTCCATTTTATTGACTTGAAAATAAGAAACAGTTTTTAAGTACAGATACTGAACAAAGTCGTATTGAGTACTTCATTGTCTATGAAATAGCATGAAATGCGCTGCTAAATTTTATATTGCACGCATTTTCTCTTAAAGACAGCGCTAGGACTAAAGGGCCAACCCATTTACTAATCTAGTAGATGTGTGTTCAAATGAGCACTTGATTAAATGTGTAACCCCGAAAGGCACCATTGTAAAGGACAACATTAAAGTTCTGCCACGTAAAATATTGTATGCAGTTTCAGAGTTTTGATTGCTACACGTTTTATGGGGCTATGTTAGACAAAGCTCGTATCTGTAACACCTATAAATAACAATCTGGAAAGTTTGTTGTACTATGTTATTTTAGTGTCATTTAACGACCCTTTATACTACATACGGCAGCAATATTCCAAGCCAAAGTATGGGACACCCTCTTGGCATTTGCTAGTATGAGGTCTGAGGAAATTCTAGGTAAAAGCGCCTCAGCCAGGGAAGAGGGAGATTTGTACACTGTCCACGTCACAGTTTCGGTGGCACTAGCCTTTCGTGACTTAAATATGTCGCCCAGCATACTTAGATTTCGAAGAACATAATTTTGTAGTATATTAAAAGCATGCAGAAAGCTGTGTAGGTGGATTAATGTTTAATATTTACAGTCTATATTTATAACAGTTGACCATTTCTCAAGATTTAACTTTAAAAATACTTGATATATTTCATTTGCATTACTTTCTCCTCCCTTAGTAGTTAAACTTTATTCTCAAGTATAAACTATTTTTTATAAAAAATTATTTTTCTATCTACTACTTATACTTGAAGTCCTGAACCTTGGCGTAGTGGGCTAGAGCGTGCTTGCGTTCCCTGAGGCCGGAATGCACTCAGGTTTGATCCCGCACGTAGGGTTTGGGGATTTTAAGTCCCGGAGGTACGACCGGTACCCACTCAGCATCATAAGCAAATTGAGAAGCTACGCTAGGTAGCGAACCTGGCTCTAGAAAGACAATTTTCCGGCTTGGGGTGCCGAAATACTGACTACATCTCCTGCCCGTATCAGCTGGATGAACCCTCACCTCTGCCTTGGATATGTGAGCGTGCGGCTGGTAGCAGGGTTGGCAGGCTTAGGCCCGCATTGGGTTATTCAGCCATGGGTTTTGTTACTTTAAATAAACGTTTGTGGAAATGGTTTGTGGTTACATTTTATTTGCAGAAATAAAAGAGGGATTCAATAAACTGAATCGACAATCATATCTTCAAAATTCTTCTGTTTTGCCCTTTCTCTATTATTATAACATTTTTAATAACTCTTATTCCTCTATCTACTTCATGCCAATTGAGGTAAACATTTTCAGAAATTATATTCTTGCTCATTTTCTTACAGCCACAAAGAGAATATGAGGATGCAGAGTGCTCAATGTGATAGTCTAATCTTCAAGGAAGATTAGATTGTTTTGAAAATTTATTCCCTTTCCGGGGCCAAGGGACTACAAAAGCGAGTAACAATTTCCAATTTGAGAAAAGTATTTTATTGTAAAATTCAGACAAACATGGAATAACCACGAAATCGTTCACTCCACTCAAAAAGGTATTGGTTATAGACTTCAATTTAACGAGATGTATATTTTCATATTGTAAGCTTTTGTTTAGCTCTTATGGTTTATAGTTAATCAAAACTTATCCAGAATGAAAAGGTCTTCTGAGGACATTTCCAGCAAATGGAAAAAATACATTCCATTTGCCATGGAAATATATTAGATATATGGTAGTTAAATTAATATACTTGGAGCTATTTTTGAGAAAATCAAATATTTAAACAAAATGTTTGCTTTAAAAGGTAGTTTAGGAGACAGTTTTCTTGAAAAATCTTCTTATCGCTTCCTGAGAAGCCACCGAACTTAAACACTAAATTTGGTATTTTACAGTCTTTTTGTTTGAGTTTGCTGTTGAAGCTCACACACGCACACACGCACATGACTTATTATAAAGGAAGAGTCTGGTTTTATTCCCTTAACACTGACACCTAAAGGTTTGTTGTATTACCGCCTCACCTTACAGTTTTAGTTAAATAGCCCTTCTGACGGCCGGCCCAGGCCGCGCACTACACACCTAAACACTTCCTAAACAGGCTAAGGTATTTAGGCCCTACAAACGCCAAAGCTCAGAGGTCCAGGTTAAGATATACTACATACAAAGAACTGACTCGCTGTTGCCCCTAATAAACAATTAAAATTGTGGAAACGTAGAGTCAGACTGAAAAATTCAATGCCATAGCCGGGATTTGAACCACGGATCTTCTGGTTTCCGTCCAGCCGCACTACCATTGTGCTACTATGTCCAACGTGCCGATATGACATTAAATTCTCCAACTGACTCGTATTTTCCCGGTAAACCACTTAGGAGTTCTCATACACACATGAGACAACTACCTTAATGGCGACTTACATATTGTAAGTACTTTAAAGCCCGGGCTTCATATAGTAAACCACTATTAGGTTAATTAATGGAAATTAATTATTCTTTCACACTGGCCGTGTGTAGGCTAAATTGTGGAAACGTAGAGTCAGACTGAAAAATTCAATGCCATAGCCGGGATTTGAACCACGGATCTTCTGGTTTCCGTCCAGCCGCACTACCATTGTGCTACTATGGCCAACGTGCCGATATGACATTAAATTCTCCAACTGACTCGTATTTTCCCGGTAAACCACTTAGGAGTTCTATATGAAGCCCGGGCTTTAAAGTACTTACAATATGTAAGTCGCCATTAAGGTAGTTGTCTCATGTGTTTATGAGAACTCCTAAGTGGTTTACCGGGAAAATACGAGTCAGTTGGAGAATTTAATGTCATATCGGCACGTTGGCCATAGTAGCACAATGGTAGTGCGGCTGGACGGAAACCAGAAGATCCGTGGTTCAAATCCCGGCTATGGCATTGAATTTTTCAGTCTGACTCTACGTTTCCACAATTTAGCCTACACACGGACAGTGTGAAAGAATAATTAATTTCCATTAATTAACAATTAAAATGCTTTAATTCATTACTACAATCCTTGATTATAACAAATATAACCTGGAAATTAATTGCTCTTTCACACTGGTCGTGTGTAGGCTAAATTGTGGAAACGTAGAATCAGACTGAGAAATTCAATGCCATAGCCGGGATTTGAACCACGGATCTTCAGGTTTCCGTCCAGCCGCTCTACCATTGAGCTACTATGGCCAACGTGCCGATATGACATTAAATTCTCCAACTGACTCGTATTTTCCCGGTAGACCATTTAGGAGTTCTCATAAACTACCTTAATGTCGACTTACAACGTGTAAGTACTTTAAGGCCCGGGCTTTATAGTTAACCACTATTAGGTCAATTAATGGAAATTAATTGTTTTTTCACACTAGCCGTGTGTAGGCTAAATTGTGGAAACGTAGAGTCAGACTGAGAACTCCTAAGTGGTTTACCGGGAAAATACGTATCAGTTGGACAATTTAATGTCATATCGGCACGTTGGCCATAGTAGCTCAATGGTAGAGCGGCTGGACGGAAACCAGAAGATCCATGGTTCAAATCCCGGCTATGGAATTGAATTTCTGAGTCTGACTCTACGTTTCCACAAATATAACATATTAATTATAACAATATGCGTCCCCTTTAAATAGCACAAGGAAACAACGAGCATCACAATCTTTATAAAATAACTCTGTAAAGAACATTTATTCCTGAAAAAACAATAATAAAATGTGAGGGTAACAAAAGTATCACAAAACATTTAAATTGCCGATTATGCTAGCCAGTAACTGCAGAGAAAGCATTTACCAAAACAAATAACTGAGTAGAACAGTTACATGAAAAACTTCCTAAAAACTTTGAATACATAATTGACTTCAGGATAAGCCGACACTAATATTCCGTCCCCCCATTTAACGATGTAGAAATTCCTAACTAGCTAGCAGTCACCATTTTCTTTTTAGACCCAGAAACATAAAAATAAAAAAAGAAGAAAACAATAAAGCTTCTGATCCCGAAACTAAAGGGAAGAGTCCACAAAACTATCACGGTTCACCAAAAGCGATCATGAAAACACAAATAATTTTTTTTTAGCAAAAACCCAAAACTTGGAGCACTTACCCTCAGACTTAATCGTGTCGAGCACCAAGCACCAACTCCCTTCGAAGCAGTGCACACAAGATGCTTCGGGAACCGCAGCTCTCCCCGAGAGCAACGGCGGAAAACCTAAGCGATTCCACGAAACAGCAGCGCCTCGAACCAGGAAGGCGAGGAAGACAGTGCCGGAGAGAAAACAACAAACGGCACATCCTGTACCTCTAACGAGAGCAGTAGATCATTAACTATATTAATTTTAGGAAAATAACCATCTGGGTTTATTAAGCTCAGTAATTGAAATCTTGTCCTACCCAGAGCTTCACATTCGATGATTATATGAAAGGTTGTTTCTTCGTCATTGTTGCACAACACACACATTGGTTCTTCTTTGAAGATTTTCATTGTATGTAGATGTCTACTTAATGTACAATATCCGGTCTATAGACTTGCTATAAGGTTTATTTTATTTGGGATCTGATGAGTTTAAGTACATCACACACACACACACACACACACACACACACACACACACACACACACACACACACACACACACACACACACACACACACAGACACCGAATGTATATGACATGCTTTTCATTTTAGTATCAGGGATCCTAAAATATGTATTATCCATATGTATTATCCTTTTTTTTTAGAGAATATATATCCAGTGAAATCTAGATATTTTTTGGGTGAAATACACTTCTTCTTCTCCATAGATACTTACGACAAGTAGATGTTTGAAAAGATATCCGATGAATTTCGAATGTAAACGTTTAAAAAGACGTAAATTGGTGGACTTGTAGTCAGATGTAAATTAGAGCATCTTTTCAATGGAGTGAGACCCTGATAATTTTAGCGTATTATCTTATAGATGCAAGTCAACATCATAGTAAAATCCATAAAATGTGTACACATTATATAAGTTAAAATGCCCAGATAGGAGCCCCTACCTCATTGCAGCTAATTCTTTGGATAAGTAGGCGATACTCTGTGATGACGCAGTTGGATGGATAACAAGGTAGAAACGGTCAAATATAAAGGGATCCTCTAGGGAAGGACATGTGGTCGTATAAGAGAGATTAAGAAGCACCATCTGTTACCAAGGGTTACACGTTTCTGCGAACGTTCGCGTTTCACAATGGAGACCATGTGGGCAATAAGAATGGTCATTCAAGGAGGACATCAATAGCTTCTTCATTTTACTTCCCATTCAAAGGTGTAGGAGTCTGTAATAGATTCTTCTAAGGTTCCAGCCTTAAGATTCTCATCACACCACATAACAGCAGTTCCATAGACACAAATGCATTCTCATATCATGAAAGTTTCCAGTACCTAGGTATCACTAACAAATATCTTTGTCTGTTGGTAAGCTTTTTCTTTCACTTGTTCCATTTATACCACGCCTTTAACTGCAATGGTCATATCGGCGGCCGTTCTTCTTTGGGACATATTAGATGGGTTTTATTCATTAGATCACGCACACATTCGGGCTCTCATTCATACTTCCAGACTCTGGGGAATATGAGGAATTATCTTGCTTGGAGAAAAAGCCCCATCCCCACAGCCGGGAATCGAACCCGGGACCCCTAGAATGGTAAGCTTTTGTTACTGCAGTATGTTTGCTTTTGACAACCCTGTTATTTGGGATCCTTTACATATGCCTTCTTTTGAATTATATAGCACAGAAGTTCCATATAATTTTGAATATTAATAATATCTGAGGGACATGAAGGACATAGCACAGCCCGCCTCGGTAGCGTAAATGGCAGCGTGTCTGCCTCAGGTTCAAGAGATCCCGAGTTTGAATCTCGGTTAGGGTGAGTTACTTGGATAATGTTTCTTCCGTGCTTTTCCCTTATCCTCATAAACGAATGTTGGGTAACTCTAAGCTCCATGGACCCCGGACTCATTTGAGCATCACTTTACCCATTTCATTCGTCGTCCGATATGACGTAATGTTGGAGGACGTAAATTACACACACAAAAAAGATAGCACAAACAGCTCTCATTCCAATTTTATTGTTTAATGACATAGTACATGGTTTAAAAAATCTTAAAAGTTATTCCTTGGGAAATAAAGTGTCAAAACAGTTTTCTGTGTAGTTGAAATTGAATTTTACTTACGAACGCTTTGGCTTTCAGCGTCTCATTCTATTTTGAGGTTATAAGTTACTAAATTTTTCTCAGAGGCGCCTTATCATGCTTCAAGTTACTTTATATGCCGTAAATTTACGATACAGGAGCAACTCGATACAGCATCACTTTCCTTTCGAAGGAAGCCATGGTAAGAACTTTTACGCCTGATAAATTCATCGCTCTGCGCAGGGTTTCAGAGCACGACTATGGGAACCAGAGGCTAGCATTTTACCCCTAGATTCAAAGAACAATTGTGTGCTGTTTTTATAGCTAAGGCGAGAATGATATTCAGATATTGCTATACGAATTCTTGAGAACAACAAAGCTATATCGTTCGCTAGAAAAGCTTCTCTTTTTAGTTAGGTTGTTCACAAACATAAAAATATACACATACATAAAGACGTTCTTTTTAAAAAAATACAGTTTATTTTTGGGATTAATGGGCTCTCAAAACACCTATTTGTGGTGCAATATGGGTGTTGAATTTTTGGTTGGAATACAATATTTCCCTTACATAGTCTACATAGTAGAGAAAGTAATAAGTAGTAGAGTCGGGACAATTATATTTATATAATACAACAATTTTAACAGTATTATTCACATATAAGTATATAGAGTGACCCTTTACTTTCGATTTTTGTTAATCTCAAGAAACACTTTAATAACGGTTTTCAAAGTCTGATAAATCATGCAAGTTTCAAAGTAAAATAATGAAGGAGAGAAGAAAGGGAGATGAAAGGTGATGAAAAAGGCAGAACAAATGCGAGAAAACACCAAAATATCTAAAAATAGTTATTACGTGTACCTGTCCTCACGTTATTGCCTTAATTGCAAAATTTATTTCTGCTATAAAGCAAAATTGCTTAATATTCCATTCTATTACTACACCCTCTTTTATTTTCTGTTATTGATTATTCGTTATTAGCTGTTCTCTGCTGGAATTACGGTAAGTGGGAGAAATATTGTATTACACCCAGCATTTCATACTCAGAGTTTACTGGAAATAATGCGACGAACCTCCCTCAATTCAAACATAAACATTTCTAGTAAAAATAAAGCTTATATGTTTTCTGTTTATCACACATACGCGTGTTGACATTTAATTCGGCGTTAAGGAAAAGACATGCAAGTTCAAAGCATAAATTTTACATCTTAAATTAAATTTTGCACGATAATTTATCCAAAAATGTTCAAACGACATGATTAAATCGTCATATGCTTAAGATATGTCTATAACAAATAAAACGTATATCTTGAATTTTCTGCGAATAGCTTCTGAAATCGTTTGCATTCTAAATAATTTTTGTATAACTGTTAAAGTCGAGAGAGAAGGAGAGTGAGTGGGCGATTGAGTGAGTGAGTGAGTGAGTGAGTGAGTGAGTGAGTGAGTGAGTGAGTGAGTGAGTGAGTGAGTGAGTGAGTGAGTGAGTGAGTGAGTGAGTGAGTGAGTGAGTGAGTGAGTGAGTGAGTGAGTGAGACAAAATCTTCCCATACAAATATACCGTGCCCGCGCTTACGCGTGCACGCTCGTGTTTATATGTGTGTACAACTAATATTCACTGGTATACACCTTGTTATTGGCTCGAAGTCTCCAATACCTAATTTTCCGAATTGTGTTTTACCCTGGTGCAACAGCCCTAAGCGAGCCAAGGGCTACCAACCCGCCAACCGATACGGGGAGGAGATGTGGTCAGCATATCGGCATTCCCCAGCCTGAACTTTGGTTATCGTGACCAGGGCCGCTTACCAACCCTAAGCTCCTCACTTTCCTCATGATGATGAGTGGGCACCGGTGGGCACCCGGGATTTAAAATCCGCACCCCATGGGTGGGATCGAACCTGGGCCTCTTTCCGTGGCCAGAGACCACGTCATGCTGCCTTAGCCCGCTACGCCACGGCGCAGGACAATTTTTCAAAATTGGAAGTCATTAATTTTTACTTTTTCCTCCTCTTCTATAAAAAGAATGTAATTTCAAAGCCAGCGTAAAAGATGTGACTATAACTTAAGCCTCCTATATTTTGCCTTAACCGTTGTACCTAGAATAAAACTGTAATAAAATTCTTCTACAAGTATTTATTTTAACTTAAATGAAGTAGAATAATTAACCTTTTAAGAGCAGTTTGCATAAGAGTGGATAGAGATCCCTGTAGTGCATAACATTAGACATTAAAAAAATTGGATGAGTGGAGCTAGACTAACCATGGATTTGAACCACGGATCTCCTGCTCTCCGTGCGGTTGTTCTAAAACACTGAGTTACTATGACCAACATGCCTACATGACATTAAATTCTCCAACTGACTCGTATGTTTCCCGGTAGACCACTAGTGGTTCTCATATGCTATGAGACACGCAACTTTCGTGGCGACTTACCATGCTATAAGTACAAGTCCCTGGCTTCATAGTAAAATTCCGGCTGTGGCACTGAATTTTTCAGTCTGGCTCTACTCATCCAAACCTTAGCCTACACACGGGTAGTGTGAAATAAATGATTATTTCCATCAATTTACCTAAAAATAAAACATAGTGGTTTAACCACGAAGCCTGGGACTTAAGTACTTACAGCATAGTAAGTCGCCACAAAAGGTGCGTGTCTCATAGCATATGAGAACCCCTAGTGGTCTACTGGGAATATACGAGTCAGTTGGAAAATTTAATGTCATGTGAGCATGTTGGTCATAGTAACTCAGTGGTTTAAAGCAACCGCACGGAGAGCGGGAAATCCGTGGTTCAAATTCCGACTATGACATTGAATTTTTCAGTCTGGCTCTATTCATCCAAGCCTTAGCCTACATACGGCTAGTGTGAAAGAAATAATTATTTCCATTAAAAAAGTTAATGGAATAACGAACGATGTTAACAGAATCTGAGCCACGACGATATATTCGATTTGTCAGTTTGACCTGAATATATTTCCTGTATACATTCTATATGGGTTTGAGTGTCCATTCCAACGTCCCCTTCTCCATCCTCTCTTTGAAATTTAAAATCGTCTTTGAGTTGCTGTTTCATCCACTCGTTTACACACTGTTTTCTTTGTGGGCGATATTGGTCTGTTTTGGAAGTAAGATTAAATATTTGCTTCTCCACTCTAATTACAGTGCTTCGCCTTTGTTCTGCTTCTCATGCCTGTTGTTTTATTCCTTTGACGTGAACTGCGAGCATTATGAACATCGAGATCTGTGCGCACTTTCATTACACTTTTGTTTATTTTAATGGAAACTCTGGGATCCAGATGTGTACTTTAGAGTCAATGTTAACATCTGAAACGTTTTTCATTATTAGTAATTCCGGGTATTATACAAAACATTTCCCTTGCCGTTCTGAATGGCGAAAACGTAAAATAGATTTTAATGAGAGGTTTAATTCGTGCATGACGTAAAAGCGTTCGCTGGAGCTTAAAATTCAGTGTCAGAGTTTTACAATTAAAATCGGAGGATTAAAGGTGTAATTCCACAGCATACTACAATAGCACCCAATTTCTGAATATATGAATACAAAATAAACTATCTGTTTTAACTGCAGGTCAGAGAGCGAGTTTCTCAGCTTGAGAAAACACGTAATTCAAATTCAAACAAAACGACTGCTTTTCTGTCCCTTTAAAAGTAAATTGCATTGTAAGTTTATATTCGCGTGCTTATGTTCAAACAAAAAATGAGGCTGTAAAATTTCAGCAGCTATAAAATAAGTTTTCAAGCCTTTCCAATACGAAGAAAGAGGTACTATTACTAAATATTACATTGATGTTTAATAAAATAAGAAATTTAAAGGTAATCATTTTGAAAAATGTTTGCTTGGAATTCTCGTTAAAATACCAATGCTTTGTCTAATTTGATGACTTTTCAATATCTGGAAGTCTATGAGAGGTACAATTTACTAAAAAGGAATATGATTATTTTTAGAGGTATAACTTCTTTAACTGGGGCGCCGGGGTAGCGCGGTGGTTTCGTTCGCGGCTCCCGTTCTAAGGGTCCCGAGGTTGGCGATTTTAAGTCGGCCCTATCCACGCCTTCACCTCTGTCTAGCACATGTGAAGTATCCCCTATGCCCAACGTGGTTCGGAGTCCACGGTAAAAACTGTAGGTCCTCTCACCTCACCGCCATCTTCACTATCACCCTATCATCGGAGGTAATGGACACCGCCCTCTGGGTGCCTCCACCTGAGAAATGGGTCCGGTCATCACTTGGTGGGGTGAGGTTACCCCGAAGGCCAAGGTTGCCATGTGGGGAGTGTTAGTAACTAACTAACTAACTAACTAACTAACTTCTTTAACTTTTTTCATGGATCTAACAATTGCAGAAATATTCGGTGTGGACATTTCAAGATAGATATGAAAGTCACTTTAGAGAGCAGATCTTAATCACTGAATTCTAGAATTTTTAACAAAATAATGCCCTAGTTGTTTCAGACAATTTAATGGTGCTATTGGCCATGACTTGGCTCATTTTGCAAAGCAGAAACACATTAAGAGATTTCATTTTCATTGCTCCATCCAAGTTGCTGGCAATTGATACATATGCAACCATCGTCTGAGCTCTTCGGAAAATTTCTCTATGGGGACTTCAAAGAGGGGCAGGAAAAAGGCCTTTGACATGCGTTTTAATCAAGTTTCACTACAGCACGTAATAGGATAGAAAATGCTTTGCAGTCATTATTTTTCAAGTGACTGAGAAAAATCGGTGCTAAACTGAAGCGCCGATGATACGTACTACATATAAAGACGTAAGTAAATATTAACATAAGTACATGCTACAAAATCATTATTCCTTTGGTGGCATCTCCAAAACGCATGACTTAGGTTTGGGTGGCTCAGTTGATTAGGTCCCAAGCCCCAGACTGATAGTGTGCTTAATAACGTCAGCCCCATGTCAGTATATTTACTGGCAAGTAAACGATCTCCTGTGGGACAGAATTCTGCCACAGTGGCAGAATTGATATGACAGCGATGTTAGCAAACTACTAATACATCAGCTGCAAATGAAGTATAAGTAAAAATTCACATCGCGACATTGTTCTGTAAGTGGGCAATGAAGTAAAGAGTTCTCTAACAGGTGGCAGAGTACTGCAGACAAGTGTATGAGACCACAATACCAGTTGGAAACGGCTGCAGCGTTTGCGAAGTACACCAAGGAAGAAGGAGATTCTGTCATGCATTTCCTGAGCAGTGAAGTTTTGAAACCTATTGAAATCTATCGGCAAATGAAGGTTCAATTTGGTCTATCACGACAGTAAATCAGTGGCGCGGTGTTGATTTTGCCTCTGTTGGAGAAAGTGTATCCAAAGTTTACATTGTTTTTCTTCAAAGAACTATGGAAAGTCAAAGACATTTCACTTTCAGATATCAATTACGTTAATTTCTAACCGATAGGTGATACATACCCTGAAATAAGTCGTCTAGCATACTCCAGTTCTAAATAGCTCATTATTTTGCCAGTGGTGCTCACCGCAAACTGGGAATTTACAGACTACTATCTGTGACCCAGCGAGTCTTTAGTTATTTGTTTCTAGTACGATTATTGCCAGTGCAGTGAAACAGCAAAACTTGAGTTTTAGTGTTAATGCTTCACGTTCAACAGTAATATGGTGAATGATTTAATGTTAAAAGCACAACAAGGGAAATGAAATCACAATTTGAGGGTAAAAGGGACTGTGTTTGTGTGATCAAAATCTTTTAAATAGATCCCTGAGTTCGCGTTCTTTTGGGGAAAAATGTCACACACTTTCAGCTGGAAATCCAACTCCGGATCTTAAACCTTTAAAAACTAAATCACACAGGCGCACATCACACTATCAAAGAACTTAAATCACACATTTTATTTTGATCACTCCTGTCCCCAGTGCATCAGCAGAACAATCTTTTTCAGCACTCCGCAGAATGAAGGCTTACCTAAGAAACACTTAAACTCAAAACAGACTTTCATCTCTGTCCTTGTTATTAGTGGAAAGAGAGTTGCTTAGTAAGATTAAAAAACAACAGCAAGCAACATTTGAAAACTCTGTCATTGTTGCTTTTTGGAGAAGAATCGGCGCATTGAACTGAAATATAAATATACACTGTAAATTGAAGAAATTGTAAATAATTTTAAGTAAGGCAGTCACTATACTTTTTATTTATACATTTGTGCTTTTCTATTTAGTGTAACAACCGATACATGTCATGTGGGACCAAGGGTATCTAAGTAGGGCAACCATCACAAGCTGAGACTGACCTTTCTCTCTACCAAGGACTTACCGAGCTGTCCCCAAAGGGCACTCGGCGCCTCCAAGGCTCCTTTCTATGGGGCAAGACCTGGAAGCTAACAAGCCCCCCAATCTGGTCCGAAAACACAAGACAGGTAGAAGTGGATACGCCACTTACGCGCGCCAACCCAAAAGGGGAAGACTACCGATTAACCTTGGTAGGGCCGCCTGGTGATCTAGCACACCTTCTACTAGTTATGCATGCTAGTACGCGGGAATATATGGGTTCCCTCAACCCCGCCCGGAGACGTACCTGATCTCCCACGGGTATCGAGAACACACTGCACCGTCGAGTTCAACCCAATCCGAATAACTCCCCCACGGATGTGGCTCAGCAGTTCGGCCCGAGGTTCCTCTAGTAACGTCAGAGGTACCACGAGTGCTAGGGGTCCGTAGCGCCCGCACCACGGCAGCTGAAGAGGACGGATCCCCTCACCTCAGGGAAACAATCTATACAGTTATGCGCAGAGGATCTATCCAAAAGTCCGAAGACCCTGGCCTACTTCTACCCGGGAGCGATGGATTGACGGAAAATCGCCGTGTGACGGTGAATGAAATAGCAGCAAAATCTGAACATTAATAATGGCTCAGAATATTGCATTGTTGATGACTTGTTTATGTTTCGCAAAGTTTCTGCAAGATCTCAGTCCAGAGCGGAAACGGTGAGGCGTTAACGTCTTTAGACCACATAGCGTGTGATTACTTACGAATGTTTGTTTCCACCACTGAAACAGGCGATAGGAGGAAATAAATTTAATACTGATGACCAAAAGGCCTTTTTTTTAACGGCAGGATACTGTTGGAAATTTAATCGTTCTTCCACACTAGCTGAATGAAGATTTGAATGGATAGAGACAGAGGTTTACCAAGAAACATACGAATGTCATGACGGCATATTTTCCATGGAAGCTAATGGTTAAGAACAACCGGATGGAGACCGAAAGATTCTGGTTCGAATCCCGGCCATGCCATTCAATTTTTCAGTCTGACTCTATCCAAGGCATGATACTATGCTGAAAAACGATACACATGTGTTCTACTTTTGTTATACTTATAAAAATTTTAAAAAGTAAGTGTTTCATTCCATTTCTCCTCGTATTATGAAAAGGCACATTAGAACAAATAATAAAATTTATGTCCATATAGTAAACTGTTGAAAACGAACTCGATATTTTGTCATCTATACTGAAACATGAGGTAGTATTTTGTGAAGGTCTCTAGATTTAGATTAGATTAGATTTTATTGTGCATATTCCAAAATTGTACAATTAACAGCTTTTGGCTACATTTATTTGTCTTTACCTGACACTCTGGTCTTCTGATCTGCCGGGTAGCTCTTAACCTTCATGCCACCTTGTTACTTAATTAGTCCCATTCTTCCGCCTCATCTTCCTTTCTTATATTCTTTACATTTATGTCCTATTTTTGTTTTACTTTCTGCAAGAACTCACCAATACTTCTTACCTTCTTTTCCTCCCTGCCCGTTAACATTTTTATATCTACTATCCTCTTCTCTACTTTCTCCCATTTTTCCTCCCAAACCTTTTTTCTCCACATTGCAACCTCCTCGCATTATGTTACATAGTGCTCTATGCTTTCTTTTCCCCCACACAATTCACAAATTCCCTTTCCCCTACCTCTTATCCCTCTTAGAAATATTGTTCCTGTTCTCATCCATGCTAACCCTTCTCTCTCTTGCCTACTGCAGTAATCTATATATGCTTCTCGTCTCCAATTTCTTTTTATTTGCTTGTAAAATTGTAATCATTTCGTATTTTCTAGACCTCTCCATATTTCCTGTCTTTGTATATATTCTATTCTACATTTTCTAATTTACCCACATCGCTTGTACTCCTTTCCTCTAATCTCTATATATCTCCCATTCCTATTTTTTTCCATAACTGCTCCTAACTCTACCCACCAACTATTTGAGTTCACTAATCTTTTTTGCTGTCTCATGCGTAATTTCATAATTTCCCCTTCTTCTTTGGCCAAACACATATACCAAAATTGTATTATTCTTTTTTTATTATTCCATTTCTTCTTGGCCTTCCTAATTCTACTAAAGCTACTTCCCTAGGCAAAGAAAGCTGTCATTTGTAACATCCACATCCACATATTCGATATCTGCTTTTCACTTCTAATATATTCCTCAAACCATCTTAAAAGTAAGCTATATATACGACTGAATGAAATGCTCTTATGCAAAGACTCGTCGATCGTTTACTTTATATGCTACATGGCGATATATATTCCCGTCTCAAAAGTTCGAGTGTGCTTTTGCCTCAAAAGTGTTTCTTATGATTTCAGTTAAAAATTGGCATGTATTGCAATAAAATTCTATTTTTAGACATCGTGAAGTTCTCTTCATTAATATCCAATGCTATGTAACATAGAAGCCTTCATGAGTAGTTACAGTATTATTGAAGAACACATAAATAATTACGTATTAAAATGCTAAACTGTAGGCTTTCAGCCATTTTTAAGATTGTTAGCTTTCTATGCTCGTATTTTACAAAATATAACTCATATTATTTTATCACTGGTTTGTTTTACCGTGATTTATGATATAAATATATTTATTCCTCATATTGTACACAATTATGCCCATATTGATTTATTAGATATAAATATTTCATGAATAGGGTCAAATAAATAGAAGAATTACTTTTATTTAAATAGTGTAATATAATAATAAATGGTTGTACAGAGTCCTGTGAGGGTTGCATGACATAGCTTTATATGATTATTTAGCATAATTAGTACGCAGTAGAAACATGAATGAAAATTAATCAAATTAATCCTGTATTTCATAACATCCTTTTCTTTTTACCACGTCTAAAGCTGTTAATATTTGCTGTGTTTTAGTTGCTTTTGGTTTATATTTTGGTAGCATATAATAAAAACTGTTTCTCAGAAAGGGACAAAAATCGGGAATAGACTTAAGCCGATATCAGAGACCGAAGGAGAGGCATTAAACTTAATGGACGGCTGGAAGATACTCAAGTACACTCGCTGTTGTGTAGAGGGATTAAAGAGAACAAAAAAGCAGAGAAAATATACTCTTACATTTTAAATGCCTTCGTAATGGGGCTAAGGAGATCAGGCAGAATGGGACCAGCTTCAAGAACGAATAACAACAAAAATAATTGATGTTATATATTAGTTTATATGGCTATAAGAGAAAACTGCAAAAGACTTACGGTTTCGTCTTTCATTATAACAGATGATACAACAAATGAAGAGCTTATTAGTTGTTAAAACGAAATATAAGAACGGAAAAAGGAAGAAAGTATTCTATATTTACCACCTGCCTCAAATTAAATCGTTTACCACAAAATAATGCCAATATACGGTATAGCGTTTAAAGTGGACATTTTGAATATAATGCAACTTTTTTGGGAGATATTAATTACCTCATTTTTCGAAACGTATTAGACATAAAACTGACCTTTTGCTAAAGGAGATAAGTATATCTCATTGTGGTTGTTCAGTGATCCTGAAAATCAAAGCTGGTTCGATTTCCAATCATACAGTTTTTATTTCAAACCTGATTCAGTTTTCTTACTTTATCCTATTGACGGCCAATAGTTAGCCCTATTTTATGGTTAACAGTATTGCAAGTTGCCTTTGGGGTTGAGATATCTGGTCATAGCTGAAAAAGTTCAATAAAATCAGTATCCCTTTGGAGATCTCGTCGCAGATGCTAAGCGGTAGAGCGTCGGCTTGAAAACTCATCATTTCATCTGACCGTGGTAGACAATTTTAAAATTCTGGTTCTTCAACTTACTAATCTTGGGCTACATAGGGTCAGCTGAGAAAAATTTAACAGAGATACACATTTTCATTACGATTCCTTCATTCCCATCCATACAACTCCATCCGTCCAAGCCTATTAACTGAGAGCGAGAGATCTTTTGATTCAAATCCCGCCAGGATCGTCCTCCACAACTGGGGATTTTCCTGATTTTGCATGACACACATGGGAGGGACGTACCCTAAAACTGAGACCTGGAATGCTTCCTTAACAAATTTCCAATTATTACCTTCCTCTCCGTTTGAGTTTCCACAGGAAATAATATCAAGAGTTAAATACTTTAAAAAATACGTCCCATCCCATCCCGTCCGGTTCTTCGACCATCGGTCTATTCACCTACCAATTATTTCCCTGCAATTGATCTTAATTAAATCTTCTTTCATACTAGCCCTAAGAGAACAAGGTAAAATTTTATACCTTAGCCGTGGTTTGAACCAAGGATCTGCCCCTCTCCGTCCACTAACAACTGAGCTATCAAGACAACATATCAAATGTTATCTGATACGTATATCTGATCTTTCATATCAGCACGACATTAAATTCTCCACATGACTCGCATTTTTCCCGGTAAACACTAGGCAATTTCATTTACACATTAGATAAGAGGTTTAGTGGCAGCGTAGAGAACTGTGAGTACTTTAATTGAGCTTCTTCCCTTTTCAGAAATCTCATTATTTTCCTGGTTCCATTTTGCTAAAAAGAATATGGTTTATCTTGCATGAATTATTTCCTTTCTCCTTAGAAGGAAACGATACAATACAGTAGAGCTCTCCTTAATTGTGCCGGGTTAGCGTGCTAATATCACATTCAAGAGGTACCGAATTAGAATGTTATTTGGTTGAGTTACTTAGATGAAATAATATACATAGTATACGTATTTTAGAATTAATAAACAGACGCGGACAGTAGTGGTCTAAACTTTTTTTAAATTTACATCCTCTAGCGTTAAGTCATGTCGGACGAGGAATGAAATGATACTCAAATGAGTCCAGGGCGCATAGAGCTTCGAGATACCCGACATACTTATTTCAGAATAAGGGAAATCCAGGAGCAAACTTATCCAGTAAACTAACCCTGACCTCTTGGAGACCTCTTCGAACTCAGGACCTCTTAAACATTAGGCAGACAGGCTACCATCTACGCTGCCGAGGCAGGTTGGACTAAAATGGTTGCATAAAGAGCACTTTCACATTCCAACAATTAACCCATAAGTCCCGCATCACTTCA
This sequence comes from Mantis religiosa, assembly GCA_030765055.1. Classification (NCBI taxonomy): domain Eukaryota; kingdom Metazoa; phylum Arthropoda; class Insecta; order Mantodea; family Mantidae; genus Mantis; species Mantis religiosa. The sequence goes on from CM060947.1 coordinate 184,860,212, forward strand.
CCACTCTATCGGTCGATAGATTCTTCCAAATTACTAAATAAAATCCCCTGCCAGGCCTGTCTCTCTCTCTGTCTCTGTCAGCCGAAACGTGACTTGACTGTTAGTACATCACCTAATATTTGATTCCAAATTTGAGAAATGTAAACAATGAAAAATACTGTTTAAGAGTGGAAAACCAATTTTAATTTTGTATTTTTAAACTAAGATATCAAACGAATTTATTAATTTAAAATTAACATGTCCTTCTTGCCAAAAAGTAATGTTCGAAGTCAGCATTAGTAATTTCAAACCTGTCAATAAAATTGTTAATTGCCTTCTGTGCATAATACTACTTGTGCTTAATTTTTCATAGCAAAAATGCCAGAGAGCTTAAATAATTTAAAATGAAACGAGACCCTGTAAATTTAATACATTCACATGTATAAATGAAAAGAAGCGGCAGAAATTAAAACCAAAAAGACATAACCAAAACGAACTGTGGGTGCCTATTTCAAAGCTGTTTCACGTACTTTATAGCAATAATTGCAGTAACTGAATATGACAAATATTAAGTGATGTACTTCCAACAAAGAAGTGACAATGCATTAAAAAGTACTAAATGTTGAAGCTACATTTCCCACCATATTTTTCGTTCTGTACATTTTAACATGAGTCTCTCTCTCGTCCCTCTCATAAGCCGAGTATGATTACAGAGAGCGCTTCAGAAACTTGCAGGCGACGTGGCGGAAGCAAATATTAGAGCTGGCGTTGGAATAAATCAGGAAGGTATGTTGTCAGAACCTATCAGGCTTCTAAAAGTGTTTCCACTCCAACTGTGTTACATGCCAGGCCATCAGCTTTCGATGTACGGAAGCTATTTCTCGCTGGCTGTTTCTGCTTGTGCTCACTTTTATGTGAGAGCATAAACGGTATCAAAAATGTCTGATATATTGCACTCACAGGACTTTCTCTGCTTTCATATAAACTATCCTTACAAACTGTTATCCTTCTATCTACTTCATGTTAATTTAAGGATTTATAGACATTGCCATATTGCATATAAGCTAGTACCAGAAGATTACAACTGAGGCGCTTAGAATAATAGTGGCAGATCCCAACCAAAGTTCATTTTGAGTTAAATGTAACTTTTAGTTCCTCCAAAACATGGAAAGTAATTAACATTACGACTTGATATTTTCTGGGTATTTAAATTAGAGGATTCCAAGACTATGTGCAAATTCTTGAACTATTGTGATTAATGGCTTTCTTAACTTCCTGTTGTTTATTAGGACAAAAATTATACAAAACAGTGTTATGTTCATTAGAATGTTATATACTTCATAAAACATCTTGAAATACCTAATCCAGCTCTGTTTCCATATCGTCACATTTTTCGTTATCATTAACACTACCATGATGAAGGCTGTTATAAGATGGGTGGTATATATTTCAGTAATTTCATCAGGTCATTTTAATTAGCTTTATTTACCTCTCTCTGTTCACTGTACTTCTGCTGTAACTAAAGCCATGAAACATGTGAAATTTTACTTCTTTCCCTAAAATTAACACTTTGATACAGTTCAGAGTTAGAATAACATAAACCAAATTTAACAATCTCAGGATTATCATGATCCACAGTAATTGATGTAACCTGACATAAAAGCATATCAATATATATTTTCAATTAAAAAGTTTGAAGTGATAACATTCTGTATGTCTTCCTTGTTCATTTGAGTAACGAACGATTTACCACTTTTCGATAAAAAAAAAATCAGTTTATTACCCATTCAGTTGCCTCTCTCACTCGTTTATTTCCTTTTTTAGAGATCCATGAATAATATTTGTAGACGGTGCCATATTCACTACTGTTCACTACAACGCCAAGAAGGTATAGCGGTCATAAATAAAGCACTCATATTGTGATATGTCATTTTACACTGGTTATTTCACACATACATCACTTCCCGTACAGACCAATCAGGTACTAGGATTCGTCGAATATCAACCAACCGCTGATCTCTAAATCGGTAATTGTACACCACGCACAATTATCGCTCAGCAATTATCACATGTTCCTCTATTTTTGGGTGTAATAATCACACGAAGATGTTATGTTACTTTATTATTTTCTTATAATCAATCAGAGCCACCTGACGGCCTTAAGACTAGAGTTGCTTTCACCAATGTTAACTTGCGCACGGCCTGTGAGAACTACAGATCTTGTATGCCGTGACTTGTGAGGTTAAGTTTCATTCATGTGCTAATGCAGGCCTATGTGATTTAGGTAATCAACTAACTTGTTTTATTGATTTTAACAATTTGTTTTATTCGTGAAATAGTCTCTACAAATGCAACTCGTGATTTTGAATTTATCGGTAATTTCAAAACCACTCGTGACATTACCTATGAGAATATGTTCGTTTTCACTACGAACAAATTTTAAAGTTGAAAAACAAAAGCTTTGGCCTATCTTAATTCGTTTAATACTTCGTCACAAGAACGGTAAATTACAACTGTGGATTGTCATGCTCCCATCTTAAAAATTAATGTTGTTTGTGATCTGCCGTTATTATTATTCTGAGATTTAACCAGCTGTCAAATATTTTATAAGATAATCACTATGATGATTTTGGAATTCCACTCCTTTTGAAAGCCAAGAGGAAAAAATCGTATATTGCACTCACATGGCCTTCTTCACTCTTGTAAAACGATTGTTACAATTTTTCCTATCTACTTAAAGCTAACCGAGATAACTGTAACCTAATCGCTAATTTTGCTGTAGGGGCAGGATTAATATGGAAGTAGAGTAGGCTTTAAGTGATAGTCAATTCTTTAAGTGTTGCTAAGTGATTCCTTTGGAATTTCATTTTCCTTGCATGACCAAGAGTTACAAAATAAGTAACGGCATCCCGTTTGCGAAAATCGTAATTAATAAAAAAAAATGCACAACATTAACAAGGAATATCTTGAAACGCTTCACTTCATAAAAACGTATGAGGCGTAAATGTTGTTTTAATAAGATCACTTTTTCTGTAGTGAGAATTTAGGCGACCACAAAGTGAGATTTGTGGTGAACATGGCGCTGCGGCGGGTTTTCTCCGGGATAATCAGTTTCCCCCTGCCATCTCATTCCACCGGTGCTCCATCTTCATCTCATGTATCATCAGTTTAACCGCCTGCAGTAAAATCGGGCGCTAAGCACTATATATTTTTGTAGTGAGATTTGATCTATCTCTTACGGTTTCCGAGTTGTAGAAAAATCATCCAGATTGTAGAGGGCATTCGGAAAAGAACTCAAGATAATCAGACATTTCAATTGTCATGAAAATACCTCGTACATTGAATATTTTAATCAAAATTGTTAGAGCCATCTTTGAGAAAATGAAAAATTTCAAATTCTTTACCATGTGAAGGGATGAAGGCATTTTCTTGAAAAACTTCGTATAGGATCCTTGGAAAATGCTAAACATAAATAGCACTAACCGACTTTTCGTTCTGAGTTATTCTGTTCACTCACACACACATATATACACACGGACGTTTTCCTAATTTCTTTTTGTAGGATTCAGAATGACCTCAAAAAGTGTATTTTGACTTAAATCTCGGTATCTAATTTTCGGTGGAATTCAATACTTTCCCCACTTACTGAAGTACGTGTAATTCCTCTGTTTTATCTTGAAACATGGAGATTAGAGAGAGAGAAAGAGAGAGAGAGCACTATTGCCCGCTCTGTCCTTTGCCTAATCCCACATCACATCACTTCCATGTAAGGTTCCGATAGACTCCCCGTTATTTATTGTAGTTGTCCATTTAATATTTACAAGTGCAGCGCTTTAAACACTACCTTAAACACGCATTAGGGGTTTCTTGGAGGTTCCCGGCAAACTGCTAATATCCTCACAAGGGAATTATCACTATACTCATACTTGTACGTGCTCGAGAGTTTAATGATACCATCTCTGCTCTGTGTGCGGTATGTGTTCCAAAAACCGGGTGTGGAGTATAGCTGGAAATACCCGAAAATGAGTCCAGAATACATAGGAACATATAGGCATAATAACACAGGGATTGTAAACTCCTGCGGGCAGTGGTCTAAACATGGTATAGGTAAGGAGAGCCGGCACAGAGCTCACGAGGGATGTCCAGCAACTACTTGAAAGTAGCTGCATGCAGCACTTTCCAGGCTTCAGTTTTTGGCGTTGGGGTTTTACTCCGCAGCAGATATTTGGTGCACAGGCCCCACATAGATTAGAGATGATGCCAGCAAATCCTCAATCGAATATAGATATGATCATAGTGATAGTCACCTTGCCAGCTCTATTGTCATCGGATGCTGATTTACACCCACAGTCTTCAAAGTGACGTCCAATTCAGAGTCACTTTCCTCTATATTTAGGTTGAAATTGTTCAGTAACATCAATTAATCCGTCTTTTTTCGCAGCACATTTCTGATAAGAATATAACAGTGGTTATAATAAACCAGGTATGCCTAGGGTTGCAGGCCTGAAAACGCCTACTTCGTTCTACACAACATAATCCATTTGCCATACCCTTTATTGCAAACAAAATTTAAACTGAGGCAGCCTGCACAATACCGTATACATGGTATAGAAAGTACAGAAATATAGAAAATATAGAAAATCGATTGCTGGTGTGGTTTCGCAAGAAGAATATCGTTCTCTGGAGATATCTTTCAAATACCATGAATACCTTTCTAGCCTTCACAATCGCCTTGATTTGGCGAGGAAATAAATCTAAAAGTTTCTTCAGAAACGCCACATTCAATCAAAAAATCCTGTAAGACAGATGCAGCAAAAACGAGACTCGGAAGACTTTTGAACTCCCAGGAGCAGCTCCTTCCTTTACCGGCATTCAGATTGCTGAGTGGTATAATGTGTGTTGCATATTTTTCAAATCGGGATGGAGATGCTGTTACAATTAATCTGAATACATACTCAACGATTAATATGCTCTCAGCACTTTGTTTAGTTGGAGAAAGGCAATTATCCACAGTATAGTCAGAGAAATATTACGCAAAAGGTAACATTTGGCCGCCGAGAGCTTTGAAGCGAACATCCTAGTTCATCGTCATGGTGGTCTGAATGATTAGGCTGCAATCATGTTCACCAAAATAACATAACCACCACTGAGTTGAATGATGATACGTCCACACACTGCGAGGAGAAACTTGATATGGCCGCCGATATTCTCGATGCATTGGATCGTTTAAAAACGGAAATAATCACGACTGATGGATCACGCCTCTATCCAGTTTCGGTATTGTGTGGCCTATTGAAAACGTGTAGTCTAATCTGCTGTTATAATCAACCATTTCAAAATGTTCCTTGTGTGGAATATTACTCGCTCGGAAACTGGCTGGAGTATCGTTTACTTATAGCGAAAATTCGTGTCTGTTTTTGAAAAGAATTGTCACTGACAAGTCTTGGCACCTCTCTCCGGTCCCTATCTGTTAGGAAATTCTACAATCACAATTGTTACATTGTACTCAATGGCTCGAACAACCCAGCATTCCGGACAGTTCCGAACATTTGTTGATACGCCAACAAATTGGACAACTTCCCTGCGTGGTCATGGACACGTCCAGAAACAATAGCCTGTCACGTCTCTGGTTCAACCCAACTTGTGCTTCCAACCCACTAACACGTACACACACATCACGTCACTGCTAAGTTTATGTGTCGGTGTGTCATTCACCAGGTTTCATAGCAGTAGATACCATTTGTAGCGCTGCAGAATATATAGCGTGCCACCTTACAAAGAGCTGGGTAATTTGTCCGGTGTATCTATATCCATGCATAAGTTATAGAAATGGTTCGGCGCAGTGATTTTGTTAACACATAGTTTAATATTAACTACTGTTAATTAAACCTTTTGAAAATGTTTTTAGATAGCTGGCACTGAAAGTAGAGCTCCTAATACGAATCTCATATGTTTGAAATTTAAATTTAAAGCACCTAATGGAATAAAATATTGTATAACACACTAGTATTACCATAGATTAAATCAAACAGCGTTTTGATGAAATCGTCATGGAAATTTTTATAGAGCATGTTCAGACTTCTAGAAATCTACAATTACAACTCGAATGCCAACCAGTTTCCAATTACAGAATATCCTTATGCTACCAACTTTAGTGCGATCAAATTTAATCCAATGTTAGCGGTTAAATCTGGAAATGTGAAAATCGTGAGTATGAAACAAAATGATAATGCATAAATTCGAAGTCCACATAAAGAACCGCTATGAATACCGCCCTTGTGTATCACGTGTAAGTGAACACTACTTACCTCTAATATTCACGTTGCAGTTAAAACATGAAAGCACCATCATCACACAAACAATATTTAGACCATGAATGATATTGCGACTTTGTGGGTTCGTAGAATTAAAAATCCGAGTTGCAGATATTCCAAATGTTCTTTAGTTCCGTAGAAATACAGTGTTCAACTCTCACGTAACAGCATTACGTCACATACACACCACAATCTACCAAGATCGATGACAATAGCAAACAGCGTTCTGATCAGCTCTCGTTACCACAACGCTCCACAACTGTTTTCTGCTTACGACTCACGCGACTTGGCGAGTCGTCGCCGACTTAAATACCTCATTGTTAAATTCGAGAGATTTCCAGAAAAATAAAGAAACCGAATAATCAAGATTTCACCAGAAATTTCCATTTATCTCAGTTTGTTTCGCAGACCTTTTTCTGCGTGCTATCTTTCTCACTTCCTATGTGTAAACAAGCCGCGCGTACCTTTTATGTGCGTTGCCGCGACATATGTTCCGATTCCAAATTAAAATTGTTCTATCAAACTTCTGACAGGTCTTCCTCAACTTCGTTGTCCTCTTGGCCTCTAACTTAATGCACTTTGAGGGAGTCCTATTTTATTCTATTCTGCAGACATATATATTTTCCTGTACTCTTCCATTTTTTTCTTTTAGTTTAAATATTTCCAGCTGTTCTCCAATATTTACTCTCTTCTGTTTGTCTAATAAAGTATAACCTTCAACAAACCTCAGAAATTTCATTTCCGCAACTTCTAACCGTCTTAAAGTATCTCTATTCAGAATCCAACACTCAGACTCCTACAGTACAACTGGAACTGCCCAAAGTTTATAAAATTTCAATTGGGTTTCTTTACAAACTTCCTTTGATAAAGTTCTTGTTCGACATATGTGTCGAACTAAATACATTTCCATTTATGCCTTTTGTTTTATCGTTGCCAATGAAAACTCCTAAGTACTTAAAATCCATAGCGTGTTCTAAGGGTACATCACCAATCACAATTTTAGCTCTGACAACTTCTTTACCATAAAATGCCATTGTTTTTGTTTTTCCAAATTATATTCAGTATCCACTATACTTAAATTATAAATAGCTCTTTGCGGATTGTCTTTCGTAGATGCTATAACTGCAAAAGGTGAAGTGTCCATATTTATATTGTTCATTTTAAAATGTATAGTTAAAGTAGTCCGCCATTTACGAATGTCATTGTCTCATAAATATTAAATAATGCGGGTGAAAATGGGCATCCTTGACACCTTTATACCTTGACACCTTCATTTATTTCGATACCTTCTTCTGAGAGTTTACCTCCACTTTTTACTCTTATCTTTTTTTTTATCTCTCACTCCTTCCTCCTCAATGCTGATGTTAGGTGCCGCTTGTGTTCCCTCAGAGCGTGGGAGCCGAAGCATATTAACCTGATATATGAAATGAGGCTTTGGGGTCGGCCCAACGCCTGGGATGAATGATGCAGCAATTAGTGGAATGATGGAGGGGAAACCGGAGGACCCGGAGGAAACCCACCCCAGTGCCATGTTGTCCATCACAAATCCCACTTTGCGGTCGCCTGGGATCGAACCCGGGCCGCCTTTACTCTTATATTTGTCCCCAAATATAAGATTTGTATTGCACGTATTACATGGTTAGGAAAACCTCTATCCTTCATATTTTCCCATATTTTATTTCTATGTACTTTGTCAAATGGTTTGACATAATCTATGAAGGCTACATAAAATAAAAGTGAAAATCACACATAAAATATATCTACATAAATACTGCCTATTTAACATGCACATTCAGGCACATTAGTTTCTTAGTATAAAGAACTTTTTTACTTTTCTAAAGGTTTAAGGTTACAGTGATCGTGTTTATAGAGCTTAAAGTTACATTTACATTTCAAGATACAACCTTTACCAGCCCAGCTGGGATTCGACCTTGCTACCTCTTTAATGTGAGGTAGATATTCTGCCTCAGAACATTTTGAAGTTGAGCATAACTTGCAATCGACGAAGCAGAATAAAGAACGTCTGCAATCGAAATGTTCGAGTCCATTCGTTTTGCGCGCATCCATTGTAAATTTTAAAACGGATAAATGTATTGTGCGATAAATAGAATAAAATGACGCTCCTTTGATTACAAATCCAGTCTGATTGTGTTGATTTCCAGCTGCACTGCAGTACACAATTTCCACAACATTTTAGTGACAACTCGCGTGCGTCAGCATCTGATATCTTTACGATCAATAACAACACTGCATAACCAAGTTTTGTGATGTGGAATAAATCTACTTTAACATTCCACTGAAATTCACAATTTGTTTTACTCTGCGTAATTTGGTGTAGGGCATAAATAAAATTAAACGCTTTTAAAATGTATATAGATAGCTGTCACTAAACTCAGAGCTTTTAACATAAACTTGTGATATTAGAAATCTAAGTTGATAGTACTTAATAATATAAAATATTGTATAACACACCGCTGTTACCACCCTGTTTCTTGCGATGGAAGTTGCATGTATATTAAATGGAAATTGTATGTATAATTGGTCAGAATAAAAACAAATTTTGCAAGAAGCGGATCCCTCTGCGTTCAGAATTTTAGCAACGAAGTCGAGGAAAAGAGTGCGATATTGCATACAATTCGGCAGGGACCCCGCATTGTGATGGGTGGTTTTCCTTAGGGTTTCCCCCACCAGTTATTCGACTAATTGCTTCATCGTAATTCTTCTTTCGCTCTCTTAAGCTTTATTTCTCATTAGCTTCTTGCTCATGCTTATACGAGGCAAGGGCCGATTTCCTATTCCAGGTTCTTCATTCTGATTCATGTTCTCTTACCCCATACACCCACGTGTAAGACCTGCGAGGGTTTTTCTGGACGTATAGGTGAACACCTGGCGACGTCACCTGTCAAGGAAAGAAGGAAAGCGGTGAAATTATTTGTGGTTTAGATTTAAAATTTGAAAAATAAATGATATGGAGAACGTAAATAATTGCAATAAATAATTTCCCATATTAGAGAAAATATATACTGTCATGAGTTAACTAGATATTGCAACATTTTGTCACGAGGTCATCAGCGAGCTTCGTGTTAAGAAAAGTTCGTGTAGAGAGGATTCATTGCTAAGGTGTACCTGCTGTGCGTGGGGAGCCCGCCTCGTTAGGTTAGATGGTAGCGTGTCTGCCTCAGGTCCAAGAGGTCCCGAGTTCGGATCTTGGTCAGGGTGAGTTACCTGGATAATGTTTTTTCCGGGGTTTTCCCTTATCCTGAAAGACGAATGTCGGGTAACTCTGAGCTCCAGGGACGTCTGACTCATATGATCATTTCATTCATCGTCCGATATGACAACGTTGGAGAACGTAAAGTACAAAAAAAAAAAAAAAAAAAAAAAAAAATTGCTGTCCGTGGGGAAGAACAGCTACTGCCTACATGTTATAATTCTGAGAATTATAAAGAAAATAATTTTTAGTATTGAAATAATTCATCAAGGGGATGTTCTGTTTCAAGTACGAAATAACAGCTTTAAGATTTGGCAACATTGTGTGGAGCGTTGATAGGAATAACGAGTTAGGTGGGACTTAAATTAATTCAAAAGTGTGCATTTATAAAATTCGCGTATTTTCTTTCGTGTCTTTAGAGTCTTAAAGTGCCTATGTGATCATTTATTAGCGCTTAAAGACCATGCTGCTGTTTTGCATATTTGGTGGTAACTTCCGCTTTAGTTTTATGTGACTAACTATAGCATACTACTTGCATTATTATTATTACGGATGCGGTATACTGTTATGGATAGTCAGAAGTTGGCAAATATAATTAAGTAGTTGGCATTTCGAGTGATAAGATTCACAAACACTCTTGAGTTCTTCAAGCAAAGCAGTCGCATATTCACTTTCTTATTATTATCTGTTAAAGCTATCGTCGACTTAACTGTGTTGTTTATCCTCACACTTAACCCACGATACGCGAGGTAAATATATTACATTTCATCACTGGAGCAGCTGACAGCAGATTAACGGGTGAAGGAGTTTGGGTATTACGTGAAAAACTGACACACACGTCACTACGGTCTGCTGAAAATGTTCGACTTTTAGGAATGTTTCTTAAAATGCCTAGTAGTTACCAAAAAGCAAGAACGTGCTTTATGGACGCTTGAGAATTTAACACTACATCTTCGTTTACATAGATTAGTGTTTTAAGGCTTTTATATTAATACCTTTTATGCTTTTTAAGACTTCTTTATTGAGACATTTTATATTATTTTATTTTATTTTTCTTAAATTCTAAATATGATCTTATATGTTAACCAAACAAATTATTATATTATATTACCAAATAATATTAATGATCAAGAGATATAGATGCTATCCCATATGTAGGGGTGTTTTTTTAAGAAAAACAATTATTTGAAATGTGTTCTGACAAGCAATTAACTAATTTTCAAAGTACAGACCATTAGATTCAGCGTTCAGCGAGGTTTATTATCCCACAGTGGTGCCAATATCTGATTGTTGATGCGAAGAATTAGGTGACACCCATTTGCACTGCTTCAGTGTTATCAAAATTTCTTCCACGTAGAAAATGGGCCTCGGATCGAAAAATATGATAATATGATGGCAGATTAAGCTTATATGCTGGGTGTGGTAGTAGAAGTTCGATTCCTCCCAATTCCTGAATTTTTTCCATGGTTGCTCGTACAGTATGTTAAAATAGAACTCTACTTCGGTTAACTAAAGCTGGGTATCTCCGTCTCAAAATTCCCTGATCACATTTCAGTTGTTGAGAATAAAGATCCGCATCAATCGCCCACCCCTCTGGAACAAACTCTGAGTGAATCACATCTTTAAAATTCTACCAGACACACAACTTTGCTTTGGGACCAAACTGATCTTTCAACGATGACTTTGACAGGTTGGCGGTCATCAAGCCACTGTTTTGTAGCATCATGGTTTCGGTAATATACCCATTATTCATCACAAGTGACAATTATCCTGACAAATCTGTCATCCATAGGATTATAGATAAGCTGAGACAGATGTCCACTCTACTTTCAGCCTGTTGAGGTGTCAGTTTACAAGGTACAGATCTACAGCTTCTCTATGATTTTCCGAGTGTCTTAATGTGGTAATGTATGGTATCCTATCCTTCTGAAAGCCTACAAGTACTGTTTTTGCGGATTTTCTAGTAAAACTTGGCGTGTATCCTCAATATTCCATACTTTAGGTCTTCCAGAACGTGATAAACCTTTAGTGTTTTTAGCATTGTTTTGATAACGACCATAGAGCCAATTTTCGGGAGACGACCATCTTGGCAAAATACAACAGTTACTGGGAGTGGAGAATTAAGGAGGCTTTGGCGAATAACACTGAAAGGAGCACACTTAATCGTGATGCTGGATTTCAGTTCAGCTCCTCTTGGAAACCGGCCTTAAAATGGAAATCCGTCGAATTAAGAAACAAAGATCAATACAGCTTGATAATCAAGTTAAGTAGTTACGTTTCTTAGACACAATTTTCTATACTCACGCCTTCTCCTGACCTGGCATTTAATTTACTGAAAGCAGTCTTTTGTTCAGTAATGTGAATTTTGATAGTGTTTTCTCTTTGTTTATAGTTGTGTTATATGCAGTATTTCATTTGTGGTTATTTATGTGCAGAGGATCTACTCCCATTAGTCCTGGACCCGTAGGACCTAAGGACCCGGGCCTCCTTCTACCCGGGAGCGATGGATACTCCAGGGCTCTTTCAGTAGGGCAAAAGCCTCCCCCCCCCCCCGCTGAGCAAAACGTCAAGACGGGATGGAAGTGGATACGCCACTTACGCGCGTCAACCCTGCAGGGAAGACTATCGAAAACCTCGGTGGGGCCGCCTGGTGATTTCGCACACCTTCCACTAGCTCTGCAGGCTAGCACCCGGGACTTTTTAAGCAACCCTCTAACCCTTCCGGGTGGCCGTAGCCTGGCCGGAGGTACCCAATTCCCCGTGGGTGTCGGGAACACGCTGCCCCCTCGAGTCCAACCCAATCCGAACAACTCCCAGACGGGAGGGGCTCGGCAGTTCGGCCCGAGGTTCCTCTAGTAACGTCAGAGGTACCACGAGTGCTAAGGGTCCGCAGCGCCCGCACCACGGCAGCTGAAGTGGACGGATCCCCTCACCTACGGGATCATTTGTGGTTATAACATTTTATAAATATCCTGATGATGGGAGAGATGTACACTCCCGAAACGTTGATATCTAACCATTTTTTCACCTGGCTGGCTGCTCGAGAAGAAAGTGAGCGTTTAGTGTTTTCTTCTCCATTGTTGAAACGTTGTGCTACACGCTCACTAACGATACCTTCTTCTACTTCTGCGGCAAAGGCTTTATAAACTTTCCAGTAGTGTCTTAGAAGAACTTTAAGTTCAAACTTTGTTATATCTATTTTGTGATTGTTTATTAACAACTGAAGACTGATACTCGCAATGAACGCAACGCTAGCCATGGCATCCTGTAAATATCATTGCCAAGCCAAAGAAACCCAATAAACTCTCCGAAACAAAATAAAAAAAAGCTTTACTTATGAGAGCCCCTAGTATTTTGTGATTTATCAGAATGCAGAGAAAATAAATCCTTATAAGATGTGAAGTACGCCATCTGTTATCAATCAATAATACATTCAATTAGTAGCCCTATAAAGTTATAATTAACACACTAAAGTTACGGTGAGGTTTCTCTGACGTTTTAATTCTTTCATTTTCTGAATATTCTTTGAACATTACTTTATATCTCGTTTACAGACTTTTCTTCGAAACTTAATTACCCGCTATCGAAATGAATAGACTTTTTAAAAGTTACTTTAATCCTCACTTGTATTCAAGCCTGTAACTTGGACGTTATTAATTTAATAACTTTAGTTCAGTATTTTAAAAGAGACCATGTGACTTAGGAGTTAATTAAAACTTTGAAATAGCCTGCCAAGTGAATGTTGAAATTGACGACTCTTATTTCACAAAGTTTTTCTACGTGCTGCAGATATCAAGCCCGAACATTTTTCTTAGAAAATCTCGTAGTTCATATGTATTCATTTCCTTAATGTGATTTTTGTGAACCTACCCTGTCTGAATCCGTATATTCGAGTCACGTCGAATCTTATCGAGGGTGAGCTAAGCGAGATGTATATTATTGCTAATAACTCCACAGTGGAATGCTTAATGAATTGACTTCTAATGAATCAAGCTCTGATGACGTGGTTGGTTCTATCAGACAGAAGTCAAAATTACATTCTCGTGATATTTGCACATACCTATTGATGAGAAACGTTCTGGGGAAGATCCCTAATTGAAATTTCTAAAAGCGTGTGCTACAGCAGCCAAACAGATGGTGTGCTAGCAGGAAGTTTTTATTATTGTGAATTTCATCACACTTTTAGACTTCTCAGAAAGGCTTTTCTGCTAGAGCCGAAGTTCTCTCTTTTGAATCAGAAAGTGTGCCAAGCGGGTTTTTACATTAGTGGTAATCCAAAAAGCTTTCTCCTCGCTTACCAGGACGGAAGCAGCTTAGCCACTTAGGCGCATCAAACTTAAAGGAAGATTTTCGAGGAAACTCGGCGGGAGCGACCTGTCAAGCTCGCTGTCTACCAGCAGGCGCAGTAAGAGGATTGTATACTATTCGGTCTAGACGTTATCGGTGAGCCACACTCAAATCCCCCATGGGTTTCAAGACCAACCCAATCCTAGCAAATGTCCAACGGAGGAAATATTCGGCCCTGTTACTCATAGTAACGCCAGAAAGCTGAAAAATGTTTATTCTGTTCCTCTTTAGCTTAAATCTCGTAGCCGTGATTAGATATTAAGTTTCCTGAAGTCTCATCTTATATTTCCAGCTGTTCCAAGATTTTCCCATCAAAAGTTTTCGATCACCTATTTAAAAAGCTAAATACTTTATTTCTATGTACAAACACGTAAAAATTGAAAAGACCAACTAAGTTACTATTCTCTCTCTCTCTCTCTCTCTCTCTCTCTCTCTCTCTCTCTCTCTCTCTCTCTCTCTCTCTCTCTCTCTCTCTCTCTCTCTCTCTCTCTCTCTCTCTCTCTCTCTCTCTCTGGTGTTAAGTACAATAGAAAATTGCGTAGATTTTAGCCCGTTCAAAGTATCCACCCTTTGTGCTCAAAACCACTGCACAAACTCTTGGCAACCTGGAGATAAGATTGTGTAGTATTTGTTTACATATTGTACTCCAACACGTCTGTAAATTGTTATACGCATCTTAAACATTATATAACTTCAGTTTTCTTGCTTCCCTGTAAAGTTGCCACATAAGAGTTCAATGGGATTTGAATCATGTGGTCGAACTTTGCCAAATGATATTTTCCAGTTTCTCACATTAACTGTTGTATTTATTTTTGTTTTGTTTTGTCTTTTGTTAACATAGAATTTTAACATCAGCATTTTTATCCGTATCCTGTGCTATCCTACCTTCTTTAACGTTTCATTAATTTTCACTAGATCACCAAGTTTTATCACCTGCCAAACCAGCCCACAGCTTAACTGACCCACCATCATACTATAATACTTCACCGTTGGCATCACACATTCACTCTTCATACATTCTCCTTGAATTCAACGAACAAACTTTCTTTGATGGTTTCCAAACACTTGAAACTAGACTCGTCCGTGAATAACACTTTGAACCATTGCTGAACGCAGTTTTTATGTTGCTGTGTCATTCTAATCTTTTCCTCTCAGTTTGTCTGCATATGTATGGTTGAGACTAAGGTTGGAACTCCTTACATACTGTTAACTTCCTCGCGAATTTCAGGTGCTGTAGAGTACTCTGACATTTACTCTGTACACATATGAACTGTATGATGTTACTCGGGGTATTCCAGATCGAGAAACACTAGCATAGGCATCAGTTTGTTTGAACCGCAGCGATGTAAACACAACTGTAGATTGGGCCGCCAAATTGTCTTACTATTCTCCTACTAGAATACTATTATAAATGCAGAGCTACAATAACAGACGTATTTTTCAATTCCAATATCCTTCTTTCATCCAATTAAGATTTAATATGGCATGAACCTGATCAGGTATATACTTACAAATTGGTACCTGCGCACAATACACTGTATACCATTATGAACTGCTTGCTATGCCGACTGCTGAAGGAATGCGACCTATTCGAATGGAAAGACACGTCAGTGTAGCTGTGGGAACTCATCAGGACTCCTCTACGTGGTAAACTAGGCAAATGAACAACAGAAATACATAGTACTTATATGTTTATACATATTTTATTATCAGAACGGGGATAAGATAGAATGCTGAAAACGAAATTCCTGTTGTATCCAAAAATCCATAGTTGATAGGTGATCGAAAAGTTTTCACCTGTAGTGTGTAATATATATTCTAATAATTATTTTATAAATATTTGTTTGTCTGATTAGAGCCATTTTTTGTAATCATTCGATCTTTTTCTTCGTTTTTAATGTTTTTCACCTTATTTACGGTCTTTATACAGACAGTAGTGAATTACATTTATAAATATACTATTCAGTTTTCCAAGGAACACGGAACATAAAACACGTTTAGTATTTTATATATAAACTTTGATGGACATTTATTGATCGATTCGAACCTTTGGCTAACATACTGAAACCTTCCAAAGCAAATAATAATTTCAAAATTAAATATACGTGGTTTATATGGCGATACTGAAAAATTATACATTTAAGGATTATTTTCTAAAATGTCTAAAATAATTTCCAATTATAAAAATCTCCAATTCCAGCTCATTGTGTATCCATGAACTCATATATAGCATAATGCTAAATTTGGACACATCTTCACATAATTCAGCATATTGAACAACTGAAACGTTTTCTAGTTACATACACTCACTTCTACTCCAACTTTATGTATATTGACTGTTGGACCAGGCCATTCATATTCTTGTCCAGGGATAGAGAATGATCGTTCCTCCATCTGGTATTAACTTAATGTTTGAATCGTCTTCAGTTTTTATTTGAAACGTGTTTCTCATCTCCCGAAGAGGCGCTGGAGAAGCTTGTAATATTTTACCTGTCCCTTTGTGAGTTAAACTCCACGCTGTGAAATATCAAGTTGAACATATTTTTAATGTTACTGTAGATAGGTATTTCTCCCAAATATTTAATTGTGAAGGTGTTTGAATTTATTTCAATAATATAATTTCTTTAACTATCTCATAATTTGTGGTCCAGAAGTGATTAGTTACAGCGCATTATTGATTTATTTTAAGTTATTCGGAAGCTCATATGTTTGAATTATTAAATATCTCTTTATTATACAAATGTATCTTGCCTCCATTAACTGATCTCTTTATTATACAAATGTATCTTGCCTACATTAACTGTTAAATAAATTTAAAAAATTTAAAGTAAGGACGTAAAGTGTTCACTGTTTTATTTATTTGGTACCTATTTAATTTAGAGATGTTTTGTGGAGCTAATTTGTGTTTCATATGTTTAAAAATTCTTTCAAAAATTTAAGTGTACCAGAATAAAGCGTAACTTGTTTTATAATGACAGTTGTATTTGATTTGTATATATAACAGTTATTACGTATGTTTACTATTTTGTTTCTAATCACAAATTCACGAAATTATCGGAATGAAAGAAGTCTTGAATACAAACTTTGATTAATAATTTGGTTGAAAACATTAGCTATCTGTCATCAAACATTGGAATATTCCGTGACCTAGGATAAACTCATTAATGCAGCAACAAAGTAGGCTGAAACTGTGAGCGCTCCATTTGGCAGGACAGCACTAGCATAGAATATTAAAAGCGATTTTGCTTTGTTTTAAAATGAAACCGAGCGGGAGATTAAAACCCCTCCGCCTAGTGAGAGACACAATGGGTTGGTTCTCTCAACCCTTTGCAGACCCCATGGACTCCGTTAAGCATGGTATTTATCACATAGCGCAGGGAATTTACATGTAAATATTTTGAGAGGGACAAATGACACTGGTAATGCTAATGAAAACAGATGACTGACACTCAAACATTCTCTTGTTTCGAAACTGTAACTAAATTCTATATACCAATGTGACCACACTGATAAATTTCTCATGATGTGTTTAAGTGATTGTAATTCAAAGTATTTGAGACATTCATTTTTTAATTTCTCTACCGCTTACCACTTGAAAATGAAGTTATTATATTCTTTCAAAAATATGTTAGATACCTACCGAGGTTTCATTGGATATGCATACTTTCAATTCTTCTGTATCCTCTCAAAACTTAATAATAATATTATAACGCATCCATATAATAATACTTATAATAATGATTATGATGATGATGTTGGTGATGATAGTAATAAGAACAATAATAATGTTTTAGGAAATATAGTAGTAAGAGAGAAACAATCTGTAATGTACGATAATTCGAAAACAATGAATACCACAATTGGTGTTTAAGCAAAACTCTTTCAAGGATTTGAAGTCAAATTCTCTCACACCCATGTCCAAAGCAATCGTTATTACTGGTTTGAACATAGCGCCACCAATACGTATCAGATAGAAAATAAACTTTTGTACGAAATAATTCTAGGAGAACGATAGAAGTAGGTGGTGAGTGCATATTTTCATTAGAGTAGTTGTGGTTAAACTTTTATAAAACATTCATACCGTAGGAGACACCTAATTCCATAAAGTTTATCGAATTATATCCATTTGTAATTAATATTTGTAATTGTTTTAGGCGGTTCAAAATGTCGTACTTTGATAATAGTCTTCACCAAAACTTAAGTTTCTGACTGTCTGCCCACCACTGCATTTGAAGCATAGTAACACCCGAACCACCTATTTTGCTTTCAAATTCGGATATTTAAAATGCCACCTTGGCGATGTTGACTGAAGTAGAACTTGTATCTCCTTGCCTTTAGCCTTATCAGTAAGGGGTGGATGTCTATGAGCTAAAAAATACATTTATGACCTAAAATTGTTTGACAAAAATATGGCACTTATAGCCTAATGAAATTATTACTCATATTGTGTTAATTGGGAATCAATCATAAAATTGACATTTAATAATTGTTCATTAATGAACGTTTTAATAACTTCTGCAGGAAAAAAAGAAACCTTCTCTACTTCTTAATTCACCACTTTATGAAATCTGTAAGTTTAACAGATCCTATATTGGAGAAGAATAATTATTGTAACTTTAAAGAATAATTAAAAATATAAAATATTCTTATTTGATTTTTTTTTCATCAGCAGCAAAGTTACATTGAATAACAATGTGTATTTTTAGGTTGTTAAACTGAAAGAGGCTATGACAATGTCTATGAGAGGATGTTCTTATATCTAGAGAAACTGCGTCCAACATCATATGAGATTGTAGGAGCACAAATGTATTTATATTAAATAAAACCTAAAGCTGACACTGTCTAGCTTTTAAGGGAATATTTGAAGTTCTCTTCATTTTGCAAAGATCCATAAAAAACTCTGAACATGTGTCCCCATAAGCTGCCTCAAACATCAGCCGCTGCCTACTTTCGATGGAGGAAGCTGTTGTAATACGACTTCTGATACTTAGCGGTTTCAATATGTTGTAGATTCAATAGATTTTTTTACCGATACTTTTATTCCAAAGTTTTTAAAAAGCAAAATAACACCGTAATTAAAACGTTCTCCCCAAACTCTGGAAGAAAATTTCTTAATTTTACACTTTCAGAATACGTAGTTTCAGGCGGTGACATCAACCTGACTGAGATTTCAATAGAATGTGCAAGAAACTTTCAGAAAGCTGGTGGAGATGGGGGTTGCAAAATAGAGGGAAGAAAACATTAAACCTGTTGTCAAACAAACAAGGAAGAGTGAGATTCAAACATTCAAGTTTGACTCTTTTGTCCTGCACGAACGTTTGCTACCTGTACGAACGCTTGCTATATGCTTAAGGAACCTTAAAAATCTAGTAAAAACAGACTGTTATATAGATATAATGTTGGCTTATATCTAATCAGCTGCTGACTACACTATAATAATCCCAAAACATGACTTTATCATAGAAATAAACATAAATATGACAAAAGATCTGAAAGGTGAGAAATATGACTTTTAAGACACAATATATGTCATAGGAATCCACCCCTTACTAATCAGTAACTTCAAGTTTCCCCTTAACTCTCTTACCCCAGTTGTCAGAGAGCTCTCCTCTGCTCATAGAGGAAGACACATCTGTTCTATCACAAAAATTTATTTGGCTTACACTGGGTTAGGGTATAATGTATGTCTTTTGGTTGTATTATTATTATTATCATCATCATCATCATCATCATTATTATTATTATTATTATTATTATTATTATTATTATTATTATTATTATTATTATTATTATTATTATTATTATTATTATTATTATTATTATTATTATTATTATTATTATTATTATTATTATTATTATTATTATTATTATTATTATTATTATTATTATTATTATTATTATTATTATTATTATTATTATTATTATTATTATTATTATTATTATTATTATTATTATTATTATTATTATTATTATTATTATTATTATTATTATTATTATTATTATTATTATTATCATTATTATTAATTTCAAACACTCTATATACTTGGGTACTGTAAAATCCAAATATTTAAGTAGGTTTCATTAAACTAATTTGTTCACCTCTGTAGCGTACGAGGTAACGTATCTATCTCAAATTCAAGAGGTTCGAATCTCGGTCAACGTGTTATCTGGATAAGGTTTCTCCCTTATCCTGGAAGATGAACATAGGGCAACTCAAAATTTCCGCGTAGCCTGGGCTTATTTGAGCTTTTTCAGCAATTTCATTCATCGTCCGATATAACTTAGTGTTGGAATTTAAAAAATCATAATAATTGATTTTAAAATACTGTTTCCTTCGTCCTCCCTACTTCCCGCGATAATGCATTCGAGTAACATTTACTTGAAAGTAAAAATGGCCGAATTAGTGTTGCTTTAGGGTTTAATTTTGCAGTAATACCCTCATTCCATGGTTATACCCGTTCCATTGCATTGTTACAGGCTTGTATTATATTATCGAACTTCACTCTTTAGTATTATTCTTAAATTATAGGCAAATACACTTGAGTTTATCACAGATTTGCGAGTGTGAACTACGATTTATGTGATGTCACTCGATAGCTCGTGTGCGGTTTAATATAAATGACTGTAACAAGTTATACAGATAATAATAATAATTAACCTCTTACTTGTGTAAGATCACATCACCTTTGTATCAGCTGTAGTAAAACAGAATATATATTAAATAAGCCAACAATTTACCGTATTAACCTCGTAGTTCAGTCGATAGAGCTCCAATTTTCAGTATGAAGGGCCCCGGTGCGATTGCCGACTGAGAAGTGTGAACTTCTCTCTAGTCAAAATTATTTTCTACTCTCATCAGAGCTTAGAAGCATGTGTAAACACGTATGTTATGTAATGTATAAAATACTGCATACGAGATTACATAATTGCCCGCAGGCAGAATGTTCCAAAGGAAAGGCCACTGATATAAATTTTAAAGTATAAATAAGTATTAAAAACAGGGTATAAATGGAACACTAGAGTAGCTACAAAATAAGAAATAACATGGGTTTAGACAATAAAGTGGTCCTGCTCTCTTGGCGTTGCCAGTTCTACAGCGAGAGGTGAAGTTGAACATACATTGTCTTACCAAATCCACCAGCGGGTAAACTGAAATGTACATCAGATAAGTTCGCATAATATTTCTGCTTGTTTGTGACAAAATATACAATTATGCATGGTAGCATAAATTGAATCGTAAAACCTTGAACCGGAGAACAGTTCGCTTACGCAGCTATCGTTCATATCCACACGATACAAAATAGTTCGCAAGTTAGATGCGTTCGACAAAAGAATGGCGTTTGCTACAGTGAAACAAAATAGTGATTATTACAACGATTTGTAAATACAGTCTCTAATGATGCGTAATTGCATACTGTTTTGAACGCACTTTAAATCAGCTTTTGTTTCAATAAAATAATACATAAATACAGAAGATACGAATGCGTATTTATGAAGCAAATTACGCCATTCTAGGAGACTTAAATACGGGAAAATCTAATTTAGCGAATGCTTGCCTTCTTTAAAACGTTTGTCGTATAATGAGCACTCACGCGACAAGGTGTGCCTTTATTTCTCGACTCTGAGTGCAATTTGTACTTTTGAAAGTGCCTTTAATTGACAGCTCTTTGAGAAAGGGATAAGAATGAAAAATAATATTTCTAGCCTGTTTGTGTAAAATCGTACGAGGTGTCTCGCAGTTACCAGTAGGTACACTAATCCTTGTTTTACACAAGCTTGCCCCGTATCTCTTAACGGTCACGTGACCTTATCACCTCTCATTGGCTGCTATTGCAGTATAGACTATTGTGCGGCAAAAATTAGTTTGTTATTTAACATGGTGATATATCTTTATATGTTGGAAGAGAATTTTGAAATTTATATTTTCGTAACTGTTTGAATTAAATATATTACGCAACAGAGTTGATTTATCTGAAATGCGTGTTAATTCTTAAACGAAGTAAAGAGGAGGTCCCTTTGCTCTCAAGCACATGGCATGATAGCACGTGATTTAGCGGTAGTGATGACATATTTGTTTATATGACTTTTATCACTGACCTTGTTTTGAACTGGATTAGTCATATATCGCCTTTCAAAGGTGTGCTGTGCCGAGTGCGAGAGCTAAATTATTTTATTGATCGTTTATTGCGCGTGTACTTATTATATGTATAATGGCAGAGTCTACCGCCAGTTTTTCGCTGAAGCATCGCAAGGGAAAACCTTTAGAAACCGGCGAAAAAAGAATTGTGGTGCATGTGTTTAATGCACTCACAGAGAAGAATCCGTCTTTGTCAGTGACAGAAGTCGAACAGCTGTGCTCTGAACTTACAAGTGTGAGTGTTAGACGCGTAGGAACATCGCGACATGAAATTGAGGCAACAGGAAAATTTACCACTCCAGGGGCGATATTGCTGTGTGGCGAAGACGTTATTTAAGGACAATCAGACTGTAACAGGATATAAGTCGCAAAATATACTATCTTGACGAGACTTGGGTGAATGAAGAACACACAAGTATGACGTGACACGAATTTTAACACTGAAAGACAAGCATTATTGCAAGGTGTGTGTGCTAGTTTAAAAAAATCCCAGTGGAAAAGGCCGGAGGCCTTTCATTATAAACTTGTTTCAGTTTCATTACTCATTCATTCAGTTTCAACTTGCTCATTTTCATTATGAACTTGTATTTTTGCATACCTTCATATCCTTATTTGTATGATTTTATATATCTTCCTGGCAATTATTATGAGGTTTACTGCAGGTATAAATGTGATGGTAAGGCACCGCCTATGGCCTATGGCGTGAAAGCATTAGCCAATTAGGATGAAGGGGAAGGTAGTTGCACGCGGAGTGATACATGTCAGCGGGGCATTGTTATATGAAACAGAGATTAGTAGGCTTTCTAAGCGATACATTTACTAACTTTGAAATGCACGTCGGACTCTTAAAAGATCGCCACTCTACTGAATGCAAGGTACAAAATGCAACCGGTACAAAATGCATTGGTTTTCTTCACTGGCCGTTAATGATTCTTTTCTTTCTGGCGTCTTATTACTCCGTATATCCCAAAAAACATGGGGTTTGGACAGTCATCCTAAATAAATAAATAAATAAATAAATAAATAAATAAATAAATAAATAAATAAATAAATAAATAAAAAAACACTGTGACTTGGAGAAAAACAAAATAATTATGTAATAAGTATATTTTAAGCGTGCAAAGAAATTGTCCGTAGGGTTCAGCAAGGCAAGCCGGTCCGCGTGTTGAACTATACAAGGTCGCACACCTCACTCGAAGGTCAGCAATTGATTCCCGGCGCATTATAGGAATATTCTGTAGAAAACTTTATTCACATATTTGGAGTTCTACGAAAAAAAAGTATAGAAGCACGTTCGATAACTAGAACACTATTCATCGTCTTTAAAGACATGGTGCTTAGATGTAAATAATTCATCTGATGTAGCACAGAGGTACCGGCATAGAGCCTTTCCGGCTCGCACATAAATCCTGGAAACGCTTGACATCCTGGAAACGCATGGAGTGACGTTCTGTTCTCCAATCACCTGTTTATTTTAGGGAGCTCAAGAAACTACCAGAATTACCTCCTAGTGCTATATTAACTGCATTACGAGCAATGAGTGTTCAATACATATCCTTATTCTTGGTAAATCAACTAAAATTATTAATTTATTAATTCAAGAATGGCTGAACCAGGCTATATCACAAATCACTTTGTTCAGTTATGTTTCTTAATGTTTGTGAAAATTTGCCCATATTAAACAGTAGCTACCTATAGCACCTTTCACAATGACGTTCACTTTGTATAAGTACTGCGTGTCCTTCCCTTAGCAGCATTTATTCGACCAACAGATCATCTTAATTGAAAAATTATTTCAATTTTATTATTAACGGTGATATACCTCTACTTTGGTTTCAGTTACTTACTTACCTTTTAAATAAGGATATATCAGTTGATTCGCTCCTCATTTTCTTTGAGCCTTCTTTGGGCTCGATTGAATATAGAGGTCACCTTCATACTATTTAACACCATAATCACATGGTTACCTTAATATAAATAGTTGAACTGAAAATTTTCGCAGGTGATACATGGAGTAACAGGAGCACAGAAAGCTTTTAATTAATGTATTGCTGTTTATGTCTCATTGTTTCTAAAATATTGTTTATTGTCTGTGCAGGGTCGGAATGGCCTCGGCAACATCTACGTATGGGCTAGTGGTGATGGAGGTGAAGACGATGACTGTAACTGTGACGGTTATGCTGCTAGCATGTGGACTATCTCGATCAACAGCGCCATCAACGATGGGCAGAACGCACACTACGATGAGAGTTGTTCTTCCACACTGGCTTCTACCTTCAGCAATGGCGCCAAGGATCCTAATACTGGAGTTGTGAGTCTTATTTTGGCTTTTGGTCCAGCTTTCTGAAGTGTCACTTCATTCGATTTTCACTATCACTTAATAATCTTCCCATAGGGGAGGGGATCCGTCGCCTTCAGCTGCCGAGGTGCGGGCACTGCGGACCCCTAGCACTCGTGGTACTTCTGACGTTACTAGAGGAACCTCGGGCCAAACATTCGAGCCTCTCCCTGATAGGTAGTTGTTCGGATTGGGTTGGACTCGGCGGGCAGTGGTTCCCGATATCCGTGGTAGATCGGGTACGTCTCCGGACGGGGTTGAGGGTAGCCATTCATATTCCCGCATTCTAGCCAGCATAGCTAGTAGATGTGCTAGATCACCAGGCGGCCCCACCGAGGTCATATCGGTAGCCTTCCCATTTTGGAGTTTGCGCGCGTAAGTGGCGTATCCACTTCCATCCCGTCTTGAGTCCACAGGACCAGATGGGGGGGCCTTGTTAGTCTCTAGGTCTTGCCCTATGGAAAGCTCCACGGGGGCGCTGGGCGTCCTATTGGGACAGCTCGGTAACTCCCTGATCGAAGGAGGCCCGGGTCCTTGGTCCTACGGGTCCAGGACTAACGGGGGTAGAACCTCTGGCATTAACTGTCACTTAATAATCTAGTTCAACTGCTTCACTTAGTGAGTTCCAACACTTCCCAAATGTGAACTAGTTCACTTTTCACTTTCAGTTCATTTGTTTCACTAAGTAGCCTACTTTTAGGATAGTTTTCTTGCTGAGATGTCTGGAGTCCCTTGCAACAACTCCAATAATCGCACGTCACATCACTGAACGTCGGCGTTATTCATCACTCTCACTAACTCGCTCGCTGACTCACCTACCTGTTGATACCTTCGCGAAAGCGCTCACTAATATAGCCGTAGAAACTTCCTAGAACTTTCAGACTCAAAAAATTCATAACGATCTAGTTTTCTGACGTTAGCGCTCATTGTTTCACTGGGCGAACGTGTGGCTTATCTGTTATGATTCAACTGCCCAGTGGTGTCAGCCTCCCAATAACCGTAGTCCACAGCAGCTGCATAACAGTATGTACTACCCGACAGAGCGTTGAGGCGTATTGACCTTCAGAGACCAGCGCTGCAATCGTCATCTTATCTGTTGATAAGAAAAGGGAAATGTTAATAAGTTGGCATACAGTAAGGGACCAAACAGAAATGGAGCACTTGCGAGCTGCGTTCTGATATGAAAGATTAGCAAATTCTTATACTCAACACGGGTATATAACCATAAAAATAACCTTATTAATAAATGCATTAAATATGTACCTACGTAAATATTCAGTGTAATATTTTTCAAGTAATTAAAACGAGGCCGAACAGCACTATCTTATTCAATTTTCATAACGAATGAAAGAAAGAAAACCAACTAAATTGATTACTACACCTTTATTATTAAATGATTATTGCAACTATAGGAAGTGTACGGCAGTATAGCTAATTTTCTAGTGTGATCAATCTGTACAACGGGAATAATTTCAACTATTAGGTGGTTCTGTTAAATAGTTGGTTTACTTAACTGGCAAAGGCGTAATGTCAAATATATCATGGGCAATGTTCTGTCGCTAAAAGATGTCTCACTGTCATTGTCACTATTATCGTATAAAAATCATTAAGCTTGAGGTTCTTGTTTCAGTATTCCATTCCTTTTCCCAATAGTTATAATCGATTCTTCCAGTCTTCTGGTTAAAAAGCAATTGTGTATGGAAAGCTTTTAGTATTAAATAATTTCTATAATTATAAATAGTATATAGTAATACAACTAATTTTCTGAAGCGTGATCAGTCTGTACAAATAGGCGATTGCCGTAATATAAACCGCATGATTTAAATCCATCACAGTATTAAGCCATACAAAATCACGTGTGTGTAATTTTAGATATTATTGTTGCAGTTACTAATGAAATACAATCTCATTTTAGTTTGATAATGATGAATCTCAAGGAAAAATAAATAAAAGTGTCATATTCGTCGTTTTTGTTTACATCATATTATATATAATAAATCCCCCTCTTCGACATAGCGACGAATGATACACGTTAAGCAGAACATGCCACGGAAATAAAAGATAAACAACAGTTCTACTGACTTTGATTCATTGTACCTGAGGAATTAAAGTGCTATAGGTACAATACTAGACAATTCATCAGCAGTATCTATTGAGGAAACACAAAGGGCCTTTCATTCCCCCGTCTTTCTGCGGGATGGCTCAGGTGGTTTCGACTAATCGGGAGGCCCGGGTTCGAATCTCGTGGCCGACCTACCTGACCCATGGGTTTTTCGGAGGTTTTCCCAGGCTGCTAGGTGAATGCTGGATAGGGTATTCACATCTCCTGAATTTCCTGTCCCTTCATTTCATCTTCATTATCATTTCACATCATCTCTCATCTGGTGGTCTCTTTCAGGGTGGAAATGTCGGTGGGTATCTCAGCGGTGCATGGCAGGATGATATGCTCTGAGGTAAACCACTTCCTTATCCAATAGGTCGGTCCGCTCCTCTGCTGGGACCATTTCGGTACCGCCAGTCAGGGACTTTTGGGGCTCGGCTACTGGGCTCGTTTGCGTCCCGCAGTAGGGGAGCGTGTCCGTTGTCCTCACCTGTCGGAGGAAGTCTCTAAGTACACTGTAGGGACCATGTGCTCTGTACTCTCGTGGCTCCTTGGGTAGGCTGCCCTCTGTCTCCTCTCGCCTCATGCTTCCTCCCGGGGGTAACCCACTTGGAGCTCTTATTTCCAGCTAATCCCACATTTGCTGCGATCCACTGTAGGACTAATTCTTTTCCTAAACTATGTTACAGATTTGAGGAATAGAGTATTTAATTTATTCTAGTAATGTTTGAAAATGCTGATTCGTTGTTGCTTGTAAGTAAAATTTTGAATCACGGAATACTGCGGCTTTATTGAATGTAATTTTGTTTTTATTTGTTAATAATGGGTATTATCTCTCAATTTTGTTGTATTTGGACCTAATACCACTTCCAACATTTATTATACAGTGACTTTTCAAAAATGATATTAACAAGATATTTTAACCTTTGACATTGCATATCTGTTACTCTTTCTTGTATAACTGAAGTTACGGTATAATCAGCACGCTATACGAACACTAACGCCCGATTTCACCAAAAGATGTTAAGACTTAACATGATTTTAGCAATAGTTATAAAAAAATTGCATTTCACCAAGTTTTAGCTTAACACTCATGTTAAGTCTCTCACGATCTCAAGATAGCGAGCGTGAAGGCAACTGTTGATGTCGATTTGTTATGTTTAACACCGTCTTAATAGCATTCGTAATAGAGTACAGCCTATGAGGAGAAATTATTTTGAGGATCTATCAGAAGAAAATTATCTACAGAGGTATAGACTGTCGAAACAAGTCGCTTTGAAGGTTACTGCGGAAGTACAAGAGAGGTTAAAACATGCATCGAAAGGAATATACCGATCTCGCATTTGCTTCATGTATTAATGACTTTGCGATGTTATAATTCACTAAATTATGTGGATAATACACAGTCCACCTTACGTCTTGAAACGTTCGGCAGTTCTACCCTTCGCACCTCGTTTTAAATTTACGTAATACTGACGAAGCCATTCCGTGCTTGTAGTAAGTGGCACATGCATTTGAATTAAATCCGTGTCCAATCTTTTCCCAAGTAACACCCTTCTCTTTTACATTCACTGCATCCGTCCTCTTATTTTCCACGTTATCCTTACACTTCGTCACCAATTCAATTAACAATTCTTTCTCCATCGATGAGAAATTTGTCTCACGGTTTTTGTTTATGATTTTGTTTACCCGCCATTTTTTCAGCTGCGTGAAGACGAAAATGAAAACAAAAGCGCATTGCAGTACGATCAGAAAATAATACGACTCATCCATAGCCTTCTACAGCTGTAATATTTACAACTTTCTTGGCGTTAACACGTGTTTGTTAACATTTTCAGAAAACAGGTTGGTGAAATGCAAGAAATTTAACAGCTTTGTTAGCGCTGTGACAATCGTTACGTTACATTTGTTAACATCGATTTTAACATATGTTGGTGAAATCGGGCATAAGAGTTTCATTTGAAATCCTCCGTTCTCTCTACCTCTTTTTCTTTCTCTCTAACGCATGTGCAAAGCAATACCTGTAGCTTTTAGTTTTTCGCAGGAGTCATGCAAGAGAGTTATTATGGCATTATAAAAGGGCAACATGTCAAGTATTTGTTTTAATGTTTGCGTTCGAGGAGTGAATTTATTAATTTTCATTCGGACATTATTGTTTCGGCAGTCTAATGTCCAACTATCGGATTTCTAAATTCAGGCGCTCCAGTGTGAAGATCATATTGACCACAGTAGTTTTAATTTAAATCCAAAGCCTTAGATGTTTGTGAGATTTATGCTAATATCTGTGCTTTATTAAAGGAAACGTGTTTTATATATTTTCACTCCAAATTTAGAAATAATTGAAACAGTACGTTTGGTTTCCAAATAGCTGGACTCAGGCTAAGTGCCACAACCAGCAGTACTGTGTTTCAAACATTAGCCATTCATCGTGAAGTACTACTTTTACTGCCAAAATTCAGCTTCACATCGATGTTTGACCTTTCTGTATTAATAGTACATCGCCCCCACATATGCACACGCAGAGAACCGCTATAGTCTAGCTCCATCTAACTAAGGGCATAGTTATGAAAGGAAAAAGAAACAAAGGATGTTAATGAGCTTCCTGGCTGCCGCAGAAATTTGGATGAGCCAAAGGAAGACCACAGAGGGAGAGAAGCGATTCTAATTGAAATTCTGCAGAGCTCGTCCAAATAAACATTAATTCGCAGAGTGTTCCGTTACACGTGCTCGTGGGTACATTACCAGTAGCTCATTAAAACCCTCATTGCGATCCGCTGCGCACAGAGTTTTTAATTGGGCACGTCCATTATCCCAATAAATGCAGGGCTACTTGGTCCGTATGATCGATAGCAAACGGAGTACAGTTTGCTCTTTCAACAAGCTCTGCTACGTCTGGCCAGGATCGTTATCCTCTCCCGTTTAAATCATTCAATTCACATCTCACAACAAGCAGAAAAACTACACAAAGCAGGTGAACTTTTTAAATCTCCCTTTCTCTGTTCGTTCCAAATGGAAGAACGTTGTAAACATTTGGCCTGGACATCTACAGGGCGATCCTTATAAACCTTGCACCACTTCAAGTTTTATAAACATCTCCTTGTGAAATTGAAATGGAAATTTATCAGTTTTGCGGTTATATAGGAGAACTCATATCCCTGCATTATATTTGTACATTGTCGGTGACTGCAAAACATGGTCAATGATTATTTCGCTGCAATATCTCAACTGTCCATGACTGTGTTCATGCCATAACAATAGAACAAGTCTCCGAATTTATATATGCAGGTTAATTATCTACTGCAGGATTTGAAAAGAAAAACATATATGAAATTGTCAAAATTATAATAGTATGTAGGTACAATTCGTGGGTCATTAATAGAAACTTAAATAATTAAATAAGAATAAAGCTTTATAAATCAGTGCATTTTCATTTATAAGTCGCGCAATGGCTCTGGAACTCTGACCTCCACCCATAGAACAGTCAGCGAGCCCAGGTCTAATCTTCTTTCTCTTCTGTCTCCTTGCTACTCCTCTATTCAGCGAACCTATCGCTGTTGTTACTTGGTGCAATGTGCGGCGTGAATCGTTTGCGCCCCCTCCCCCGAGTACAGTTAACTGTAAAGTATTGTGACTCTGTCATATGTATATATTAGTGTTTGATAGTGCCTCCTGTAATTTCTAAGTTAAAAGGAAAGACTTCATAGCCAGACTTATGAGGTGATTGTAAATGTATCTGAACACCTTAAGGAAGAGACAAAGCATAAGAATCGCTACTCTCTGAGCTTTTCAGAGTGATTAAGAAAGGACAAGCAAAAGTTACAAATCACATGATAAAACTGGAAAGTTTTATGAAGGAATGAATTTTGAAAATTATGTTAAATGGCTATGTAGAAAATAAAATCCAAATTTACCACTTAACTCGGTGCTAGTGATAAATAATGCTTCTTACAATAATATTAAAACATCAAGTTCTTTAAGAACAGATATACCTCTTTGGTCACAAAATAACGTTATCCCCTTTCATGATAATAGTAGCAAAACAAAATTGTATGAAAAATTCTAGGCAATAAGCCGAATTCGGAAAAGAGAGAGAGAGAGAGAGAGAGAGAGAGAGAGAGAGAGAGAGAGAGAGAGAGAGAGAGAGAGAGAGAGAGAGAGAGAGAGAGAGAAAAGAGAAAAAAAGACATTTTGACTGACCAATATTGTCACAATATAACCATTCAACCTTAAGGCTTCCTCCGTAACATCTGCATCTGAATCATATAGAATTAAAATAGACAGATAGCAAATACTGGTTAGAAAGAAAAAAAACGTTGAACTGTGCTGTCAATGTTTCGATTAAACCCGCAAATGGAATGGAAAAAGGTATACTATCATGTGAATGAAATACAACAGTAGTATTGGAAACAGATGCACTAACGGACGAAAGAATTTAGAGAATTAGGTATAATTGCAGACAATGGGATAGAAGCAGTGATGAAGATGACAGTAACAAGGTCTCCACAGTAGTAGAAGAAGTTGACGAAGAAATGTCGAGTGTAGAAGAATTAAAATATGATTAAAAGCAAATTTGTTTAACTCCGTGTTAAGCTTATATTTGTAAATGAAAACCCTTTCTGGAACTATTACATTTCATTTGCTGAAGACTGTGTGACTTCCCTGAATACACGTGAAACAAGCAATCCAGTGATACTTTACGAGGGTGAAGTTATCGCAATGAGATATCACTGCCATTGAAGGCCAGGGAAAACAGGTAAAAGACTCGCATCAAGGTTTCATTTATATATTTCAATGCTCAGGAACCATTACGCGACATACACTTCTTTGTAATAGTGTGACATAGTTGATTAATAGGAAAGTTGATAGTGAAATTCAGAAAATAGTAGAAAATAGCCTTCAATCATTCTTGAGAAGGACTGAAGTGTATAGAAACTATATCTCATATGATATAGTGAAGCCATCATGTATATAATGAATATACATGAGGAAATGATGTATAAATTTCAGGTATGTTCCATACGTGATGAAATTCGATAATTCGAAACACTTGTGGGCTGTACTTATACTGCATGAATCAGAAAATATTTAGAAAATTACGATACTACACGGACCATCAGGACATCGAGAATATAGGAAGCCAAAGGAAAAGATACGGAACGGGTTTCCGACTTAATCCAAGTAATTACTGGTTTGGACTGTACTACGCTACGGATGGAATTCGGCACGAAGATCCAAACTTGGTCTAATGTACCTATGCTCCAAGTGGGGCACAACGGAAGGAAGGATGAGGCGAGAGGAGACAGAGGGCCGCCGTTCCATTTTTTGTTTTCTTGTTTTGTAATTTACGTCCTCCAACGTAAGTCATATCGGACGATAAAAGAAATTGGTGAAATGATGCTCAAATGCTGTTGGGGTCCATGGAGCTTAGAGCTACCCGACATTCGTGTTTCAGGATAAGGGAAAACCCCAAACAAAACCTTATCCAGGTAACTCACCCTGACCGAGATTTGAACTCGGGACCTCTTGAACGTGAGGCAGACACGCTACCAAGCCGTTCCAAGGAGCCAGGGCAGTACGATGGACAGGTTCCCTACTCTTTACCTGTTGGAAACTCCCCTGCAGCCCAGCACAACCAACATGCCACTGTGCTGTGGTCCGGAAACAGCCCCACCAGACCGGGTTCGAACACTGGAGACCATCCTACTGTAGGATGAAGTTTTACCAGGAGCACATCATCCTGCCATGTAACGCTGAGGCACCCGCCGACACGTCCACCCTGAAAGAGACCACAGATTATAGACGATGTGAAATGATAATGGAGATTAAATGGAGAGACAGCATTCACCTGGCGACCCGCGAATTCCCCAAAAAGACTTATGAATCAGGAAGGTCTGGGAATCGAACCCGGACCTCCCGAATGCGGTCCACAGACGAAACCTCCTGACTCATCCCGTCCGATAGTAGTTCTAATAATATACGACTGTTGCTTTTAAGCACACTTAACGATTATTGTCTAGGCTGGGTTCGAATCCGTGAGCTTGGGGTCAGTAGCCCAACACTTAATCAACTGAGTCAGGGTGAGTTACCTGGATAAGGCTTTTTCCCGGGTTTTCCCTTATCCTGAAAGACGAATGTCGGGTAACTCTAAACTCTATGAACCCTGGGCTCATTTGAACATCATTTCACCCATTCCATTCATTGTCCGATATGACTTAACGTGGGAGGACATAAAATTACAACAACAAAAACTGAGTCACCCTCACAAAATAACAAGAGAGAAAAGCGAAGAAGAACAGAGAGAGAGAGAGAGAGAGAGAGAGAGAGAGAGAGAGAGAGAGAGAGAGAGAGAGAGAGAGAGAGAGAGAGAGAGCGAGAGAGAGAGAGATTTGTTATAAGTTATCGAATGGTATACAAATTGTCTTCGGTTCAGTTCAAGAGTAGGTTATTACATAGTATTTCATGTTCAGTTACTTTAAAAAAAGAAAGCACAAAGTCAAAACTTCGAAGTGTCTCTCTTTATTGCTTATTTAAGAAATACTATTGCAGAACAGGAGCATTGCGTTTCCAACAAGCGTTGTAAATTTAAAAAATTAAATTGGCTGAATAACACTTACCTTTACTATCTGTGTAGGTATATGTATAAATATTTCCATGGAAAACAATATATTTTCGATCGCTCTAGTGTAGGGATACTCAATCTTATGCAAAAAAGCGCAGAGCGGCTTTGCCTCTACCTACGTATCACCAAGCTATGACGTACTCGTGGGTCTCGAAAACAAAATTCCGGTTACTTGAATGAGTGCAGAGGAAAAGGTTCATGCAGAACACGAATGGTGTGGGGTAAAGCGAAAAGGTGAAGTCATTAACTTTTATTTCCTACCAGGATAATTCACGAAGCCTCGGGTCTTCCGTATGTGGAGGATGAAAAATTAGGCGTCGGGCATCAAAATTCTACGCTACTTTACCCAGACATAGAAGAGCCCTTGTTAGATCATTGAGGGATTATGATCCCACTACACGCCGTTCCAGGCTGTTCCGGGTTCCCCGCATGGCTTGTGGGCACCCGAGATAACCCAGGAACTAATCCTAACAGCAGGTAAAGCTGAGCTCCACATAATTCTTCTAAGCTGTTTGGCATAATTTCAACCTAATCACAAATTTTAAAATTAGAATACTGGGGTGCAAGGTATTCCATCTATTCCCACAACCTGAAGGTACATAAAAAATTGAAAAAATTGTAACCTCAAAAAATATTTTTTACTTAAAAACCCACAATACATCCTACAAAATCCCTAAGAGAAAAACCTTACCTGCGGTAAAACCCTTAACGGGTGGGCACGTAGTAAAAACCTTCTGGCTTTATACAGCCAACCAGCACTTCGGTCGTCGGTTAACTTCTAAGGGACAAAGGGCATTGATGCGTTTAAAGAAACACTAAACTTCATGCGCTAAAGCTTGTCAAGATTACCTTTACATTCCCTGACATATTCGGAAAAATTTACATGAAAGCTGCGAATTGTTATACTTTTTTTTCCTTGTTCCATTTAACTGCAATGGTCATATCGGCGGCCGATCTCCCTTGGAACATACCGAAGGTGTTAACTCGTTATCTTTGGTTTTTAATCATTAGATCACGCACACATTTACACTCTCATTCGTACTTCCAGACTCTGGGGAAGATGGGGAATTATCTTGGTCGGAAAAAGATCGCCCCCCCCCCCAACGCCGGGAATTGAACCCGGGACCCCTAGCGCGGCAGACAGGTGCTCTACCGACTGAGCTACGGGGCCAGCCTGTTTTACTTTTATTAACTAGCTTAGTGGCCATAATTAATAGCAATCAACTGTCTGGTATTTGATCTCGTGCCACATCCTACACAGTGTTAGTATCTTTTATATTAAAGAACGTCCTTATGCACCGACGTTGCCCCGCTGGACAAAAGTATTCGTAAAACGCCTGTTGAATAACATATCTTGCACTCTTATTATGCTTAGTTTCTTTTTCTTGTGTATAATCAAGGGATCGGTGTTCATATTCTTCCATTTACCACTTCCTAACAAAAGTAAACATGATCGCAAATCGAAGGAAATCACTGTAGAGGAGCGACAAAACATAATAAATTTGCATGCAGAAGAGACAACCTATGCAGAGACAAGAACGGTGAGTAGATGTCATTCAACCATTTGTAGCATAGTTTAGTGCTAAAAATAGCAGCAGATGCATTTCAAATTTACCCAGAACTGGAAGACCAGCAAAACTGAATAGTAGGGACAAAAGAGCTGTGGTTAATCTAGGGAAAAGGACGCCAAAGCTACAGCACCAGAAATTACAGCACAACTGAAGGAATCAATTGATAAATAGTTCATCCATGTATAGTCACACCAGAATGCTGAATAGTGATGGTTACCAAGCAAGGTGTCAGGGAAGAGGACGTACGTAAATAAAGTAAATCAGAACAAGAGTAAAGAATTTCCAAAACATATCTGTCGCGAATGTAGAATTCTGGGATAATGTTCTGTGGTTTAATGAAAATTAATTTAATATTTACCGCAATAATTGTAGAATCTTAGTCTGGATGGATCCACATATTATCATGGATAGAACAAAACATTGTGGAGGCAGTGTAATGGTGTTTAGGTGCATGAAACCTGCAGGTTTAGGGGTCCTTTTTGTAGACGATACCTCTTATTTACGCACATTTAAATAATACTTGAAAAACAGTGATCAGAAATCAGAATTGCTGTGAACTTTTATATCTAAGTTAATGATTACAAACTCACCGTTGAAGTTATGGCTTCTGAACTATGTACAGCTTCTAATGCACCGTTACAATCTCCATATCTGAATCCAATTTAACATATTTAGAATAAGCTAGAAGAACGACTTAGAAAAGGGCATATTGCAAAGAAAATCCAAATGAAAGAAATAGTTTTACAAGAGTGGAACAACATCACAGCTGATGTGACAACAAAACATGAGTGGTCAGTGCCTAAAAGGCTTTCATCTGTTCTCTTGTGGAAATCATTAGTATTAAAATTCCAATACTCTTGTCCACTTTTTTCCTATGTATTTCTTTATAATGAGTATTTCTGTAGGTTTGTTCTTCATATATAGATTTTGGCATTAAAGAGTGAAATGTACTGCTTGAATTCGTAGCTCAGTAGAGTTCTTCAAGTTAATTGTTATCACTTCTTGTACTTATAACCAAATCTGAATATTTATGTCTGCTTCTATCTTTAAAAAGCTGGGGAATCTACCTTAGCCCTGAACTTACAGATTCAGACTTGTAGACATTAGTCACCAAACGAGATAGTTTAAAAGACTAGCATAATGGAATGAAACATTTTCCAAAAAGCTATTGGTGTAAAACAGAGAAAAAAATATATATATTTTATAGCCTTTTAAATATGGACAGGTTCATTCAACAGTTTCTTATAACACGGTACGTTTATTACAAGGGTTAGGCATCACTGCTTGATGACACGTGATGTTTCATGTATCACTGACACTGAGTTGTGTATGTGCAATCAGGCAATCGATCAGAATATTAGTACCACATTTTTGGAAGTTATAACATCATCAACAATGCGGTTTAGGCCTGTTGCCTACTGATCTCAAAAT
Source organism: Mantis religiosa (assembly GCA_030765055.1). Lineage (NCBI taxonomy): Eukaryota > Metazoa > Arthropoda > Insecta > Mantodea > Mantidae > Mantis > Mantis religiosa. The sequence continues at coordinate 184,896,260 of CM060947.1, forward strand.
GTGTGAAACTGAAGCTCCCATGACTTCAATAACTTTTCCAAATCTCTTCTTTGCAGGTATATATTCGGAGAGTCGATACTTTTAACACTTTTTAAATCTGCTCATAATATATGTTTTGATTTTCTTTGATTTTATAAGACTGAATCCCTTAACTCTTTCCCAATATATTTATTTTCCTGCACGTCCATTTTTATAATTCGTAACAATCTCATCTCTGCAAAATCTTACTGGCTTATGCCTCTCAAATTGCATATTTAGTAGTTCAGATAACCAAATACCAGACTATCACAATCCTTTACTTATCAATGTCCCAAAACTGCTGTACTGCACGATTTCAAAGCAGCTACCACATTATTTTGCATAAAGAAACAGATACAGAATTACAGGAAATGAAACAATGGTAAAAGGAGAGAAACAAACAGAAAGACCGAAAATGAGAGAGAAAGAGAAGGAGAGTTAAAATCAATAACGCCAGCGGACTGCAAATTCTGCTAGTTAGGTATAGATTTCAGGTGCAAAACCAGGAATAGTTTATCTGTTCATTTAGAACCGACTGACGGAGGGATACATCCAGCTATAGGAGTCAAGGAATGAAAGGTTCCTAACTTTGAGAGAGAAGAAGAGGAAACGTCTTCAAAAAGTTTTATTAAATAGTTTCGAATCTACAAGTGGCAATTCTCTCAGGCAGGTGACCTTCACAGAAAGGCCAATACAAAAGTTTGTCGATATTTGAGGTCTGCGTTATATATGATGGAAATACCTTCCTTCATCAAGTCGCAGGAAAACTTCTTCGTCCCATCCATCCCAAATAAACTGAAATGAATTAATAAGATAGTGCCTTAGAAAAAATAGAATAATTGTGGTTATATAGTTAAAATATGTTTTTATTCCAGGCTACCACAGATCTTTATGGAAAATGTACCACCACACACTCTGGAACCAGTGCCGCTGCTCCGGAGGCTGCAGGCGTCTTTGCTCTAGCACTGGAGGCCAAGTAAGTATAGCCACATTAGTGTAACGTGTCAGCATATGCATAAGTATTTACTATTATATACAATTCTCTAATGAGGACGTACGGCTCACAAGTAGACAGGCATAATCTGATTACTCAACGGTCAACTTTGGATAAGTATCGAAACGAGTATTTTCCTTTTCTGTAAAAACAAAATAATATTTACTTTCTCGACTACCCACAGATAAACTTACTCAAACTTCATATCGAGGTACTACCGAAAATATATGTTTTGGATTCGCCTAACGCTAGAAAACGTTCAGAGGAAAATGTATGTATGTTTGTGAACATGTGTAACTCAAAAATGTAATTTGGTTAAACACCAAATTTTGTATTAAAGTTCAGCATCTTCTAATTTACGAGAATTTTTAGTTTCTTACAAAAGGCTCTAAAATATTTTAACTAAAAGTGTTTTTCATGACAAATGGATTCTGTACCTTGAACTTTCTGAGAATTTCTCAGAAGGCTTTCTTATTCTAGATAACTTTTGCATAACTTGTAAACCGTAAGAAATAGACTGAAGCCTACTGCACAAAAATGTATACTCATTAAAACAGAAAATTGACATCAAATATAATTAGAAAGCTTACTTTAATCCTCTAAATTCAACAAATTGAAACTCATTCCAATGAATTAAAATTATTAAATGATACAGGAGAAATAATGTTCCAATTAAGATGTATTAATCGAATACAAACTGCTAATTTATTATACAAACTATCAGATTTTTTATATCTTGGTCATGCAAAGAAAATAATATCAAAGAAGTCACTTAATGAATAGCTCTTAAAAGATTTGTATATCACTTAAGCCTATTTTATTATTTTATTTTCGAGAAAGGTAATATGAAATGAGACTAGTCTTGAAGACCTCTCATTACATGCTCCTTGAACTAACAATATTTCGTTTGTCCTTTGTACACTCTTTTCTTTAATATTAAAGTGCAGCACAAATCTTCAGAAACCGGCAGCTTTATTTAATTGTGTACTTCATTGCGGTTTACTCAGTTATTCCTTTTGCTCTCTGATGCCATGTCCACGTGTTCGGAAATGAAAAGCAACGTTTATTTACGTAGCCGCCAAACTTCAGGTAATTGCGTCAATGGGTACAGGGAATAGGATATTGGCTCGTTGGCTCGTTCGCTGAACATTTGCAACACAGTGTATGAAGTCGCCTCTTGTCATTAATACTTAAAAGAGGAGCAATTTAGACATTTGTTGATTTTCTTGTAGGTGAATGAATGAATTCCTGTATTTCCTTAAGTGGAACATAGGGTCTTCTTAACCCCGCAGCCTTGAGGCGCGTAAGCTTCGGGTTGAGGATCAGAGGTTTCCTGATCTGAGAGATTTTGGGATAAGTGATCAGCCCAACGCCGAAAGTGAAAGAACGAAAGAGATGATGTGATAGGAAAGGTGATGATGGAGCAATCGATGGAATGCTGGCGGGGGAAACCGAAGAAAACCCGCCCCAGCGCCATGTTGTACACCACAAAACCAAAATTCTGCTTACCCTAAACATAGAAGTTTTTCGTAAATTTATGTTTTTATAAAAAATTACTCGCATATTTTGATTATAATACGCATTTTAAAATATTTTTGAGTTTTCTGATAACAGCTTCTGAAGTCGGTTTTATTCTGAATGCCTTTTGTTCGCACAACAGATAAATATGTAAATAGACAAAATCTGACAGTACAAAATTGATTCCTAATGAACTTTTTGTGGCGTTCACCATTTTAAAGATCCGCTTTTATAGTTTTAAATTTTCAAATGCTTATGCTGTTCTCAAGTGTGAACTCGCCGGTACTGGTAGGCTTGTGTTAGCCTGAAGATTGTTGCTATGTGCCCACCCAGGATAGGGTTTAACCACAGATAGGATTTTCTTTTCGGGATGGGTTAGGATGGCTGTTTTTCTTTGAGGATGGTGGATTGAATATGAGGTAGTTTATTGACTCCTCTAGAGGGAATTCTCAAGTGTGAGATCACTACTTATTGTATTTTTAGTTCTCTCTCTCTCTCTCTCTCTCTCTCTCTCTCTCTCTCTCTCTCTCTCTCTCTCTCTCTCTCTCTCTCTCTCTCTCTCTCTCTCTCTCTCTCTCTCTCTCTTTTCCTTTCTCTGGAATTCTTCCAAAAAACATGGAATGTTAATGTCTTAACGTACGAATGCACTTCAAGATTTAATTATCGCTTCAGCTTTCCATAATCCTTTGGAGCCTAAAAGAATTGAGGAGAGGAGGGTGTTATGAAATAGTAGGAAAATATGGAATACCAAGACTTCCACACTGTTTGCTGCTGCTATCTTGTGGCAGTGCCATGAAGTAGTCAAGAAAGACTTCCATGATGCACTGCAGTGAGAGTTGCTTGTTGTCGTTTCACTCGCTACAAAATGTAGCGTATTTTGAGATTTTCAAAAGTTAGCAGGCAAATTTTAAGGTATTTAACGTACTAGTACGCATTGAGTACCTACGCTTAAGCGTGAGTTACACTAAAAGTATTGTAGTTTGTTATATTGTGTACGTTTTTTAGCCGGCGATGTTCTGTCCATTACTTTAAAGGTTCACTGTCTAAGATTGCCATATCGGGTATTATGAAATACCAGGTATTTCTTAATACCCGATGTAAAAGTATAATCTTTCACATAACCGTACAAAATATACTAAATATAAATAGGGTTAAAATGAGTTTTGACTCTAATATTAGTAGCTAAACAATTATTATTAGTTAAATAATAACTAATAGCCTAATTAAATCCAATTAGCCTAATTTAAATCCAAAGAATATTTAAAAAATAAATTAATTGAAATGCAAGCCAAACCTTTTTTTGTTAGTTTAGACTTGTTATATGTATATAAAGATTTATTTGTATATGTTTTGTTTATTTTAAACCAACCATCTTTCATGTTTTATAAAAATGAAATTAATTTTTAAATACTTTAAACCACCATTCCTGCATTTATTTTCCAAATAAATTGTTTAGAAAAACATGAATACCAGTTGTTTTACAAGTGACATTTCATCACAATTAGTTGTGCTCATGATCTGGATTTTTATTTTAAAAAGTTGAGTTATTTTTAGAAATGTAAATGGTTTTTGTAATACCTTCCTATCGTCTATGTGTAATAAAACCATTTCATCAGGTGTTTATTACTATTACATGTAAGTGGATAGAATAATAAGGCTTTTAAGAATAGATTGTTCAAGAATAAGCAGGAAATTCATGTTGTGTACTAACATATTTTTCTCTGACTGCATGTGAAATCACTTTGTAGCACAGTGCCTAAAATGTCACCTGTATTTGTTCGGTTTTAATTAAAATATGTCTCCATTGATTTTAAAGATAATGCATAAGTTGGGCCTTTACGTAGGAATTAACTCTGTGAACCACATAGCATGTAACATGATTGTCACTGAAGCCTGTGATTGTTTCGCAGTCCACAACTGACATGGCGTGACATTCAACACCTCACGGTACTCACTTCAAAGCGAAATTCACTGTTTGACGCCAAGGGACGTTTCCACTGGACCATGAACGGCGTAGGACTAGAATTCAACCATCTGTTTGGGTTTGGCGTGCTTGATGCGGGAGCAATGGTGGCTCTTGCCAAACAATGGAAGACTGTACCTGCCAGGTACCACTGTGAAGGAGGTACTGTTTCAGAAGTAAGGTGAGAAAATATTCTTTCTTTTCTGACCTTTCCTTTTTGTATTAGAAAATGAGCCAGATAAAAGGAGTATATGTATTCAACTTATGCGACTTATGAACAAATTAGACAAATGGAAATTACAAAACCTGCAGTTTCTTTCAACACGTATTTCAGTGGAAAGTAACATTTAATTTTTTTGCTCTTACAACTCCAAACGCATAATAATCAATGCAGGCACAATCCCTATATATATCGTATATCGTATATTGTAGCAGCTAATTAACACTTTTAGAGACTCGTTTCACCACAATTTAGTACTTTCATTTTATAAAAGTAAAAAATTTCGAATTGCCATCTTGGTAAAAGGCATTGCGATAGGAAGTTCTTTCAAAACAACATAAAAATTCCGGGTTTGATTCCCGGTTGGATGATTGAAATTGATCCTTTATCTAGGATTATTCACGAACCTGATTCAAATCTTGAAGTTGATTGAGAGAGTAAATTTGTGTATAAGTTTATTTATAAAGACGAAAACGAAACATGAATCCAAAGAATCGTGAGAATAAACGAGTAAACATATGCAAATATGACCTTAGATGTTAGAGGTAGCAAGGAAATGGAACTAAACGGAATCCATCAGGATCGCAATACGTTTAAAAATATCCTAATTTTGAAATGATATTATTTATTTATGCAAATTCCTTAGCAAAGTGACCAGATTTTGTTCAATTCTCCTTTGTCAACACCTACACCATTAAACATAAACCAACTGAAATAAAGAAAAAGAAAAGCAAACGTTCATTTTCCATTACGCGGTGTAGCTATCACAAACTTAAAAATAAATAAAATAAATTGAAATTACATGCGATCTAATAATTAATAATAATAATAAATTTTGAGTACATTCGCTAATGGAGAACATTTAATAGTGTCGCTTAATGTGCCCATCCGATTGCTCGCATAGACTTGAAATTTTATATCAAAAGGTTCTATGAACGTTTCTCAATTCGAGTAAAATTTGGTTGCAGTTCATATAAAATTAAAATCAGTTTATACAGATAGATTCATAACATTTAAGGGTTTTAGTTGACAGGTTACACGTATCGACTTGAATTTTACTTATAATAGTTTAACTGCCTATCGTATTTATTCCTAAAATTGTGATTGATTTTTGCACTAAATTTAAAAAAGGTTTTGGAGTTTTTAAAAGTCTCAAGCAAACGTAATATTTTGAGATAATAGGCCAAAACACAGTAATGACGATTTCCTATAATTTCTCTACTTCGCCCAATCCAAACGTACTTCATAAAATGTATTTGAATGCAGAATGTGATTTCCTTCACTATCCAACACATTTGCTTCATATCCGTATATGTTATCTCTGGCTTCTACTAGCTTTTACTCTTATATCCTTCCATAGTTATTATAATATATTAATTTATAAATTCCAAGTGATGTTACATTATACGGACATATAGAACAGGAAAACAGTGTCTAGGATTTTTAAAAACCAAACTATAATGATTATAATGATGATCAATATGCCAAATTTCTGACGCAAAAAACATCTGACATTTGATACCCAGTGTCTGTGTGTGTGCGTGCGCGCCTGCTTTTTTTCCCTCAAAAAGCACAATATCTTATTTACTTTAGTTCTAAACACCAGGAGAATATTTTTGAAATGGGAAGGGTGGTTGGGAAAGTAGCACTGTCTCTTTAATCTGTTGTGAATCTCTATGAATCCCTTATAAACTCTCCGCAAAGCTTTTCCTTAATTACCTGCTGTTACGCTGTACAAAAGGAAAGTCGCTCAATTTTTGCATGTCACCAGGCAGTACTATGTTTTACTATATGACCGTGCTCTTTGAGCTTGATATAACATGTATTTTGTGATTTATTGTTTCCTAATACCATAGCATGTCATAGCAACGACCAATTCGCACTACCAGCGTTTGCAAATATAAGTATAATCTCTCTCAAATCAGAACAAAAGATAAATGCATGTTTAAAGTGCGGTTCCACTCTTTCTCCCGCCCCATTCGTATCGTTTCAGTTTGAGGCGGATTACAACGAATCACACGGGGAAAATATTTTGTTTGTTAACGACACATCATTGCCGCAGGTTTGCCGGAAATTGTCCCGCAGGGATCTTTTATATACCAATAAATCCATTAAATTGGAACTGTCGCTTTTAGGCACGCTTAAAAATCATTGATCTGGACAGACTTAAATTGGCGATCTTAGGATCAATGTCAGCGCCTAACCACCTGAGCCATCCAGACGGATAAAATCACACGAAGATCTAAAGCACGCAGCTAAATTCTCTCCCCCTCTTACTGATATCAACATTATCCGGCTAATCTAGCGTGCATGGATAGCCTTTAACACTCGAATGACAATTTAATCCAGTTTATTTATTCCCTATATTCCTTATAAAATATTGTACAATGAACTAGAACCATCCTATTGTGAATCCTCCCTACACCCTTGTAATTAACGTTTTGCATAATCCTCCATTCTTAATTGAAGACTCTTACTAGACAAAATACCAAAGCAGGAATTTTACTGCAGATTTACTCATCTGCGGCCGTATTACTAAAAAGCAATAATGTACCTCTGAAGCCTTTCAAATGAAAAATTCATTCTCCGTTCCGTCAAACAAGATTTATACTGCTAAAATGTTCGACCTCGCATAATGCGATCGCGGCATATTTGAAATATTTTGTCAGTTCCATAATTCATAGATTTTGTTGGGATCCAAAAGTGTGCATCTCGTATGCGTAAATCGCACCAAACCCTGCATTCTTTTCAGTTACACTTTTCATTTTCATCTTTATTTCAGGTAGAATGCTCGAGGTTTGGTAAATCAGTTTTGACAGTTCTACATGCCACTCACAGTCAGTCAGCTCCATACCTCTGGACTGTAACAGTGTGATAGTTGTGGGTAACTCTTTGAAGAAATGCGCAGTCAATAATATATTTCTACGAAATTGCTGTTACTAGACGTTTGGCAGTTTGTATGCTAGAACTGCAATCGGTTTCTAAATTAGCTAATACCGAAACAGTTTTGTCATGATGTTCGGCAATAGATTTATAACCTCTAGCCAAGTTCCCCATCTGGTAACAACTGGCCGTGGTGGTAGCTATGTCTAGTGCTAACTCTCTGAACTTTGCAATCCTGTAAGATGTCTTCAAAAATATCGTTTTCATGTGAGCTACAAAGCTGTCTACATCTGCATAACTATATTTGATTGATTCGGCCACTCGCTGTAAAGCATGTGCTAAACATGTAATATGTATTAGTTTAGGATACAAGTTACAGTAATGAGTTGCATTCTACGATTAACCTTGCCCATGCTAGTAGCGCTACGTGTTTTAGCCATGTCTGGCCGCTCTTACACTGCTCAAAGAAATCGGTACGAACTTCCTAGCCCCTGTAATGACTGTAGCTGACATTTATTGTATTTTCTCTTTGACATAATAGTTATTTTATAAAATAAAAAGTCTAGAAGCCCGGAACATAGACAATGAAATACAGAGAGAAAGTTAGCGATTATGAAGAATCCGCGCTCCCAGTTTAACCTCTTTAGAAAGGACACATACTTTACGAGTATCGGGAAAAATAATCTTCTCAATTGCTACACACAAAAAAGAAGAAAAACAAATCGTTTCACGGAGTTCTAACTTTATCTGGACACAATTCTTCCCCTGCGAGCAAATTTGTCTTAAATATACATCCTAGGATTTAAATAAATATAAAAATAACAAAAGAAAGCAACTACTAGAAACAGAGTTCGATTCGGAAAACATCGGAAGCATTCGATGAGGCTGAGTTCACAATGTACGCTTTAATACCACTCTGGCTTCATTTCAAAGCTATGCGATACATAGGGAATTAATTGCCTTGTATCTTGGCCGTACACATGGTTGCCGCGCGATAAAACGCATGTTTCTCGTAAGTAGACCAACGTGAGTTCGAATCTTGATGTTCATGCTTTTTAGTATTGTTACGTTAACAGCAATGACTTACATTTTTCTTTAAGAAGATAAATGATAATATTTTAAACACATTTATTTATAAAAATGCAAATAACATATTCTTGTCGTTTTCAAAATAAATGCATTGTTATTAGAAATTTGCCTTAATTTTGGTTTTGTAAACACTCGGGCTATGAATGGTGCTGGTATATAATATTCCCGTCTAATATTTTACAGCTGTATCGTTAAATACAAATACCCAAGAGAATCTAATAGAATATAGAAGAAAATGTGCAATAGCTAAAAGAGAGTCAAGAAAACTACAACGAGAAAGTTGGGGTAAATACATATCATATATATCATATGATATACATGGTAATCAGGCAACAGCATATAAAATCATGAGATACTTAAATAAATCGGAAAAAGATACAGTATAATTATACAATATTTCAGAAGAAGAGTGGCTTCAATACTTCAAAGGACTATGGAATTATTCGACGGATAGTGAAAAGCAACAATTAAATACTACATATGAAGAAGTAGATCCTATTACAGTAGAGGAATTATAAACTATATTGACGTCATTTAAACATCATAAAACACCAGGAAAAGATAAAATTAATGTGGAGTTGATAACGTATGCATAAATTTTTTTTAAATACAACTACTAATGTTTTTATATGTTTGTTATTCCAGCCTACAGATACCATAAGAATGGAAAATGGCTGTAAATAAAGCCAATATTTAAAAAAAGGAGACAGAAATGAATGTAAAAATTATAGAGGAATCAGTCTCTTAAATACAAGCTATAAAATATTAGCAAAAATGTTAGCGAAAAGATTAAATATAATAACTGAATCACTACTCAATAATGAACAACACGGATCCAGGCAAGGCAGATCCTGTGCTGATTGCGTCTTAACAATAAAACAAATAATACAAAAGAGAAGAGAATTTAATTTAGAGACTCATATATTATTTGTTGATCGTAAAAGCATTTGACAAAAGCTATGGTATATAATGACTGAAAACGGATATCCTCAACATTTAATTTTAATGATAAAGAAAATGTACGAAGGGACGTGTATTAGCATAGATAATGGTTTTAAGACAGAAACTATCAACCTAGGTGTAAGACAGGGCTGCCCAATGTCACCAACTCATTTTAATATTTATATCGACGCAGCAGTTGCCATATGGCAAGCTCAGTTGAAAGTAGATTTTAAGTTAGGTCGTACAATCTTAAATACAGTCCTGTTTGCAGATGATCAGGTCATTCTGGCAGATACTGAAGATAGATTACAATAGCTTTGTACTAACTCGACAAAATAATGTCAAAGTATAATTTTATCATTTCAGCAGAGAAAACGAAAGTGATGGCTTTTATTGGTAAATACCAACACGGTCCAAAATGCTCCTGAAAAACAAAATACTAGAAAAAGTTAAATATTTTAATTACTTGGGATGTAATATTTCCTATGAATGTGACAGATATTTAAAATATAAGATCTATAAATTTCAAAACATATGTGGCACTATAAAACGACCATTGAAAAACAAAACAAGAAGAGATACCATATTAAAGTTTTATAAAACTATGGCAGTGCCAGTTATATCTTATGGAACCGAGACCTGGACCTTGAACAGAACTGATAAAAGAATAATTGAAACGGCTGAAATGAATTTTTTCAGGTACGTAGCTGACTGTGGTCTTAAAGATCACATTAAAAGTGAAATAATAAGAGAACAGCTAAAAATATTTACTTTAAATGACAAACTCAGGGAGTACAAACTGAAATGGCAAGATCATCTCTCTCGAATGCCAGAAGAAAGACTCACCAAACAGGCATTGCAGTATAAACCAGTTGGCATTAGAGATGTTGGAAGACCACGGAGACGCTGGGAAGATTCCTTCTGAGCCTAAACAGGCCCATCTGGCCTATCTTGAAGGTTGTTGTTGTTGATGATGATGATGATGATGATGATGATGATGATGATGATGATGATGATGATGATGATGATGATGATGATGATGATGATGATGATGATGATGATGATGATGATGATGATGATGATGATGATGATGATGATGATGATGATGATGATGATGATGATGATGATGATGATGATGATGATGATGATGATGATGATGATGATGATGATGATGATGATGATGATGATGATGATGATGATGATGATGATGATGATGATGATGATGATGATGATGATGATCGTTATAGCGTGAGACAAATTTATATTAATCACAGATCAACCATCATCAAATTCTGCACCTCTCATCGTTGTTATTACATTTAGAGGTATTCTCAGAGTTCATTAGTTTTGAATATAACATTTAAAATCGTATACACTAGTGCTTCTGCCTTTCAGAGAGTCAGGCGTTATGTTTTGCCCAATAGAAACTAAGGGCTATGCTGTAGGGAATACGTAAAAGCAGGCTGTAAATAAGCAACAGACCACCAGTTATAGCCCTCAACAGGACTAGTTACTCACAAACATATTACGAGTATATGTATCGTATGTGACACCGAAGTCTTAGCGTTAATCCGGATATAAACCTATCCTTAAATGCTGTGTCGAGAGAAGTAAATGCCATGTTTGTTTTCTCTAGAGAGCAGCAGTTTCATGTTTAAAATATCTCCATGGGGAAAATGGGACCTACACTTCCTTGTTTACGTTCGCTTAATTTAGTACTAACTACGGCGTATTGCATATTCATGCCTGCCAACTTTAATAACACGCTAGGGTGGTAAACCTGCATGATGATGAGCTCATTCAGCGGTTATGTTTTTATTGGCTAGAAGAGTCTCCCACGCTTACTTTTTTATGGAACCAATTAAAAACCTCTCTGTTTACCAATGCCTTCTATATAGACTTAAATAAACAGAAACTAATGTTGATGTTGCTACACAATTCTTTGCGAGAGCTAAATTAAACTGTCCCGTACATTTAACGCAATAAATGTTGTTTTGAAACACACAAGCAATGGAACACAGTTCCTGTCGGAAAAAAGCAACAACAACCAAAAAGTTTTATACCTCACAGACTAATGGCAAACTTATCTCATGCATGCATGGATGCATGTTGCATGCATGAAAGTTTCCTATAAACAAATGCTAATAAAGCTTTGACACGAATTCAGCATATTAGATTAATTACTCTATAATTTTATTTCGAAAAGTTTTAAAGCCTTCTTAACAACGTTGTTTAGAATCCTGAGTTACATTGACATAGAATCGATGAAATCACAACCCAAATATAAAAAAGTACCAACATTTGTTTCAAATGTCAAAAGGTTTGAAATTTTAAATCATGATGATATACTAGAGCTACAGTTATGCTAAATTTAACACTTATCCAAGTATTAATAAATACGATTCTAATAGAAAATTGTCTCTTTTTTAAAATTAACGAAGAATATTGGCCCAAATGACCTTGTTGTCGACGGGCCCTAAAACACCACACACTCACACACACTCACGAAGAGTATTTCATTCGAAATTCAAAACGAAGAGTTCATTTTTAATATTCAGAAGGATATACTACATGGCAAAGCAAGAAAGCGTATCGGAAAAAAATCGCAACACAGAGATGTTTACCTCAGCTTATTACACATACACGGCGAGTCCAGTGTATATATACGCTGTTCAGATATAATCATACCTTCTGGACAGCAATGTGTCATACATCGGCAGGCGCGAGAAAACATATCATATAGACACACGCAGCTTCCAGTCGCTCGATTTGTGTTTCGTAACTTACTGTACGTAAACTTACTAATATTTCACTCTTCCAATCGACCAGATAAGACCCGATAAGAGACGATCGCAGGCTGGTCACCTGAAAGGTCAATACGCGTCAACGTTCTGTCGAGTTATAAGTAGTGACGCTCTTAGGACACGAAAAGAAGTATCTCCAATATTTGGTTACCTGAATGAGTAAGGGGTGAATGAAAATGCTTAATGCACCAAACGAAGGAGGCTGGGAAGAGCGACTAATAGAGGTCATAAATATATAAGAGCCAAGATTGGGCATCGCTGAAAATATAGTTTGAGTTTAATCTATTTCAACAGTTTTCGTGTTGTTATTGTTACAGCCCCTTTGTAGCTTATTGTACCACAAATGTTCGTGTTTGGTGTTGATAAAATTTCTCATGATATCACCGAAATGTGATTTAAGCAGAAAAGGGATTGCATTTTTGAAGTTCTAAACATTGAGAGGCTCATTAGAAACTACTTGACGTTCTTCTGTCCATAGGTAAAATGATCTTCACCGACGTTTCAAGTATCATACTAAATATTTTCTCTATTAAGTGCATATAAAATAACTTTTAAACACTTATAAAAATTTAAAAATCTTGTAATTTTCAAAAAACTGTAAACCTAATTAATTGAGAATATTTTAGAAGGACCAGAACACGTAAACTATTTTATCGCTTGTTCCTTCCATCAAAAATAAGATTTATTTCTTCTATTGGTTTGAATGCCATAATTTGTACTTTTCCTACCATGTCCTTGCAGTATTGCAATTCGTTCGACATTTTCGTCAAAAATGCATGATTTGAGGTCCTGAATCCGAAAATAAATTTTCTTAATAAAATATTCTTGTGTGTCGGCACGCACCGACGGCTGCGTGTTTGAACAAAAGCGAAAATTTGGATAAATATTCAATTCAGTATATAAGTTTTATGTCTTGTAAAGATTATATTTTATAAATTGTTTATTTTCTCAAAAATAGATCTAACAATTTTGATTAAAATAATATATTGTAAACTATTTACAGAACAAATTTAAATGTATATCACAAATTTTCTGGAAATCGCCTATAAAGTTTACTATATTTGGAAGGAATTTTATACAATCTTCTGTAACTGGTCAAGTTTAAGTGATAGAGGCAAACGTGCTGCAAACAAAATGAAGATCTCCTTAAAGCACACGATTTATTTTACATACATTTATTCTAGTCTAAACCATTTCCGAGACATCCGTTATTAATGATACGAATTGTTCAATACTTTGTCATTCTTTAAAGTTCTGTCGATATTCAGTTGTTTGTCGCGAAAAGTTATGGAATTTTACGGTTAATTTATGTCACCTTTTCTTTAAAACATTTGACTGTCATTACTAGTTCCATATCTATAACGAAATGTATAATGTAGCTCTTTCTGGAAAGATTTAAAGCTTTTTAAAAGTGGAGATAAATTAATAAGGAAGTAGTTCCATTCATTTGTACTTACCCTGTATTTAGATAGGTATTAAACTGCTGCATTTGAGGCAGTTATGTCGCGCTATGCTGGAACACATGATTCCTGTAGAAAATTTTGCCTTCAAATTGTATAAATCATTCACTGTTATGAATTATGAAGAGCAAAATAATGACTTTTGTACCCGACTTTTATCTTTTCTATTAACTCTCACCAAGCGAGATTCGAATGTGACACCTCTTGAATGTGAGGCAAGCACGCTACCTATATACCAAGGAGAGAGGTGCCCGCTACCGTAGCGTAGATGATAGCTGTCTTCCTCGCATTTAAGAGACACCGTGTTCAAATCTCGGTTAGTGTAAGCTATTTGGATAAGGTTTACGAGTATTCCGACATTTTCTCTTATCCTGAAATATTGATGATGTTTCGCAACATGCAGTAAACATTTAGCCCAGAGAATATTTCCGTAATAAAGTGCAATATTCCTCGATGAAGGCTCTGTATGAGCACTACGTGAGTATTCCAAGAAATCCAGCAAGGACTCCTTTTCCTGCAGATGAACAGTTTATTCTTGTGCTTCTTTTACTCCTTTCCTTGGTTCACAATCTCTTAAGGTCAAAGCCGTTTCGGGACACCTGAGTGCTACCATTTCTAATGGATGTAAGAGAATATTAAATTCAGAGTCCACTTTTTACCGTCGAAAACAGAAGGAAAATATTTCTTAATTTTATAACTTTATCGGAGTTAGACACAAACAATAATTTATCACAGCTCGTAGTTGGTTTTATCGATGTTAAAGATCGTTCTTCAGGATCATTACAAACAAGTCTACACTTAACGCACTGAAACTTTAAAAAAATTGTACTGCACAGCTAACAGTAGTTTAATCACTTTTACCAAGAATGAGATAGACAGCTCTTATAACTCACCTCGTGGTTTCCACGCATTAGCAAACCTTTTATTCATTATAATATCGTCTACCCCAAAGTAGGGTTTCAGATTCGTCATCCTATTCAACAAGGAACACCAAGTTGTATTAGGTTAACAAATAACAACTTATAATGTACAGCTTGTACACCTATTGGTCATGCTATGGAGCACCTCTTCCATTCGTAGTGGGCATTTAGCTAACACTTTCCTCGTCACATTGACGGTTAATGCTCTGAAAGTTTCATTATTTATATTTTATTAACTATCGTTTTCCATATTCTCCTAATTATCTTTAACTATAAGTGATAATCTAGAGTGGTGTTTGCAATCATTATAAATAACATTTTCGCTTTGGCAATCCTTTATGACAACAAGCTGCTTTTATGACAAATAACTAAATCAAATACTTCTGGCATAATGTATACTAATCATATTGCCATTCACAGGGTAGATTTAATAAGACCAATTTCAAATTTAATGCTAGTTGCCAATTTCCGAGTTTGGACATGAGTACAAGTACAAAAGGTTGGTAGAGATTAGAACGGATTTTTTTTTTTTTTTTTTTTTAAATTCAGATGATGATACAATTCATCAACCCGACTACTTTTTAACAAGTCATGAATATTATAAAATTAATTACACCCTGCTTTTCTATTTAGAAGCATTAATTGTAGACCAGGCTAGTAAACGAATTCCACGACAAGGAGTTATTTCTCTCAGAATAGATCAACTTATCATTCTAACCACTACTATAAAACTACTTTTAAATTACTATGACAGAATCCATGTGGTATAAGTAAGCCTTAGGCATGAAACCAGCTGTTAGTTTCAACCGGGGACCGGCGATTCCTTCCCGCAGTCAGTTTGTATATGTAGTTGAGCCACTTGACCTTTTTAGCCAAACTCAGTTGTGTCCCTGGATGTTTTGGGATGTACGAAAGTTGCATCTCTGAAACATGATCCTGTAGTAATAATCGTTAGTTTAAATATTTTAATTCACTGAAATAAACAATGTTTACATTCCAATTTTGTAGACTTAGGGCTCCCCAGCATTTTCAAATTATATCCCACACATGGTTATGCTTTGTTATTATAGTATATTATTTTATGTATAGAAATCTTAGTACTGTACAAACTTTAATAAACAAAAAGGAAAGAATGTGTAGGCTTGAAACGTTTCAGATAGATTAAAAAGTTTTTATGGAATTTTCATCATAAAATATTAGTGTTATCAAATTTTCCCGGAACATTTAATTATAGTTGCCTTGGTTGAATTCTAATGGCAGATTGTGGACAAAATTCAATCGTATTGTATGACCTTGCTGTAATGCAATCATGGTGTACGAATACCTAAAGGCTCCTTTCTTTTTTCTTGACTGCTTATATGCCAGATCTCTATTAATATGTGATTTTAAATATTTCGTTTTGTATTTCATCCTAAACTTCTATAACATGGTAAATGCTGTAATGACAATAATGCTAACAGAAAATAAGTTTAGAATTAAACTGATTCGGAACTATTAGTAGTTCTCATTGTTGTTGCTGCTGCAAATTCTGCCCACAATTTTGGAGGAAAACTGGAATGACTGAGAAGACAATCGTCTTTTTTTTTGTGCTATTTACGTCCTCCAACGTTGTCATATCGGACGATGAATAAAATGGGTGAAATGTTGCTCAAATGAGCTCGGGGTCCATAGAGCTTATAGTTACCCAACATTCGTCTTTCAGGATAGGGGAAAACCCCGGAAAAATCTTATCCAGGTAACTCACCCTGACCGAGATTCGAACTCGGGATCTCTTGAGCGTGAGGCAGACATGCTACCACCACGCTACCGAAGCGGGCAATCAAGTCGTCTGTAAATACTTCGTCGATAGCTGTAGGACCAAAATAGGCAGCCCCACACCCGCCCCCACTCCAAAAAGCACTTCCAAAAGCTGTCCAGCTTAGAAATTGTTTGTGCAGTGTAAAAATTATTAAACATTCCATGTAGGTTAATAGTTTGTGGAACAATTTTGAACAGCTTTCAAAAGTCCATGTATGTGTACATTTTTTATATATTAAGTGGTCCTTAGGGTCCTTTCCGTGTAAAATCCCACTATTATTTTCATTACATAATGAAAGCGATTTGCTTTTGTTTGTAGTTATCGATAAGAAACCATCCATGCCCTAAGAAATAACACCTAACTTCAGAAGCAATGATTGCCATGCACATTGTATACTTAATTTGATTAATGCTGCATCACTACGGCCAAACTCACAGGGTTATTGGTTTTAAGTTCAGCATGCTGTAATTTAGTTTGCCTGCTACCTAAACGTCCCATAGCTTTCATTTTTAGTTTATTACTGGCCTTTTCTCTGTTTATTAACACTCGGTCGGTTTGTTGCGATTGTGTTCCTGATTGCTTTCAATGATTTCATTGTAATATTTAACTTTATGAAACACAAAATTTCATGTAGCACGCCTAGTGCGAAATATTGTTCTGCAGATCCTTGTGATGTCTGCAACCATTTGTCACAAATAAAGGCTTCCCTTTCATTGTCATTGACTATATAGCTCTGGATACCTGAGATTGAGAGCTATTACATATTGTGATTAAATGACACAATAAGTTGAATCAAACGCACTTTTTTGTCATTAGAATCATTAGCTCGAATGCTAACTTACAATCACATTTATTTTATAAACATAGAATAAACACGTCAATCTAATGCTCTTACTTGTCTCGGTTGCATGCGCCAACTTGTGCTGCTCGAACTTCTTTGCCGATCACTGCTCTGGCTGGCCATCTTGCCCAAATACACAACTCCGATACTCTTTGGTCACTAATACGTACTGTCAATCCACCACAAGAAGGCAACCGGGTCCTGAAGGGCGAGAGGGTCTTCAATTGTTTATCTGTTCTGGTAGTGGATGTGTTTACTGCGAAATGAGTGTATGAGGGTGCATATGAGTCAGCCATGCTGCCAGATCTAATGCTCGTTTCAGGAACTATAGTGATAGGTATTATGTGTAGGTGAGCTATATGACAACACTCTGCATACTTAGATGAACCTTAATATCCTTATCATATTGAACGGTGAGCATAAACATCATGCGAACAGCAAAAGTGATTACATTGCACATTCCTCTACCTTACCTTCTTGTCTTTATTGGACAGTAGCAACGCAACTGCACTCCTTGCAAACGACTCAATTTCTTCGCTTTCACGTCTGTCTGAGGGCGGCCGCTGTCTGAGGCCTGCCGGCCGACCAACCGATCGACGGCGGTGCTGGCAGGTAACGTACAGTCTGAGTGCTTTTGCTGCGTGTCAAATCTCAGGGGCTTTTGCATCCACTTTTCTACCATGCACTTCTCGAATCGAAGGAATGGAACATTGCGATAACAGTGAGATTTGTATTTCCGTTTTCTTGATGTCAGCTAGTGGCCGTCCTTAAATGTTACGTTATTTTGCTTCTCTTGCCAGCAGACAGAAAGTTGGTGGAATGGGTTGGCATACACTCAATCTCTCTACCGTAGGCAACCTCCGCCGCCATGTCAGTATATCCAGTTTGACCTTTACGTTGTGTATGATTTAGTATAAAGCGTTCTAAACAGTGCTTGATTGTGTCTCACCTGAGAACGCTTTATATAGCTATTGGCCGTCTTATCGAAGAACTCCAGATGCAATTGACGTAATATTGATTTTTCGTAGACATGCTTAAGTGGTCACGACATAGCCGCATTTCAGTTACAACTTATGGAAATTGAAACCGCAATTGTATATTGCCAACACTACATTCCTGCTTAAAGTGTAGTGTCTAGTACAAATGATTAAAGTTTTTCTTTCTCTTCCATTTTAAAGCGGCAGCATGGGTCATTATATCTAATCACATAGCTTTCCGTTTGTTTGATAACGTTTTTACCGGAATGAAAATTCGATAGATGGCATACCAAACAATGTGGTCATTGGCTTTCACAGTTTAAGCAGAACAGTTATCAAGTTCACTCACGCTCTTCCTTCTATACATCAACACCCTACCTTCATTGCCTCGCTGCTCGCTCTATCTGCTGATGACACAGCTGTCACCTCCACGTCATCCCATCATCGCATGAGTGATCGCAGAATCCAGCATTATGTCGACCTCCTCACCAACTGGTTCAATAGTTTGGCACCTCCGCGTTCACCCTCAAAAGAGCCAGGCCATAACTTTTACCAAACGCCACCTGGATGAGGTACTTCCGATACGTTTAGCTGGTGAGGACGTTAATGGCAGTTCTATGTGCGGTATCTAGGAGTCCTACTACATACCAAAATGACGTAAAAGGAAATATTGTGCATCTAGCCAACAAGATCAACAAGCGACCGTATATTTGTTATGTTAGTGCCGACGAAGCTACTCCTACACAAACAAGTTCTCCGGCCAGCAATGATCTACGCCTGCCAAATCTGGGGCGTAGTGGCCAAGTCCCACCTGCGCCACCTAGAACTACTTCAATCCACCTACCTCCATTGCCACGGACTCACCCTGGTTTACACCTAATCTCGATATCCATGGTTGTTGTGGTTTTCAAATGCTAGGCTTTGGCAATGAAGCCATTAGCTTTCCTGCTCTCCAATATTTCTGTGTAGTGGGTCTGGCAGGTAGGGCTTCACAGGTTAAAAGATGTTCTTCAGCCATTTCCTCTTCTTTGTTGCACAGAGGACAATTTGGACTTGTATAAATTCCTATTCTGTGTAAGTGTTTGGCCAAATAATCATGTTCTGTAAGAAATCTAAAATTTGCTACTACAGCTTTACGTGGGATTTCTGGAATAATTTCTGGATTTTTAATTAAAATGTTCCATTTTTTATCTTTGGATTTGTTAGATATTGATTGGTTTTGTTTGTTTTTATATTTGCTTTTAATTAATATTTTTATGGATGTAAAGAATGTATCCATGGTGACCGCAACATCCCTTCTGCAGCAGAATACATCTATATCCGTTCCCGAATCTTTTATCACATAACCTCAATTCCCTCATTTGTGGTTTAGTCAAATATGACCTCAATACGGGTGAGAAGTACAAACGCCCGAGGCTAGTTCTAGGAAAACGACCAACATCTAGGACAACTTACCCAAACATCCAATTCATCCTCATAATCACCTTAAAATCTAACACCTTCTCCAAACATAACCTCTGCCATCACTACCCCTCCCCCACCAAATAAACAAAAATCGCCACCAATAGAGGGCCTAGCCCTGAACTGGTAAAAGACAGAAGGTCCTTTAATGCCCACTCGCTGCTCGCTTGTCCATTTTGTTTTGAACTAATCAAGATACATATGTCAAAAAGGAGTTGTAGTGTCCAAAAAATCAATTGATCAAGGAACTGAAAAAATAATAAACTACAAATTTCAAGTTGTAAAATTATTAATATCAGAATTATTTTACTTGAAATGTACAAGTTACTCTTGAGGCAGTAATTTGGTGGAATGATGTTATCGTGTTGTATTGCTAGTAAATATATGTCTTAACAAAGTGCTTCTATATATTTGTAGAAAAGCTGCTCTACATTAAATACGTACTAGGTAATTATTGATTACTGCTTCAATTCTGCTTTGAGGATTGCTCCCAGATGTTCCAAACTTGTAGTTTGTTATTTTTTAAAAGCATTGCAAGTAATGCCTTTAGATCACTTTGGTGCCAATCACTAGCAACCAAAGCCTCCGGTTCAATCAGAGATATTCCCTTAGCAGTGTACTGCAATAAAGTGGAGCGCTACCTATCTTTATTGATAAATTACAGTTCTCAAACAAAAGTTGTGGCATCAATTACAGTGGCATCAAAACAAATTGTACTCGTCAATGAGTTTTTGGGCACTCTCTTTCTCTCTCTATCTCTCTATCGCTCTCTCTCTCTCTCTCTCTCTCTCTCTCTCTCTCTCTCTCTCTCTCTCTCTCTCTCTCTCTCTCTCTCTCTCCTCTCTCTCTCTCTCTCTCTCTATATATATATATATATATATATATATATATATATATATATATATATATATAAATTTGTACCTTTTCTCAGCTTAAGTTTTAAATAATCAATAAGTTATGTATAGGAAAAGAGATACCACATTATGAAAAGGGTATCATATAGTAGGTGTCTTTTCACAAAGGCTAAGAGATAGTTTGGAATAGGATGCTTAAGCCTACTCTGTACATTACTACATATAAAATAACTAAGATCTGAATTAGAAATCATATTATGCTGGTAATATATTACATTACAGTCAGTAAACCTACCCACCTCTTTCCAAGGAAGGAAATGTATGCATAACAAATTAAATGCACAAATGTGTCTCTTGTGTCAGCTATGTGTTTTGAATTAGTATTTCATGATTTATTTCCTACAATTTATAAGTCTAATAGTGTATAAAATCATTCAGTTGTGAGTAATCTTAATATGACACTCTTGAAAATTGTCACCGTCATTCATCTACATATTTGTGCCATTCATTTAAATTATTCACTTATTCACTTATTTAGCTCTGCTAAATTCTGAATAGTAAATCTGTACCTTTTCTAATTATTTAAATATGGTTTTTCAGAGAGATTCCATCAACTCGACCAGTGTTTTTGAAGATCAACACTAACTCCTGCCAAGGCACAGATACCCAAGTCAGCTATTTGGAGCATGTTCAGGCAGTTATCACTCTGAATGCTTCAAGGAGAGGTGATGTTGAACTGTTTCTCACTTCACCAATGGGCACCAGGTAAGTGTCTTCTTAATACAAGTACATAGACTAAGTACATTAAAACTAATTACAAATTTCAAGTCCAGTAACATGTAAATAATACTGTGTCTAGGACAGTGAATGTGTCTTTGTTTGATCTTTCTGTTACGTTATGCTCACCTAGCACATATGCTAATTTCTGTCCAATTCTGTGGAGAGAGGTGATGTTTGCACTCTGCCAAAATATTCTACATAGCTCTTTATTCATCTGTCATAAGAATCTAATTATTTTGCTGTGTTTGACTGTTCAAGTTGCTTCAAGTGGAATACAGCTTAAATTAATAACAAATTGTGTTACAATGTACTAATAGTAAATCTTTAGTCTATTTCCAACGTTACCAAAAATACGTTAGCACAGTTTAATATTTCCACTAAACAGAGAAGATTATCAAGAAGAGTATCTACACATAAAAAAGTAGCTATATCCAATGGTTTCAACCCAAATTTAGTAGACCAAACAGTTAACAGACTCAACAAAGCTAAGATAATAAAAGAAACCACCACCCTAGAACCTACAGGAGAAAAAATGAAAAAACTTTTTAAAAAATTCACCTTCCATCCATTAGCCTATAATAAATTCCAAAAAATCTTCTCAAAACACAAAATAACTCTTGCACCTCAAAATAGATTTCATATCAGAAATTTGTTAAACGGCCCTCCCAAAAATTCAATCACTACCAAAGAAAAATCAGGAATCTATGAGATCAAATGTGAAACTCTCATTTATATAGGAAAAACAAAAGGAAATATTAACATCAGAACTAAAGAACATATAAGAAACATTAAAAATGGTGAAACAGAAATATCGGCAGTGGCTTCTCATTTTTTGAATACTAGACATGACATCAACTTGGAAACATCTCTAATGAAATATGTTAATCACCTCATAGACCTTTCCGCATGGGAAAAAATCTTCATTAACAAAATTCGTCATAGAGTCATGAATTTTGAAACTCCACCACCGGACATCTTTGACCAGTACATCACGCCTTCTATTGATAACACAGAGAAAGAGGAAACCACCACAATTTGCACTAATCGAGTACCAGCTGATGATAAGAGCAAAAGCTCTTGAAACATGTCCTGTGAATAAACAGTGTGAGTGAAGCAATGTGTCAATATCTTCCCGAATCACTTTTGTGCTAATTTGTGCTTCACTGTCCCTACGCTTCTTTCAAGTTTATACTTTAAATGACACATATTGTGATATTTGGTAACAGTAACACTAAGTGACATACCAAGCCCCAGCTATCCTACTTAAGTGGTAAAACTTCCTCCGTTTTAAATTTTGTTTATTTGTATGGCTATTCTGAACTCTAGATTAGTCACACTTTAAAAGGAATAGGAGTAGTAAGATTTGTCCCTCACTCTCGTGCTTAATGTTGGAAATGGTAGTTTTAGAGATTCTAAATCACAATTAAACGGTATCCTGACAGAAAGTAATATATGTTGTAATTGGGAGGCTTCATAAGAACGATACTGAGCAAGACAGATTCACACTAACATTGAAACTCATTTTTGAAATATCTCCTGTTCCAATCCCTCCAAAACTGCCCTGCCTAAAAAAGCTATTTCACAGGTTTTCCTTGTTCTTGTAGCAAATACCTGGCAGGTATACAAAACTTATGCTTGGAAATCTTGCTTTCCAAAAATTGTTTAAGTACATGTATCATCAACATCCACTGTCTTGTGATGCTGTATGCAGTAAGACCAGGCTTTAAACACTGGTACTCTTCATAGAAATAGAATTGTTTCAGATAATCCTAAATTATCGTGAAGTGAAGGAAGAATGTGTAGAGTGGATAAAAGAATGGATAAATAATTATAAAGAAAAATAATAAAATTAACAATGCTGCTTGCACTTTATTTAATAAGCATTTCAGTGCCACTGGGTTTTGATTTGACAGAAGTCAATAGCATTTTAATTTAGATTTATAATTTTTATTGCCCTATAACTTTAAGGATATTCTTTTAATCAAATCTAAGCAAGCTTGATGCATTTTCTAGGATGGAGTCATATTCATTTATTATCAGCTGTACAAGTTTGTAATGATCATCTTGTGCTATTTCAGGTCTATGATTTTGAGTAGAAGGGTTAATGATGATGATCACAGGGATGGCTTCACCAAGTGGCCCTTCATGACAACTCATACCTGGGGCGAGTATCCTCAGGGGACATGGACACTTGAGGTATATTTGATCAACATACATATAATAGTTTTCATTTCCAAAGGTTTCAAATAAAATTATATAATAAAATTAAAGTATGGATAAAAGGAAAAATTGTACTTACAAGCAATTCACTTAATCAAAATTCAGTTATTAAATTTGGGTTTAAGTAGGTAGTTTTAAATTAATATGTAGATCTCTGATGGGAAAGCTTGTGCAGGATTTTCAGCTTTCTGGAAAAACAAGGTTAATAATAGTCCACATGGCAGCTACAACAATATGTTAAGTGGGCCTATTATCTACATACATTAAATACACTTTGCAAAGATGGTATTCCAGCATTGTTAGCATAAAAGCACAAGCTTTCCAAGAGGCCTCAGGCTTTTGGTATATTGAAGGTCTAGCCATAATCTTTTTCAGATAATGCTGGAATTGTTGTCAGCATATTGGTTATAGCCAAATTCTCATGAGAGGAAAACAGTACCTCAGAGAAATGCTAACAAAACTATAGCTTTTTAAATTTTACACATGTGCAGCATATGTAATACAATGCATTAGGATTGAGACTTCAAGTTGTCAGTAGTACTTTGCTTATACCCAAATGTATCTACTCCCTTCACACAGTCTCTGAGAAGTTAATTCAAGTATTTCAGTTATTACAGAATTTAGTTTAAGAGATATTTGTTACAACATTATGCTAGAAATAAATGAGGTAATACCTTTATTGATAGTAGTCACCTGTGAAATTTAGCAGCCTTTTATTATGTAGTGCTGCGTGTGTTGCTATTCACCTTTTTGCACATTACAAAATATGCACTAAGATTTTAGTTAATTGATGGAGATTAATCATTTCTTCACACTAGCTGTATATAGGTTAAGGTATTTGATAGATAGAGTCAACAGTTAGTTAAGTGCATAGGTTCTATTCCCATTAGTCCTGGACTCGTATGACCAAGGACCCAGGCCTCCTTCTACCCTGGAGCGATGGATACTCCGAGGCTTTTTATACAAATACAAATATTTATTTATTTATTTATTTATTTATTTAGCATTTAATTTCTGTACAGAAATATTTGCTTTTTCAAGATACAGTACAAACAATACAAACTAGAAATTCAGAAAATACAGAATTAATTCTGCATGCAATAATCAGATTAAATTGTATCAATGTCAACAAATACAGAAAACTTACATTAATTTTCAACCATTAGTATCATAAAATTATTCTCTTGTAATCATTTACTCTACTTAATCTGGTGTCTAAAATATTCAAAGAACTCTTGAGTACTATAGAAGCACTGATTTATTAAAAATGATTTCACATTTCTTCTGAATCTTTTCTTATCATTGTTTTTGATTTTCTTTAAGATTAAGTTATACATGTGAACCCCTTTATGAAGTACTGAGCTAAGTTTTTTATTTGATCTTGATCCCAGTATATGTAATTTAGTATTATTCCTTGTATAATGTTCATGAATAGTGTTATTTGTTTGAAAATATTGTATGTTGTTGTTTATAAAGCATACGGTTTCTAAGATATACAGACATGGCAGAGTTAGTATATTATTTTCCTTAAAATATTTCATACAATGATTCCCTTTACTTAGATTAAACATTCTTCTTATTATTTTCTTTTGTGTTACAAATAAATCTTTTATTTCGGTAGCCGATCCCCAGATAAAGATACCATATGCAAGATAAGACTGCACATATGAATAGTAAATCAGCTTTAATGTTTGTGTATTACAAATTTTCCTTAGCACTGATATTATGTAGTGGGCTTTATTAATTTTTGCAGTAATATACTGAATATGCGGCTTCCAGCTTAAAGATTTGTCAATAATTACCCCCAAAAATTTTGTTTCATTGGTATATTGTATTACCTCATTGCCAAAAGCGATTACAGGAGCTATATTAGCTTTATTTCTATTTGATAGTGAAATATGCATACTTTGTGTCTTTTTAATATTAAGTAGTAATTTATTATTAGTTAGCCAATGCATCATATTTCCAAAGGGCAATACCTGATTTCTTTAAAAGCCCCCCCGCTGAGCACAACGTCAAGACAGGATACATGAAAAATTCAATGCCATGGCCGGAATTTGAACTACAGTTCTCCTGGTTTCCGTCCAGTCATTCTAACCCATTGAGCTACCATGGCCAACTTGCCGTCACGACTTGCCGTGGTTCAAATCCCGGCCATGGCATTGAATTTTTCATACTGACTCTATCTATCAAAGATCTCAGCCTATATATGGCTAGTGTGAAGAAATGATTAATTTCCATCAATTAACTAAAATAATAAGAGTTAAATGATGGAACCTGGGGCTCAAGTACTTATTATAATAAGTTGCCACAAATGGTGCATCTCGAATGCGAGAACCCCTAGTGGTCTACCGGGGAAATATATGAGACAAATGGAGAATTTAATGTTGTGACGGCAAGTTGGCCATGGTAGCTCAATGGGTCAGAGCGACTGTATGGAAACCAGGAGATCCGTGGTTTAAATCCCAGCCATGGCATTGAATTTTTCATGTTGACTCTATCTATGCCCTAAGATGTTATTCACATCCTCAAAAGTAGTTGCACTGGGATGAGAGTCTTAAATACAATTACTTTACTGTAATAATGTACAAATAAACAGTGATGTTATCAATTGGTAGTAGTGTAATTGGCTGAATACAATTACTTTACTGTCATAATGTACAAATAAACAGTGATGTTATCAATTGGTAGTAGTGTAATTGGCTGAAGGGGAGCAGCAGTTTTGGTTAAATATCTTAGATATTGCAATGTCATGTGATCTAGTAATAAATCTCATAAGTCATATGGTTTAGCATGTATTTCATGATACAATGGAAAAAAAGTGGTTTCTAAACATGATGCCAGTAGCAAGCATACTCGCATGATTTTGCATATGTTATAATTCTGTGAAAAAGTAAAACTTAACTATGAGTTCTAAATCTTATGCTAGTGGCAAGCATACTACATAGCATTAATTATTTTCCTTGGTCAAATGTATATTTTAATTGCTGATAAATTAAAAGAAACCTGTATTTAAGTGTTGTTACATTATATATTTTGAACCAAATCCTGAGGTTCCCTCAGTTTTCTTTTCCTTTAAGGACATGACTGCCTTGAGAATTGTTTTTCTGTAACTTCATATGGCAGAGAAATTCCAAGAGATTTTCATGAAACCTATGCCAAAAAGTCAAGACTGCAGAAGTCATTCTCATAGTTTAATTAGAGTAAGAGCTTGATTTTGTGTGCACTCAAGTATCAAACTTGAAGGTATAATTAGTAGTTCTCCACAGTACTTAAGAACTAGTATTGTATAACAAGATAAGGGATAGTGATGCCCCTCTTACAGCCTCTCCTCTATCGAAATCTCATCCTCTTCCTGTCTGAAGTGCAGGAAACACCAAATGCAGCACTGGGGATTGAGTTACAGTGGTATAAGTTCCATTAAAAAAGGAGGAAAAGTCATTTATATATTTACTGCTAACTTGTCATGGCAGTTGGAACATTCTTCATCTGGCAAATGAAGAGAGTTGGTTAATATACTGAGAATGTGCCAAGCCTGATTTGATGGATTCGTAAACCAATGAAGGTGTGTTCCCTTCACACTAAGAGGATTATGAAGGAATGATTCAATTGTCTACTTATAAAAAAGAGGTGTACATAAGAAACAGTTGAAACCAGCACAGTAAAGAATATTTATGTATCCTTATATAAATCAGTGCAGAGTAATGGTCGCACATTGCATCTCTGGGTGGGCACTGCATTTGGGGATTTGTACATACTAAAATGGAAATCAGTTGCCCCTCACATTAACCGTATATAGGACAAAGTTTTGAAAGGTAGAGTGACAACCTTTTCAAGCATTGTTTCTAATGAAACGCAATGAAAAAACTGAATATGCTTATATCTAGCAGACAGAAAAGTGTTTTCCTGTAACTCTCAGCTGTGCATCGCATTATAGGAGATAGAAAATATGATTCTACAAAGTGACATCTCCCATTTGTTTCTGGTTCTCAAGAGCACATTTTAGTTTATTTAATTTCTCTCCAGATGTGTGACCTTTTCTCTTAAACTTGTCTGTTTCCATAATGTAAGCACTTTTACGTTTCACTGATTGGAAATAAATGTGTGTTATCTTTCCATTTCTACACTACATATTCACTGAAACCAAAATTCATATATACTTGATACTTACTATACTTGATGCTTTAAAATTCAAATATATGTATGTAGTTTTGTTAGTCAAAGCATATATGTGAGCTATGCTCATTATGCAATTTAAATGTCATTAATTTTTGTCATTAACAGTGTCATTAATCTATGTGTCATTACTATCTAATTGATCATAGCTTCTTATATAAGGCAAATGGGTTAGTAAACAAAGATACTACATTTTCTATCAGAGTTTTGTTTCTCAGGATTAAAAAATAAATAAATAAAGATAAAGGTATTATTGTCAATGTTCTGATTTGAAGTTTCACATATTTTTACTTGTAAATGACAAAAAACACTTAAATGCTATGTTGCAGATAAGTTTCAACTCACAAACGCCACAAACAGGTTTCATAAAGGAGTGGACGCTCATGCTGCATGGTACAAGAGATCCACCATACAGTGGACTTCCTGTTTCTGATCCACACTCTAAGCTGGCTATTGTGAAGAAGGCGCATGAAGAACGTAATAAGCTTTAGATTATATCATTTTCTTCCCCACCCTTCCATTCACACACAACACTTTCCGTCCGGTGTCCTTTTAACCAGAGATGAATGCACATACATTTCTTGCATTAGAAAGCTCTTGTTTCTATAATTTGTCTAAGTAATAAGCAGATATGTTCTGTATTTAAATTATTTAAATAAACTAAATTGATGTGCTGTAAATACACTGGTCCCTGTATTCATCTCTGGGAACCACCCAAGCCCTCTCCTGCATTTCCCTCACATATCTTACCTCAGTAAACATTTCATTCCATAACACATGATGCAGGATCTTAATGACAGACAACATCAACATAGTTGAAATCAGATATTTCATGAAATATATAAAACTTATGTGTTTTTCAGTACCTGTAATGCTATTTTACAAAAGGTTTTAGTTAAATTCTAAGTATTTCCTTATGAATATGTAAGTGTATGTGCATTGGAATGCTACGGAAAATGTGAAAAGCCAAGAAATATGAAAATTTCAGCATAGTTCTCAAATATTATGACTTAAATTTCTCGAGAAAAATTAACTATAATCTTGAGAACATTTTAGAATAATGTAATCTGCTTTTTCATATATGAGCTATATGATGAAAAACAGTTTTAAAACATATTTAGGATCTATATCCATATTTCAAATGTGCTCATAAATCTTAAAATATTTTCATTTAAAATATTCTCAAAGATATTGACACTATTTCTAATTAAGCCCAAGTCGAACAAAATGCTTTAGAGATTCAGTGACTTTTAAACTGAAATTTAAACAATTTTAATTATTAACACTGCAGCAGAAGAAGTTAGGATTTTACTTGTCAAATGAGATTATCTAGAGGGAAAAAATCAGTGGCAGCTCTGCCATCTTCATCATCTGCATTAAAAACGATATCATTTGTGAAAGTACTGCTATATCATAATTCTTGTTAAATAAAACTTCAAAGAAAGTAAAATACACTAACTAAATTCTCTATTTCCATTTATATAAAACATGTGCTTGATAATAAAATATTTTAGTTAAGTAGAATTTCCATCAAGGCATTTGAGTTAGAGCCATTCTCAGTGAAAAATTAACAGAATATTTTCTGAAAACTAATAAGTCCATACTATTTATTGCAGAAATTTAAGTATAAGACATGAACTTAAATTTCAAAATAGGCATTTACAAATTCTATATTGAGAAAAAAAAACATTTACAAGAAAGCCTATAGAGACTGAATTGTGTTACCACTGAGGAAAAATAAATATGTTTGCAGTTTCTTGCACAAAACTCAGTTTACAAGATTGCAACATAGTAAACTTCATTTTTATTGGGCCACAAATAGATTAAGAACAGATAGAGGTGGTGCATTTCAAGCTTTGGGCACATACAGAAAGGTCATGTGGTTGTACAGATTTAAAGTTGCAATTGAACAGTTTTACATAAAATATATAGAGTGATTTTTCATGCATGAAGTATAAAGAAAGTTAAGAAATATATTTCTTTAAGCTACACATGGTCATAGGTTGTTAACGTCAAATACATTGTAGCAGTACTCCGTGGATAGTTACAATGGTGGCCCATGCCCAAAAACTTGATGACTTTCAAAATTTAAACCTCTAAAACTCGATCAGAAAATGCCAGGTATAAGATTGTTGACTTGAAACAGTTTTGGACTTATAATGTATTTTATGTTTCTATAACGCATTAATGATATTTATACTGTTCAGCTAAGATTTTCTCCTGCTAACACTTTCTACTTGCTTTAAGGAAAATGCAGTAAACTATTCCATTCATAATACATTTAAAACCATATTAAAACCTCTAAGTGTTATATATAGGTACAATAAATACACAGAACACTTTAAAATACTATTACTTGTAATATATGCACTTACAGTTATCGCTGAATTACTCTTAAGTAGTACTAATAATAAAATAAGACAATGGTGCAGTTGATTTTTCTTTGAAGTAAGCAGAGAACTGCTACCATAGTCTCTCTCTCTGTCTCTGTCTCTCTCTCTCTCTCTCTCTCTCTCTCTCTCTCTCTCTCTCTCTCTCTCTCTCTCTCTCTCTCTCTCTCTCTCTCTCTCTCTCTCTCTCTCTGTTTCTAATACTTTGCACAATCACATTATTTCCTGTCCTAATAGCAGAATAATATAACACTAGTTCAGTACAACACTTCCGAGTTGCTACAGTCAGGAAAAAATATTCATCTGTAAAAGAAAGAAAAATATTGTTTGAAATATATGCATTTAAAAATAATAGGCACTGTTTTTTAAAAGTGAAATATAAATACAGGGGAAATGTGATCATAATATATATTAATTTATCTTTAAGTAATAATGGCATAAGTCAGTGGTGTGAAGGTTACATATACAGTTCAGGGCAACTCTGGGTTACAGTGGCTTGCATGCAGAAATACATAAGATATATCACTGCTAGGAGTATTATCAGCCGTCAACTGTCTATTTACCTGCAGGTTGGCTTTGTCCACAAGTAAAAGCTTGCCTAACTAAAAGAAGGATATACAGCACAGATATAGG
Source organism: Mantis religiosa (assembly GCA_030765055.1). Classification (NCBI taxonomy): domain Eukaryota; kingdom Metazoa; phylum Arthropoda; class Insecta; order Mantodea; family Mantidae; genus Mantis; species Mantis religiosa. The sequence goes on from CM060947.1 coordinate 184,927,201, forward strand.
TTTTGTGTACAAAGAGAACAGTGTGTCAGCCATAAACAGAAAGCTGCATACTTTAGGGGGTTATTCAAACTGATTAAAATTATGACATTCTTTTATAAGTTTCCGAAAATTTGGCTCACATTATAGAGATCATTAACCCTACCCTAACCATTAGGTTAATGGTTCTCAAACTATTAAGTACAAATATTTATACTCTTACAGGCGTCTTAAAAAGAGGGACATATTTTGGTCCTTTAACCCAGACATAAAAGTGTCAAAATCAAATATTGAAATAAATTAATAAAAGCATAATTACACTTGTTAACAATAATGCTTTGAATATGAACTTGCAGCAGACTGAAAATGCAATATGGTAGCCATAAAATCCTGTTACCCTTGAACTAGAGACTCTTAGTGTTTTGGAACCAAAAACAAATAAGGGAAACGTTATAAAAAAACTGAAGTATAGTCTGTTTTTTCAATTACATCACATTACTTACATTTTAATTTTATTTTTGAATGTAAAAGAACTAATTACAAATGCTTTTATGTATTAATTTGGATGTCTCTGTTTCAAAATTCCTCCAAATATCATATAAGAAAATATTTACCTGGATTATTTTCAAATAAGTTAAAACCATAAAAGAAAATTATTAATTCAGATTGCCAATTATGAGCAATTGGCATAGTATGAGCTTAATTTTCTTGAAAGTTTCATAAATTTCTTTAAAGATAAGTGAATTTTTTGTTACAAATAATTATATTTGTGTAATGTGCCAGTATGAGGTTGTTCATAATGCTTTTACACTGCATGAAGAACATTGAATACTACTAATGAGCACTTTATATAGGAATTGTTTTTCCCACTTGGATTTTAAATACTTAAGCTGAATGGTAATTCATACTTGCAGCGTACAATGCAGATTTTGCTCTGTGTGCATCACACAAAACTGCAGTAAACTGGTTTCTAACATATTGGCCTGTTATGCCTGGGGCAAAGCGAGTGGTCCACTGTGGTTCTTGGCCACTCAGAGCCATGATTGACACTACTAGTTTAAATAAATGTAGAATTTATTGGATTTGAAACAAAATGTTGAGTATTTTCTGGATTTAATAATCTAAAGGGTGTATCCATTGATGGCTATGATAGAGAAATGATTACTGAAATGCTATAAACATCATATCTGACAGACATGTGCATCTAAAATTTTTAAAGCATTTGGCTGCTTATGTACAATACTGAACAAATAGAAATAAAAAAATTGTTTATTTAAGCTTTTGGAAGTGCTAGCATGGATGTTGCAAAGGATGTATAACAGATAAATAGAAAATAGTTAGAGAGAGAGAGAGAGAGAGAGAGAGAGAGAGAGAGAGAGAGAGAGAGAGAGAGAGAGAGAGAGAGAGAGAGAGAGAGAGATAATATAACAACAAAGTTGCAATATATCATGAGAGGTTTCTTAATAAGCATCATACCAAGAGACTAAAAGAAAACATAACATTTCTTCCTACAGAGGCGATATTAAGACTTACTAATTTGTTAATAAAAGTAAAAAGAACACACAGAAATAGCGATTTAAACTGTTACTGAAATTCATTAAGGACACACAATATTTATCCATTTTTATGAAAAATCAATTGGAGTGAAATAGATCATCTCTTTCTGTAAAAAAACTTTAGTATATACTGCATCTGGTTCATTAGATTTAAGAAAAGTGTGTTAAATAAGAAAGACGATATGTTAGCATTCACCCCTGAAGCCCTTGCAGTTTCAGCAATTGATACTTTGTTAATATTTTTTTCCTCGTGGTGGTGTTGGTTGCGGTGGCAGCAGTGGTAGCAGTACCTCTTCTGGTACCTTTTGAGACTGACGTTTTTAATAACAGATGAAGGATTAACTCTCTCAGGTTAAAGTACAGAAAAAAGGAAAAAGTTATACTTTTGCTGGAGGTAAAGCTATTAGAATGCAAGGTTTGGGGAAGTTAGTGATGGAGAAAGTATCTTGAGATTTTTCCGGTGTCCTCAATAGTAGGATCTGTGAGCATGAATGGGGTACAGCCATAATAGTTGTCTCTGAGGCTATTCGTATCAGTATGTATAATTAGGAATTTATGGCTGAGAAATATATAGGTTGTAGAAACCTACAAAAACAGCACATGAGACTTACAACTGGATAGGTATATTCAAGATTGTAATATGAATAGCTTTGTGGTCTCCAAGTAACATTAAGCATATGTTTAATTGGTAAGAATGATTGCAACAGTGTTACTTTGGATTAAAGGGATGTACCATGTTTCCAAAAAGGGATACAAGAGAAATGAATTTTTACTGTCTCCAGAAGCAGTAGGCATTTACAGCGTATGCTATTTGTCAAATTCTTGCTATTTGTAAAATAAACTTTTGGCATTATTACTCCCAATTCATAAACAAATTTGAGAATATGTAAATGATACAAGTTTCGTGTAGTGACACATTGGCTTCAATGCCCTTCATGTGCTCTTTTGACAGCTTACTATGCACATAAAAATCATAAATAAACACCCAGTTTGGAACAAAATAATTAGGACTGCGCCTGACTTCACAATATCTACTCTCTTCACCACTAAATTTATCACTCAAAATCACTGCATAAATTCACACTGTTTTATTGCTACTTAAAACAACTGCTTACTTATCTGAAATATTGAAAGATAAACATAAGATGTTCATCTTTACATGACATAAATATTTCACTGCAGTATTCTCTAAATCCAGACTGTGAGCTATTGGCTTTTGAACAATTGAGAGAAATCTTACCAATTCCTGGTGCTTGTTCAATATAGTTATTTTAGTGCAATTGTGACAGTACTACCTGGCAAGATATTGAAGCATATCAAAAAGTATTATAACAATTTAAGTGACACATACATGGTGAGTCATATATGTACACTCTGTCCATATGCAATCACAGCAATGTGTCATATATTGCCTGGTGTGAAAAATTATATGTAATTTAATATGAGACAGGAATAAAGAAGAGGGAATCAAAATCTCTTTGTGTCAAGTGACAAAACGGGCAACTGCAGTGATAATTTACATTTAATATAATAATTAATTGCCTAAAATTTCATATCAGACATACAGCTCCCAAGTGCTGTGTTTGTGTTTTAGATTAATGTTAAAATGAACAGTTCAAGCAAGAATAAAACTTAAACTTATTAATTTTCCAATAAATTACGGACCAGTTAAGAATAAAACCAATGCTTTGAAGAAAAGATTAGAATCGAAATGAATTAAAACTTGGATCAACTTCAAAAGTCTTTTAAAATTTAAAAGAATAAATAGTGTACACCAAGCTATTAATATTTCACTCTTCTAGTAAACACTATAGCAGACAAATGCAGAGTTCTGTCAGTGAAGGTCAGTGTATCTCAACACTTTGCCGTGTTATAATTTGTGTTATATTACTATATAAACACAAATATATGTTTAAATACAAATGATCATCTAATCAACAATACGATCACCATTTCAATGCTTATATATATATTATGATCAAGTTTATGGGGTGTTTATTCATTTATAATATAAACTACTTGAACAAAAATTATGTGCTTTTCATGTTTGTGTTACAAACATTTCCCTCTATCTTCCTAATAGATTAATTTTTGTAAATTTTGAATATTTGTATCTAGCAGTATTTTGCAGACAGACTCACTTGACATATACGCTAATAGCAAAAACACTATAGGACAATGCTGCAATATTCTCATTGGTTGATGGTGACGGTCTCATTTTTTCAAGTGTCTCATTATCTCCTACAGAAACAACCTTAGGCAGAAATTGTTTTGTTTTAAAGTATTTTTATGATGGGAAAAATATATGTATGCCAAAACTGAATGTTCCATAAGAAAATGAGGGTATGATAATGGTGGTGGCAATAATAAGGCTACAAGCAGTTCCCATAACACCAAATAGTGACATCAATGACTAGAAGTTATCTTGGTACTCTACACAATAGAGCCAAGTAAGCAATGTGTCAGGATACAGTAATGCTTTACAAACTGAAAAGAAATCAGCACAATTGTAGGAATAATTAGGCTAATAATGTTGCTCTTTGTCCACTTTTAGTTTGTATCTGGTCTTAGGGTTTCAATTTTTTAACTAACAGTCCATGACATTTCAACAAAAAAAAAAAAAAAAAAAAAAAAAAAAAAAAAAAAAAAAAAAAAAAAAAAAAATCAATTTTCAATAAAAAGGGGACACACAAAAAATTAAGATAAGCATAAAAAACTGGAACTGTTGTACTTAGTCAACTATTAACCTACAAGTAGATACCAACATATGCTATACCTTGTTAAAAAAAGGTTCCAAAACATAAATTTGGGTATAGGTCTTCAAAACACACACCTGAGTTTTAAAAAGTCTTTCCAGCACATTTCTGAAATTTAGGAATCTGTGTTTTCACATAAGATCATAAAACATGACACCACTATCGAAAAATAATGCTAACACTTTGGGTTTGCTAGATTAGAAATTATATAAATCAATATATAGCAGCAATTACTGTCATCTGTTTCTGAACATAACATCTAATTTGAAACTGATAAATGATTGCATTCCAACAAAAACAAAGCATTTAACAATTGAGGGGCTCTTAGTAGAAGTATCACAAAACTTTTAAATTCAGGAAGATGCTAAAGGACTATGTTGTCCAAATACTAGTCAATGATGTTAATACTGTACATTGTGCTGCTGGTTCTGTCATGAGCATATTAATAAATTAAGTCTTGATGGTTGATGCTGCAAAAATAAAAAAAGTCTTTTATTGTTTTTCCAAAAAGTTGAACATGTCCTAGGCGTTCTGAAGAAGAAGAAAGATAGTAGTTGTAATTAGTGCATTTTGGACTTTACAATATATTTGGAGTAAATTCAGAACAGTTTGTCAACAAAATTTCTGTACAGATTTACTTCAATAAATAGGCTTAAATATTTTAATTTAGTTTCCATGAATTGACATAATATCATGAAATTCTTCTATTGTAAAAGTATTTGCACCATAACTACTTTAATGAATGAATAGTCTCTGAAAATGGAGTATGTTTTATTTATACTCATATATTTAACTCTTCTTTTTTGATAACAATATACTTCATATACTTTAAATGATTACAATGATGATAGTACTTTTTAAAGCCGACCTAGAAAGATCCTGCTGATATGTGCCATGGAATTTTGGATGAACCACATTCATCTATTGATGCTTAATAAATATATAACTTGCAGTTATCTTATTAATCTGTAGAATACAATAGAAACGGATAAATGAAGTGCATATTTGCCATTAAACATAAGTTTTTCTCAAAGGAAAGTAAGACATCTTTAAAGAATTATCTGATTATTGCATAGTATTCAGTTGATATTTTGTTTTATTTATTTCATTGTTTTTAAAAATTTAATAATCAACAGTTACCTACAGACAGCAAAAATGAGTAAAATGTGGAAAATGTATAAAATTGTCAAATTATAAATTCAGTGATAATTTAGAAACTTAAAGTAATTGCTAAATATATAAAGTGATAGAAGTGAAAATTTCAAAATCTAATCTGGCTCTACTTTGCTCCAAGGAATAATATACCGCAGGTGGTTTATATTTCAATAATTGGAAGTCCTTGAACAGTAAAGTTAATCACACTTAAATTAAAGTTAATAGCAACTGAATGTTTATTATATTTACACATTAAAGCCTCAAAACTATAAGACTTGGGAGTTAGGTAAGTACAGCATAGTAAGTTGCCATTAAGGTAATTGTCTCGTGTGAACATGAGAACTTCTAGTCGTTTACTGGGAAAAATATGAATGAGCTGGAGGATTTAACATCATGCTGGCATGTTGCCATGGATGGTAGCTGAAGAGTTAGAGCAACTAGATGGGGACCAGAAGATCTATGCTTAAAATCCTGGCTATGGCACTGAATGTTTCAAACTGACTCTACCTAACTAAACTTTGCAAATAAACTTAAAAAAACTAATCTGGAAAAGCAGATTAATAAGAGTTTTAATATTTTGAAATGGTGGTACACTGTTTAGTATTCAATAGGTGAATATGGTTGATACTCTATCAAACACCTATACACCCTCTAACGTTATATTCCAAATTCATGCAAATTTTACCATTTATCATCTCTTTTGTGTGACGTTGATAGACAATACAAACCAGGTTAGGTATCATAAGGTGGAATTGAACTTTGGATCACCATAAAAGGCAAAAAAATACAAAAAAAAATGTCATTTAAGATAAGTGTAATGCACTAAATTCTACAAAAAATTAGAATTTTGTTTATATATATTTTAGTTGTATTAATTAATAATTAAGCAGTAAAATTTGTTTCCCATTGGATGATTATGAAAAATAAACATAAGAAGTAAAGCAAAGAACATTTAAATTGTAATAAAAGTAAGATAACACTGAAACTTCTTAAGAAAATGATCACAGCGGATGCAAAACCTAATATATGAACCAGGAGTTATGATATTGTATAATTTCCCAATTTCAGAAAAATGTAAAACTAGATGTATAAAGCATGCTATAAATACAAATATAATACAATATGTAAAAACTTAATACATACCAATAATTTACTGTATTTGCAATGTTCATATTATAATCTAAAAGTGGCATATTGCAATAGGCATCACATAACCTAGGCATTACAGATAAATACATGCACATTTTCATATGCACATAGGAATCAATGAATAACAACTAATTAGAACATTTTATTTTATGTTTGAAGTTGCTGACTGAATTGCATAACAAAAATTTATGCAGATGGTTGAAGAATACATATTTGTAATTGCATTGTTTACCAGAATTAGCTGATACCTTTAAATATAAGCTTCATTTGATTCACAACTTAGATTTTATTTGATATTTGCAAAAGGTTTTCACAGAATGCTTTTACAGAGATATAAAAGTATCTTGTAAGCTTGAGTTATTGTTTCTGCTTTATGAACTGATTCTAAAAAGTATTACACTTAAATGTTTATATGCCAAACTTACCTTCATGTAATTCATTTGTTGGTAATTATTTCTCATTGTACTAGAAGAAAATAAAGAAATCATACTATATTTACATACATTTTAAATAATGTGAGTTATACCTGATTACATTGTTTCATAAGGCTGGTTTTAATCTTCTATGTTCCAGTATTATATAAATAGGTGGCTTTTATTTGGTTGTATAATATAAAACATCAGGAAATAATTGTGAATGAATTTATGTTATTAATATGGGCAAAGCTACATCAGCAGTTTGTTTTAGAAAAATGATAGGTCTAAAGATGCAATATTAAAATGCAGAAAAACATTCTAAGCAAAGGTTAAATAAGAGTTTAAACCATTGAGCAACTGCTAATTTTGCATCCATTTTCATTAATATTTTAATCTCCTGTATTGATTCCTTTGTGCACGAAAAATATATATCTTAGCTGTTGTAAAATAAACATTAAAAAAAATGCAATATGTTATCTTTTCTTCCTGATATGTGAAAATTTCAATATTGGAACTATGTACCTGATGAAGAATATGTCACTATTAAATGGAAATATTCTCAAATGAATCTTGGTTAAGCGTTGCTTAAAATCTCATTTTTCTGAAGTAGCTGGATTTGTGTACAAAGTTGATTATTATTTTTAATAATTCTCCATCAAAATACCAAAAGTTCAATCTGTGTAAAATTCTGTGATGAATTTTTAATTATTTATGTAAAATAAAATAAAATAGACCAAATTTTTCCAGAGATGAGAGCAAGAAAAAGTCTACAAAGTTGAATATTTATGTAAAAATTATTGGATATAAGCACAGTGAGGGGAAAGAAAAAAAAGATTGGCCATCCAAAATTTATTTTTGGCTGAACAATTGTAAAAATAACAGATGTACGAGAAAACACTAAAGAAAGGGTGGGGAAAGAAAGTTAATAATACGTAATAGAAAATCAAATAAATAAAGTGTAAAAAATAAAAGTCCTGCACGGATAAAGGTAGCAGAAAGACCAGGAGAAGGAAGTATAGAGATTATACTGCAAGTACAAATACAATCAAACGAATGTAAAGAAGGAAGTCAAAGAATACAATAACTATGCAGTCAGAAAGAATTTTTAGAGTATTCAAAGTGAGAGTTACAAGAAAATCGAAGTAATACTCTGAAAGACATGAGATATAGTTTGAAGTATCATTTTATTTGAATTAGGGTAATAAGGAATGGGGAAGTTTTGGTCAGTACACAGGAAATTGTAGGTGTGGCAGAGACAAGCACAAGGGAGTTACAGATATGGTACAGCACAAGGTTAAGAAAATAATAAGAGTGATAGATACAGTGTGCAAGTGGATCTCAAAACAAGGAATATGGCATCTGCAGAAAATAATGTTTTCTGAATGTTACATGTAAGGATAATGCATACAATACAGTTACATAGGAGCTGCATAGTTTATGAAGAAACAAGGCAGATGAAATGCTTAGAGAAATACAATTTAATATATAAAATAATCATTAAATGAAGGGATGTTAATGATAAAGAATATTGTACTTGAGATTCATGTAGGTTTAAAATATTTATACTTCATGACAAGGAGCAGAGTGATGCTAAGGATACCTGTTCAAAAGATTGTATCAAAGTACATAGTTTCCTTAACTTAAAATAAAAACAACTTAATGTCACTAACAAAATGCCTGGTTCTCTTAAAAAGTTAAAAAGAAAAGACAGGAAACTTCAAAAATAAATTTTACCCTAAGAATTTATTATAAATGCTAACGGAAATATAATATAAAAAATGTATTGAGTTGTATAATGTTATGTATTTGTCAATAACACTCTTGGCATGTATTAAAAATATTTCAAACTGCATATCCTTGAAATCTCCCCGTATCGGTTGGATGATCGTCCACCTGAGGCTGGCAGTCGGGTTGGTAGACCTTGGCCCTCTAAGGGCTGTCGCGCCATGGGTTTATCCTTGAAATCATAAAAAGCATTCTTTGCAGTTACCTAAATAAAGTATCAACTTTGGAGGCACTTTAAGGTTTATTTTGCAAGCCCTTTACTAAATCTTTTGCAAAAAACTGCATGATTATGAATGACTTTAATGACAGATGATGTGATGTCCAATTCCAAAGCATTTTAATAAACAATTTTAATATTGGTAATGTCCATTTTCTACTACATACTTTGTAGCAGGCTACAGGGTAATGTACCTATAATGAAGATTAGCTGTAAGAAGGGGATGACTTGTGAAATCAATTGGGACCAAGTAAATGGAAATCAGGATCTCTCAAGACAACCAACAATTATAGAAGTGAATATATTAGGTAAAGCAAGCAGTTACGTTTGGGCAAACCAGATGCCCTAATTTAACATACAGATTGATAATTAACTTTCTGAATGAATATATAGGACAATGAATCAAAACAACTTTGGGGAATACCATGAAGAATTAACAGTGCTGACACATACCTAACAAAATTCTTTTTAACTGAATTTAGGCTACGGGCAGGCATTTGTTTACTGTAACAATTATGTTAGGATGGCTGCTACTATATATTGCTTAATATTTATGTAATCTCAATAAATTCATGTTTCTGCAGAAAATCTACTTATATGTACTTAAACTGATAGGTAAGTATTCAAAGAATTATTAGCATTCCTATTTATTATAACATTAACAAGATTTACTGTAAATCAGATAAATGTAATTTACTGCAATAGTAACATGTTATAATACTGATGACAAACATCATATAAATGTTAGACATTGAAGAGGTTGTTCTTGGAATCTACATATATAATGTAAACATTTTTCTCTTTAAAAACAATAAAGTGCAAATATATTTGTAAAAGCAATATATGCAAAAATTATTTGTACAGTGCGATATAAATCAAATACACACCATTTACATTAAGGTACTTAATAATTTTTCGTCAATAAATAATTATTTTACATGCTTTTAACCTCCAAAGATGATAAATGAATGGTATACTGTTCCAACAATTCTGGTTTCCTGTAAAATTGAGACAAAATAAGTATAGTTTACAGAAACTGCAGCTTCACTACTGAAGTTCTTCTTCCTCTATCCTATCACAAATATCACATGTTAAACCAAATGAACTTCATCCTAACCATGTCATTAACAATTCTTTTTTCATAAGGATTAAATTCCAAATAAGAGGGAAAAAATACAGAGCATTATTTATGCGGATATTAACTGAGTGATAACTATTTCATGCAGATGCCGAGTAGTAACATCTGTGCAAACAGTATCACATAAATATGGTTTACCCATTAAGAAAGTTAACATCATAAAAATAATAATACTTCTCAACGACAGTATTAATTTATTCTGCTGACAGCAAACTACATCAAACGTGCAAGAATAATAACGCATCTGCATTTTGTAAGGTAGGTAACACCTTATTGATTCAAAATGTAAAATAATGTATTTAAACCATATGTACCAATATTCCTTCACTGTAAAGGATTTAATTTTGTAGATAAACTGTTACTAAAATGTCAAAAGTAAATAAACTTCAAGATAGACCCAAGTTTAGAATTTTGCACAAACAGGTTCAATTAAGAATTATATATACTACAGGAAAAGTTTACTTATGTTCATTACAGTTTTTATAGATATAGTTGCTGTTTTGTACTAAAAATAAAATTAATATTTAGTAAAATGTAAGTATTCATAATGGTGACATGGATTAGTATCTGTGTTAGATTAACTTAGTTCTGTACTTGTATATACTTAACTGTATATTATAATGTGAAGTGCAAAAATCATGAACAATTGGCAAACTGATGTAATATGAAATGTCACCCATTTAGTTTTACTGCTTTTTCATAAGCAAAGAAACCAAAGTTTTAGCAGGATGATATAAAAATCTTAAAGAGTTTTGGTATTATTTCAGTAGGTGTATTAGAAAAGGTTTTAATATGACTTATTTTAATGCAGAGTTAGCAAAGAAGAACCTTCTTGGACTGCTCTTCAACTATATAAGCACTTTCAGAAAGCACAAAACCACTGCGGGCAGGGGTGTTTATTACACTATCTTTTAAGGAGTATTAAAACAAATGACATTAGATATTTAACCAGTGTTGTAACTAGGATCTAAAATGTGATAGCTGCATGCAGTAAGTTTTAGCATTCTACACTTGGGCAAAAATTAAGAAAGTACATCCTTTTCTGAACCCAATGTAAAAAGATTCCTGACAGAATTAAGGTAACTAAACCTATTCATTATATTTTTCTATTTAATTTTAAAACAAATGCTTCTTGGATAGATATAGGGATAACATAATAATTTTGAATTAGCGGAACACAGGGTTCATTGAATTCAAATGTTTCTTTATCTGAAATACATACCTTAATAAATCTAGAGGTATTTCTTGCAAAGTAGGGAAATAAAAATAAGTAAAAACATAAAAAAAATGGAACACCCAGTTAGTAAAACTGTATAAACAGAACCTCTTAAGGGTTCAGAAATTGTTAGACTTATAGCCACAAATGGTGAACATATGTAACAGCACGGCCACAAATATTTATTTCTAATTACTATAAATGAAATAGAGTCCAAAACTTAATGAGAATTAATGTACGTTTTTATCCTATCTAGGTTTCTTTAATAAGAAATGTTTGATTTGATTTTGTTGTGCATATACTTAATGAACTTATAAATTATTTAATAATATAATAGGATAAGAAATTGTGAGACATGGAAAAAAAAAAAAAGGATAAAAATACAAGTTTCCAAAGTACCTAAGAAAGTAGTAAGCAAACCTAAGCACAAGCCACTAAGAGCAATTTTTCTGATACATTTGTTTGGTAGCAAGAAGGGTATTAGAAATTGATTTTTATATTTAATTTATATTTGTTATTAAAGATATTATGCATATGTATTTGTTGTTGAAGTCTCTAGGATTAATTAATAGCTAGTTAAAGATGTTATGTGACCATGTGATTGTAATTAATATTGTCATTGTACTTCAGTATCTTTATTTTATTATAGTTATGCTGAACTCTTGTGATAATTCAATCTGATATTACAGTTCATTTCAAACCCTAAGAAAATGTGAAAATATTATTACAAAATACAACTACTGCAAGTTTTATTATGATCTGTACAAAAATACTATTTCATCATGTTTTAGCTAGAGGATATTTTCTTCGTTGTTAAGATGCAATTCTGTGTGTATAATAATTGTAAATGTGTTAACATTATTATGTTTTGTTAACTTTTCCATAGTTGTAAGCCACATTTCTAATAGTTTAGACATCAGTTCTTCTTCCATAAAATAAAAGAGTGGGTTTTCCTAACTGCAAAGATAAGAAATGAGGAAGCATGAAGCATGAAAATACATAATGGACCATAAAAAGTATATTTTTAAGAAAAAAAAGCTTCATTCTAAATCTTTAACTTATTATTTTTCAGACACTTTTATACAGCTTGGTAATTTCGAACCAGGACAATAAATACATTTTCTTTGTTCATCTTAAGTAATGATAGCATATCATAAGAATGTTAGCACTCATGTTACTGCTACTAGCATCCTTAATCATTTCAGTTTGGTTAGAAAGGTTTATCAACTAAATAACTAGGTAAAGTTTCACCTCGAGTGGAACATTGTGTACATTTTGTGTAAAGCAAACTTGACAAAATAGATCTTCCGATCTATTAAATGTGGCAGATAATGTGTATCGTGTGAAATGGTTATGTTGTTGCCATTATGCTAAATTATGATTAGCATCTTCTAATAACCCTTATCCTTTGAAATCCTCGTTTTCAGTGATTTGTATTGTTATCATTTTGTATGTACATAAAAGCAAATAATTGTAAAGAAATTTATGTTTATTGGGTAAGATTTGTATAATATATTAAATAATAGTACTTTATAATTTAAGCTGTTCAATAACCTTGATGTTCATTTTGTGTAATAATTATAAATTCATCTGCCACATTGAAAGTATTAGCTACATTTTCATAGGTTTATTTGACCTAAAAAGGGTAAAGAATGTTTTTATTTTTTATATTGATTAGGCCAAATAAGAACACAATAGTACCTACCATACCCAGAAAGTGTGTGTAACACTGGCATCTAGGGGCACTCAACCTACACATGTGGGTACCTAATTATATCCTATCTTTAACAAAAGAATGTAACATATAGAAATGCTTTAGAGTGATACATAAGCTGTATTGGGATGAAGGGAATCACTTGTAAATAAAGCAAAGTATTCTGTTAAAGAGATGGTGTATGAGTGAATAAACTGAAGTGCATTGCAGGATAGGACAAATATTTAAATACTGCCTATATCCCAGCTCCTTCAAATAACTTAGTGCATTAGCATAGAAAGTAATTTTTTCTACGTAAAAAATTAAAAAGATAATTGCAATTAACAAATATTTTAGAAATCTTTTATTACACAATCCAAATAGTACATATAATTTCATCTACAAAAATGTTGTTGTTTGACTGATTGATAGGTCATTTGAATAAAGTTCGCTTGATTATGATCATATGAAAATATAGTTGATAATTATTATATGTTTCTACATATGAAGTAACCTTAGTAATACTATTGTCAAAGCATGCAAGCTGCATAACACGAAAAAATGAATAAAAAATATAAATGGCATCCAAAAGTAGATAACACATGAGGTATTTAGTTCTTAAAACATAAAGTAACTTTAAACCTTTCTATGGGTTCTCTCCACTGTGTCACATTATTGAGGCTGCGGAGGTTCTCATGCTCTTCCCGAATTTTGTTCTCTACAGTTTGTTTGTGTTTGCAACAATGCACGACTGTGGCATGAGTCTTTAACACTTTGTCAGCATCATTGCCAACCTTCTATACCTACGCAGACTGTGGCTGTTGATCAAGAAAATCTGAAATAAAACTCAAACATAATATATAGTTGTAGTACAAAGTAGTGATATCTAATAGGAAAGAATTAAATTTTCATCTAATGCTGGGAAATGCATTCACTTCCCTGACTCATTGTACACTGTTTCCTCTTGATTCTGAAACAACTGCATAAAAGGTCATCTGTTACATGTGTGGAGGATGAAATTAGGCACCAGGGTACAAACTTGTAAGACTCGCTACCAAAACACAGAGCCCCCTTGTTCGACAGTTTGAAGCATATAACCCTTGAACACACCTCCATCGCACGACATGTGGCCACATCTGGTAATGACGGAGATATTCCAGCAGCGTCTAAAGTTGAGCTTCCTTGCAATCCAACCAAGGGATGGTTGGTCTTTGAAATGTCAATAACAACCCCAACACTATAAATGTCAATAGCAACCCCAACACTATAAATGTCAATAACAACCCCAACACTATAAATGTCAATACCAACCCCAACACTATAAATGTCATTAACAAAACTGTAAATGTCAATAACAACCCCAACACTATAAATGTCAATAGCAACCCCAACACTATAAATGTCAATACCAACCCCAACACTATAAATGTCAATAACAACCCCCAACACTAAAAATGTCAATAACAACCCCAACACTATAAATGTCAATACCAACCCCAACACTATAAATGTCAATAACAACCCCAACACTATAAATGTCAATAACAACCCCAACACTATGAATCTCAATACCAACCCCAACACTGTCAATAACAACCCCAACACTATAAATGTTAATAACAACCCCAACACCATAAAGGTCAATACCAACTCCAAAACTATAAATGTCAATAACAACCCCAACACTATAAATGTCAATACCAAACCCAACACTATGTCAATAACAACCCCAACACTATAAATGTCAATAACAACCCCAACACTATAAATGTCAATACCAACCCCAACACTATAAATGTCAATAACAGCCCCAAAACTGTAAATGTAAATACCAACCCCAACACTAAAAATGTCAATAACAACCCCAACACTAAAAATGTCAATAACAACCCCAACACTATAAATGCCAATAACAGCCACAACACATACACACACATACACACACGCACGCACACACGCACGCACGCCTCGATAGCGTATATGGTAACGACGCTGTCTCACGTTCAAAAGTCCCTAGTTCATTCTCGGTCTGGGTGAGTTATTGCCGCGCTGGTGGAATGGTTACCATGGATAACGCACTGATTATTCTTGTAAGAGTGAAAGGTGATCTGCCGCGCTTCCCTGCCATGTGCTAAGCACCAATGAACGCATCACTTCAGCCAATGGAATTCACAGGAATCACAAATGACAGATATATGTTCACTCCACGTGGAGTAATCAGTGCTTTATCTCAGAGATATCTATTACCAAAGATAAATCCATGGTAGCCGTTCGAACAACGCAGCTATAACTGGATAAGGTTTTTTCTTTCCTTTTTTCTTTTCCTTTCCCAGGATTTTACCTTATCCTGAAAGATGAATGTCGAGTAGTTCTAAGCTCTATGGACCTTAGTTTCATTTAAGCATCATTTCAACCATTTCATTGATTGTCCCGTTACGTAATGTTGGAAGATGTTAATTAAAAAAAAGGAAGAAAAAAGCATGCACTGTGCCAATTCGTTGTCTTCCCCGACAGGATATACCCATACGATTATCATTTATGGCCTATATGGGAATAATTAATGGATATCGCTGAAGTAATTACGTCATTCTAGCCCAATCGACGGATATCGTTCCTGATTGGACAGTCTACATCTTGCACTAGACGAGCGCTCCTGGCGGCGACTGATGGAACATGCATCAGAACGTGAACCCGGGGCCGTGAGCTGCAGAAAGACTGTGCGAGACAACGACAAGGGTTTAGCTTTGTGTAAGATGGGTGACAGAAGTGTGCCGTATCATGACGTAGAGAATCTCAGCTTAATGAAAATTGCTCAAAATTCTACAATATATTTGGTGAGTATTATTAGTACTAAATTATCTCTTGAACTTTCATACAAAATACATGTGGGGACAGTAGGGGAATGGAGAATTTAATATTTCTCGAAAATGTTGTCAAATGGGATATTATTGAAATTGAGTAATAACTTGTGTAATGCTTTGAGAGGAAGGTACAGTCATTATTCTTTGGTATGTAGATTGAACTTCTGTTGGAAGAGAAGTTACAAACACAAAGCCAATTGTAATACTTGTAAAGAAAAAGAAATCTGAATTCAAAAGACGTAAAATTTGATTGCTACTATTTAACCTTTAACCAGCCTGTGACATCTTGGGTAGGAATCAATCCACCATTAATCCTACACGTTTCAACACACCCACACGCGCACACATATCCAGAATGTTGGAAGCGAGCTGGGAGATCCAAAGATGACAAATAATAAAGTACTATAACAGTTTCATCTATCTTAAAAACCAATTAGATAATTGAGCAATATTGAATACATTATCTGCACAGTCTGGCAACAGAGTAGGGTTCCAGAACTAAATGTTTGTGCTTTGGTTTGCGGTCAGGTATGCGTTCACGCCTACAACGAGTGAAAGTTTAAACTAGGCCACAGCCTGAAAGACAGTTCGCCACGTGCCTGTGTGTTTATCAGGTACTTGCTAGTGCCAGTAGCGAGGGGGTCGGTGCTTTTCTTTTGAGCTATTAAATTGTTTTCACGATAGCTAAACTAAAAGCTGAGTAAAAGCTACGCATAAGTTGATCAAGGATACATATTCAACTGTTTATTACAGAAACAGCTCATTCAGCTGTATCGTGTAAAATAAAATCAAAGCCTCATATTTGCTAAATAGGAAATGTACGAGGCGTATCCATAAAGTAAGTTCTCCAAGGCGCTGGAGTCGTGAGGAAAGCTATTACGCGAGATCCGGCAACAATGGCGTATAGCATGGTTTCACCCCTTCAAATCCCCACCACAATGAACCCGTTGCAACCATTAGTCTTGGCTGGGCAGCCGTTTGCGATGGAGCTTCCTATCACTTCCACCGCCAAGTGCGAGATGCGTGCAGTGATCGGTGTTTTAATTGCCAAGGGCACTACCCCCACTGAAATTGATCATCAGTTATACGAAGTCTATGGGTCACACTGTATGAACGTCAAAAACGTGCGAAATTGGGCCAGAGAGTTCAAAGATGGGCGTACAGACGTCCATGACAAACAGCGTTCTGGTCGGCCTTCGGTTTCAGCCGAAACAATGACAGAAGTGGAGCAAGAAATGCTTAAAGATCAGCGTTTGACAGTTGGCGAGCTGTGCGAACTTATCCCTGAAGTCAGTAAGACTACGATTGACAGTATTTTGACCGCACATTTGCATTATCGCAAACTGCACATGCAAAGGCTGATCTCCTGGCCCAATTCGGATGGGACATCCTCACCCATTCCTCATACAGTCCATACTTAGCACCTAGTGATTATCATCCGTTTCCTGAGTTGAAGTCACACCTGTGGCGAACATATTTCCAGACCGACGATGATTTGAAAAACGAGGTTGAGCGCTACCTGCGCAACTTGGAGGGAGAGTGCTATGACAAGGGTATACAAAAACTGCCACAGCGCAGGCAAAAATTGCATCGATCGCAATGGTGATTGCGTTGAAAAATAGCTGTAAGATTCGCCTTTCCATCAATGTAACATTCATTGACAATAAACATGTTTTCTATGTTAAATAAAATTGGAGACCTTATTTTACGGACACGCCTCGTATTAATGGTCGATAAATACATCAACATAATGTCTATTTTACAGTAGATGCTCAAAATGACTCATAGCCTATGATGTTGGGTTTGGAATTCTTCTATTGGGAAACTATCTCAAGTTTTGCGCTTCATTAGAGTTGCAGTCGCCTTTGTTATAACAAGTGGCATACCGTTGATTTGTAAAGACTGTCACAGTTCTGAATGCACTAGAGGCATCTCAAGCGCTAACAGCACCTGCTTTTGTGCCAAGTATTGCAGCAGCTATGTTTATGTTTACATTTCTGACCTTCCGTTCTACCCGCACGCTAATGCTCAGAGTTTGCCAAGCGTAAGTCAATGACTATTGCACTAGACACGCAGGAATTCATCCATATCATTTTGTGGCTAAACGAATCATTTAGCAGCATAAAGGATTACTTTCACTTTTAAATGAATACTTAAATAAATAGGGGAATGATATATTGGCAAACTAAACTTTGATCAATTTTATTTTTTATCTATGCAACCATGAACTTTAAAGAAAAATGATACAGGAACTTACGCTTCAGCTTAACGTTAGGAAGTTGTCGTTGAAGTCTGTGCACTCATACCACTAACACCTTGTCTATATATACAGGTTCTTCATTTAAACGGAGCACAAGGCGTTTTGACTCTCCCGTGACCTTGTTGTATTCTGCCACTTTCGGCCGCCTTTGTTCGCGGGGTTAGCTGGTGCACTGCACTCGGCAATATTATATCGGCCATCAATATGAATAGGTGTTTCGACCCTCTAGCAACGCATTTTCGAATGTGAAAGTTATTATAAATGGGAATACCAAGAGTGTTCGCAGAGCATATTCAAACTTTTCTGTTGAAGCGCGAGATTATGAAGAAATTCGAAACCCTAGTTCTGTGGCAAACAAAACACTAAGCGTAAATGTACAGTGTCAACAGAGGAAATGTGAGACGACATAGGCGCGTGTTTTGAACGTTCACCAACCAAATGCTTCCAAAACGTAACACAACAGTTGGGAATTTCAGAATATTCTACACATAGAACAACTAAATAATTGTTAAAACTAAAAGTGTATGAGTGTACATGTGTCCATGCTTTAAAAAATATGACCCAGTATCACGAATGCATTGTTGTGAATGGTTTCTTGCATCAATGGGTGACAGTTTAATTGATCCACAGCTTTTGTTCTTTTCCGATGTGAAGTGGTTCCACCTCATTGGTCGTGTCAACACTTCTAACAGTTGGCACTGGACCTCTGAATATCCATATCGTATTCAAAAAATGCCTCATGATTGTAAAGCTGATGTTTGCTGTGCTGTTAGCGCTAGATGCATAGTCGATCAAATATTGTACGAGCAGACGGTAAATGCAGAGAGATACCGAAATGATATTTTGACCCCATATGATATACCGATACAAGAACGGAAATTATATGAGTGATTTCGACAAGATTCTGCTACTGCCCATACTGCAGAGGAGTCCATGAATATAAATAGGGAAGTGTAGAGATTAGTGGATGGTATAAGACCCTCTCGCTCCTCCAATCTAACAGTGCATGAATTTTAATCAGGAGAAATCCTGAAAGACAATGTTTACCAGACAAATCCTCATATATTGCAAGAATCAAAACAAAATATTATTAGAAATGATATGGGAAGCATTACAGTGGCCCAAATTAATCGTGTGAATCATAATTTTTTCTTCCAATATAATGCTTGTTTAGCCGAGGATGGACGACATTCCAGCATATTCTGTGAGTAAGGGCGAGCAGAACCAGCAGAAGGGACAAGTCGTCCAGGTTTACCTGGACGCGGTGTTTTCTGCCCAGCACCTAGATGCTTAGTGTGACTTTATCTGGGTAGTATAGAAGAATGTGTTATGTCTCAGGTGGTTGTCTTGGGCAGTTTTATATCTAGCCAATTGCGGGCGCAACTGCCCGCGAGGGGTGTCCACGCCCAGTGCTGGCTGCGTCCTTCCGCCTGCCTGTGAGGCATCTGCGCACAGTCCGCTAAACAGGCTAGAGGGAAAGGAAACAGGGTAAAGATATGGGTTTTACCAGGCCTATTTCTGGCCTGGGGTACTGGTATATAGGAGAAGTGGCCCTCTTCAGGCTAGGTCGCCCAAAGCGTCTTTCGGCAGCCGGTAACTAGGTTTACGGCGAGGAAGCCTGTGATCGTAACGGCCAAAGGTGTTCACCAATTGATTAGGATGGGAGTCAAGTTTCTTGTGGACGGTGAGGGTTTCTCCCGCACCTCGTCTACAATATACGGGTCTCCGGAACAGGTGTGAAGGATGTGGGACGGGAATCTACGCCCAAAATCATAGATCATCCGCAGTGCCCTGTTCTGCACATGCTGCAGTCTGCGAATAGCGGTCGGAGCCACTGATCCCCAGACCTCGCAGTCGTACATAATCAGGAGCGGGATAATCGCCCGATATAGGCGTAGAATATGGTGTATGGGCATATGGAATTTCAGTAGAGGGTACAACTGCCTAAGTGCTGCATGCTCTTGCCCGGCGTAGGTGAGGCCGCGATCGAGAAGGACACCGAGTTTATTTGGCACAGAGAACCCAGGGGATTTGCCTATGCCGCAACCTCAGTGACCAATCCAGTCGCCTGGCACGTACCTTACCCAGGAGTAGAGCGGAGGTCTGCCCGGGGTTGTTGGCCATCCTCCACCTCTCACTCCAGCGGCCGATGGCTCGGAACTGGCGCTGCAGCGGAGGGAAGCAGGAGATTTTTGTTACGTGCCATTATGAGGACGTCGTTGGCATACTGGCACTTAACAGTCTGTGGTTCCAAGGGGAAGTCAGACATGTAGGCCGCTGCTTTACGCACGAAGTTTATATAGAAGAAAAATCGGCTGTGGTACAGGCGAAATATTGTGTGCCGTTAGGTTTCAAATGAAGAACCCTGTGTATTATTGTCCACGTCAAAGTTCCTGCATATGGCAATAGCCAATAGGAAAGCGCTCCAAAGTAGTCATGTGTGAGAGAGACAGTACTTCAGTAACAATGTCACCATAGCGAATGGACGACCGATTATTTACCATTGATTAACTGTTGCATGAATTAAATAGCTAGTAAATATTAGATACTATGAAATAAATTAAGACCCAGGTATGGTTTGGGTGAAAAAAAGAAATTTTCAAATGTTACTATATCATGCATCTGCAACAATACATGTATACAAGGTTACAGAGTTCATACACAATTAAGCGTGCAATAACACAGACAAAACTCGCACATAGGTTAAATTACCAGCACTGAGTACTTGAATTAATTCAACTTTTGATCGTGAGAGCATGAGTGAGAACTGGATCAAAAAGTACTAATTTAAAGAAAATCTTTTGCTTATTTACTCTAAATTAACTAATATATTTTAAGGAGTTGGGGCTCTATGCCATGGTCACTTATACTGGATGTTTGGTTTTGGTTTTAGCATGAATTTCTCTATCACTATGATTTATTTTTTCTACAGCTTCTATATACTCTTCTTATTTTTCTATCTACTTCTCATTAAAAACTTTTACAAAAATAATTTCGGTAAACATTCCATTGTGTGTACAAGGGGTATAGGTATGTAAATGAATAGTCAGACGTTTAAAGGCGGGTCATTATATACAATCCCTTTCCATTACTTCACTCAAAAAATGCCACAAAGTTAAAACATTCAAAGCAAGTATGAATATCTAGGGACTGGTAGATACAGCAACATGTTGTTTTGAATAAATGTTCTACAAGTTCTAAAGTTTTACTTTATATAATAACTATTTAACTATTTATCTTAGGTAGATGAGGTATATTATACCAAAAATTCGATACTACATAACAGTATATGCTTTAAGTCTCTCTGAAATAAATAAGAAATATTTTTATAAAAGGTCTGTGAACGGTACAACTCGAGCACAAAAGTGGTGTTAAATATCAAATTTTGTATTTATCACCATCTTCCAAAGGTGCGCCATAAAGATTTGAAGAAAATCTCCTACCCAAGCTGCCCTTTTCGTATAGTATCTACATATACGAAAACTTATTGTTTCTTTTCAAAAACACCTCTGATGGTTTTCATTAAATACCATAAGTTTGAGAAGTTTCCATGAAATGAAATATAAACTGAATTTTCTGTATTCCTATTAATTTTAAATAGCATCTCCACAACTACTAAACCTTAGGGGCACAAAACATATAGGTCCCATTAAAATATGCAATTTATGTCAATATGTTTTCGGGAATTAAGCATTTCTGAGATTTGCTTGTTATTGGTTTGAGTTTTCAAGTAATTACACTTTTCTAAAATAGGGAGTTATTATTATTATTATTATTATTATTATTATTATTATTATTATTATTATTATTATTATTATTATTATTATTATTATTATTATTATTATTATTATTATTATTATTATTATTATTATTATTATTATTATTATTATTATCATTATCATTATCATTATCATTATCATTATCATTATCATTATCATTATCATTATCATTATCATTATCATTGTCATTGTCATTGTCATTGTCATTGTCATTGTCATTGTCATTGTCATTGTCATTGTCATTGTCATTGTCATTATTATTATTTCTTGGCTATCTTTTTATTTATAATTTACGTCCTCCAACGTTAAATCATATCCGACGGTAAATGAAATGTGTGAAATGATGCTCAAATGAGCCATGGGGTCCATGGAGCTTAGAGTTACCCGACATTAGTCTTTCAGGATAAGGGTAAACCTCGGAAGAAACCTTATCCAGGTAACTCACCCTGACCGCGATTCGAACTCGAGACCTCTTGAACGTGAGGCAGACACCCTACCATCTACACTACCGAGGCGGGCTTTCTTGGCTATGAAAGGAGATCTGAATTCCCAAGTAATCACATAATCGTCAATTCTTAAACGAATTGACTCACTCAAATTTAATACATTTCTTATTCCCTTTGAACCTGCGAGGAAATACAAATTAACAATTTTTTTTTCAATTGTTTATCTCTATTGCCATGAAATAGATAAAAAATAACTACATATAAGAATAGTTTTTACAACAGTAAGCCGCACTCACCTGGTTTCTCCAGACATCAGATGTTTTGTAGTAAATGTTTGTCCTTTTTTAAGTTTAACTGGTTTACAAAAATTCACAAAATCCTTCGTGTGGAGATCACTCATTCACTCACAAGCTATGCCCAAAACAGTCGATGCATGCATTTTATCTGTCATATAAATATCATATATGTATGGTATATTAATTAAAATAGTGAGAACAAAAAAGCTTCTTTCATTTAAAGGTCTGTTTTGGTTGCGAGAGTTTCCTTGAGAATCATCGTGTCGTAAGATATTTCCAAAATATTCCTAACCTAAATTGGTATTTACACAAGCTTTCGTTATTAAATTATGCCTTTGAGACACACGCACACACAGGAATTCTTTTCTAAAAAATTTTCGGATATGGAATACCGCCAAACATGTAAGAACAGTGAAATATCGACTTGTGGAATATAATATCTTCTCTATTAGAAATGGGATAGAGAATGTAACAGTGAAGAGTTGTACAAAGTTAATTACCCTTAACGAGAAGATCGTAGGTTCCTTTCCTGCGTGTTTCCTGGCTGAACATATTTAACCCTAAAGAAGAGCCATTTCCTGACATCACTATTTTTAAAAGACAGCAGGTTGCTGAAGGGTATAGATCGAAAAACACGCGAAATCCTATAGCCCTTCAGGAAATGGTACCTTGTCACGAAACCTCCATGGGCAGTCTTGGAAAGTAAATGGTACACTCCACGTGAGCACAGTTGATTTATTGCATTTTACTGATCTCGTGTCCTGCAACTTGTAGTCGAACAGAAAATATACCGACATATCCTTATCAAAACTCTGAGACAAAAATATACAAATATCTTATAATTTCACAATGACCACTGTGAAACTCTCGTAAAATTCTAGACGTACTGGGTTACCTATGTACAAAATGCATGTCTTATTTTACTATTATTTTACACATTGGGACGGGAATTTATTCAATTCGAGCCATTCCATGTGTTTACATTTTTGTAGAAGCAGGATTATAAAACATTTAGTATTTGTCATTACTCAGAGGGACTAAAATTTTCTTGGGTATTTTCAAATGTTTATTCTGAATACCCTGGTTATTAATTTTCTGCAATTCTAATAACTACGTTTTGCGTATATTTGTGGCACAATTATGCACACTTACTGCTGTTAGTACTTTATTTACAAATTTAAATTAGAAACTATATGGCGCATTTTAATTGTGGTAAAGGCTGATTGAGTGGTTTTCAAGATTATCAAAGTGCAAATGTTCAAACACCAATACAAATGTTCTCTATTTTAAAAAATAGAATAGAAATTATAGAAAGGCATCTAACTTTTACAAGCAACATATATCTTGGCTCTTCGGTATCTTAAATACAAAACCGGATGCTATTCTGTAAATGTTTATTTTGCTTAATAGGTTGTTATTAACCGATGAATATGAAATAAATATAACGAATATTAGGAATGAAAAATAATGTATTTGTTAACTGTATATGCGTATGGAGAGATAGTCAGACTGAAAAATCAATGTCATAGCCGGGATTTGAACCACGGATCTTCTGGTTGCTGTCCAGCCGCTCTAACCCTTGAGCTACTATGGCCAACGTGCCAACATGACATTAAATTCTCCAACTGACTCGTGTTTTTTCCCAGTAAACCACTTAGGACTTCTCATAAACACATGAGACAACTACCTTAATGGCGACTTACAACGTGTAAGTATTTTGAGGCCCGGGCTTTATAATTAACCACTATTAGGTCAATTAATGAAAATTAATTGTTCTTTCACACTGGCCGTGTGTAGGCTAAAGTATGGAAAGATAGAGTTACACTGAAAAATTCAATGCCATAGCCAGGGTTTGAACTACGGATCATCTGATTGCCGTCCAGCCCCTCTAACCCTTGAGCTACTATGTCCAACGTGCCGACATGACATTAAATTCTCCAACTGTATATATGTTATATATACATATAACTGTATATGCTTTAACACTTTAGCTATTACTTATTTGTTATATTTAAATAATTCCAAATAATTAAAATGTTCTTTCAACATCAAGAGGGTATAACACTTATTTTGATTCCTTATTATGTCCTAAAATGTTTATATCAAAACATAAACAGGAAGGAAAGCATTATCTACTACAACTGTAATTATGCAGTGCTAACTTCTAAATGACATTTGCATATGCGCATTATGATTGCAGTTTATAAAGTGATAACACATAATGTGTGGGTATGATGTGGGTTTCTCCGGATGTTTCTGATTTATTATAGGCCAACTGTAATATACTGATAGCAGCCACTTTGCTACACGTTCATAAATACGCGGCCTCGGAAATTTAACATGTGCATGCATAATTTGCTTAGAATTGCCGAGAATGGAGGGGGTAGTTACGTAGAATAATCACCGTTAATTAGCTGTCGTTCTTTTCAGTGGTGCATTAGAAGTATACAAAAGCCTACTTTATGGGACTGCTACAAGTATTTTGTCGAATTAATTGTAACGAAGCAAGTGTTAAATTACATAAAGTGTTTCTCGCCCGTGAAAATTGACAGTATACTGAAAATATTATTTCCCCGTAAACTAGTGGATGCCTTTGAACAACGTGGTCTGAAATTAAACTTTGAAAAGACAAAATACTTGGTGGTAGGAGAACCTCAAGAAGATCTTAATAGTACAAAATGTGAATGTGTTTAAATATCGTGGTTCCTTTATTGACCAATCTGGTACAAGTGAAAGAAATATAGGAAACAGAATTAATCTTGCAAGAGGGGAAGTAATCTCGTTGAATGGATTTTTCTGGAACAGAAATCTGACAAGAAAAACAAAATTGAATATAATAAAGACAATAATTTAAAGTATTTTAACATATGGGGACAAGAAGATGCGAAGAAATATGCTGGCGACAGAAGGAGTATGAGTATATCAAGAATTCAACATATTATATGAATGTTTGGAATGATTATATAAGATTGGAAATGTATGCAGAAGAAATGGTAATTGATACACTAGAAGCAAGGACATTAAAATGGCATGGACACGTAAAAGGGATGAAGGAAGAATGTAACCGTGTAGCGTTATTAAATGGATAGCTCCTGGAAGAAGAAAACGAGGAAGAGGACGCTTGACATGGATGGATGAAGTTACTAAAGTAATGCAGAAAAGAGGACAGCAGGAAGGGCAATGACGAGACAAAAGAACTTGAATGAATGTAACAGGAACTAAAGGCAACCACTGAAAACTGGAAAGCCTAATAAATAAAGCAGGTAAAATACATATGTTGTATAGTCCATTTTATAACTGACTGGCATCACAACTAAGTTGTTCACAGCAGTAAAGCAGAGCCAGCTTATATCACGTTTTTACTCTTCTCAGGGAAGATATTCTGATGTGAGTGACTTCCTAAGGTTAAACTAGGATAGATTAAATTAATTTGCCTTCGGGTAGATAAATAATTTAGGGGGGGGGGGGGGGGGGGAGATGCGCCCAATACCGCACAGTGCCCAGTACCGCACGGTGTCAATATCTCATAGTTGCCGATAAATAGTTGAGGCTCATGGTATGTATTTAGACAAACAACTATCTTTGTTACCAATGGAAAGTTTTCCCTCCTCTTTGGCCGTTGAATCAGAAGTTATTGTTCAGAGAAGTCGTGTAGTGAACTGGAGCTGTGCTGTTAATAACTTGCTGACATTGCTGCTGCCTTGTCCGGTGAAGAACTAAGTAAGTATTTGTACTCATATTATTTGGTATTAAGTAGACTACACAAACACAAAATACGGTGTCGGTTGAAAAGAATCGGGCCGTGCTATGACGTTATATATACGTACGTGTGAGTTGCTCAGTACCGCAATTTTCCCAGTACCGTACGTGAAGGTATATTTTCATCCCCTGAACTTCCACTGACATTACATTAATTTTTATTTATACGCATTTTGTCAACATGGAGGCCAAAAAGAAACGAAAATGGTTACAATAAAATATGAAACAAGCAATAAAGAATGTGATGGAAGGATCAATGAACCTGGGAGTAGCAATGTATTTATTGCTGAAACATTAACATCAACTCTGTATAATTTGATGTTGCAGGAAAAAACACAAAAACAGAACAAACCAATAGCAAAGAGATGCAAGATTAGCATTAATAAAACTATAAATAGAGAACCTAGCTCTAACTCTGTGCCAACAGAAACTGGAAATAGTGAAGAGCCAAAAGAAAAGAAAATTTTGCAACCAAAACTAGTGTCGATTGAAGTGTTCTTACAGAGTGTATCATTTTCTTAGAAATACCAGACGAGACTTGGGTTCAGTGTGTATCGTGCAAGAGTTGGACACATATTGAATGTACAGGGCAAGAGAACATTGATTTTTGTAGATGTGATCACTGTGTTTAAAAAAAGTTTCATTAGTTCTAAGACATTCTTATTTTGTTGTGACAATCTCCAGAGAACTTTTTGAAAAATGTATTATCATGTTTCCTGTTCTGTTTTTACCTCAAGAATACAATAATTATGATAAGAATAATTATCTTGTGATGTATTATGCACTTCCTCTTCCTTTATTTAGAAATATGTATTTATTTACGTCTGTCCGGTACAGGGAAACACTTTTTGATATGCGCAGTTATCACTAATATTTATTTTAGTTATTAAAAGTCAACATGACTCGTGTTCATGAATGTTCATTACTAATGCTGTTTCTTTATGTTAATAGCTTCATGATAATAGTAACACGCTAGTTGTTCTCCATTGCATTTTCTTTAAATTTTGAAAAAAACCTTAGGTGTGCGGTACTGGGCACATCTCCTCTATAATAAATGACACTTGATTTCCAATCAAAAATCTATTATTTTAGAATAAATAATACAAATTTTAGGTTTAATATCTCTAATCATTTTATTAATCTCCTTGTGGCCAGAAAGGCCTGTTAACATTGAAAATGTCAAACATTTATACAGTTTAATAGCATATACACATAAGAAACACATTATATACAGGCAACATGAAAAGCAAGGCTGGGATAAAATTGTACATGATACAAAATCAAACACTTCTTTACTCAACTTTCACTAGGTTTGGCAAGTACGTCTCAACATTGGATTTCCAATGGATATCATTCATTGTCATTTCTTCAATACATATTACATTTAAACATCAAAGGTAAATTGGCAATTATTTGTGATTGGAACACTTACATTTTACTTACAGATCCACATGTATGTTCATAGGCAATGTCACGAGTGGTTTTGAAAATAGCGATAAATCCACGAGCGGCGAAGTCACGAGATAATTTATCTAGGGAAGTTCAAAACCAGAAATTGCATATATAGAGACTATTTCATGAATAAAGCAAACTGTTACAAGCAATAAAACAAGTTATTTGATTCCCTAAATCACATAGGCCTGCATTAGCACATGAATGAAACTTAACCTCACAAGTCACGGCATACAAGATTAAAGGCACTGGGAGGTCGATGGGCTTCAAAAAATCGATTTTTGTTTTTAGTTTTGAAAAATTATATAATGCTTCAACTTTTATATATAACATAGGGCATTAGCTGGTATTAAAGCCTTTTAATCCATCTATTTAAAGATGGTGGCGTAATGACACGCCCAATTTCTGATCTTCTGCATACACATTTCACTCAGTATACTTCCGAAGCTTGAAATTCCTGAATTAACCCACTTAGAAACATAAAAACTCTCTTCCAGGAGAGGTTATTTTGCCAATTAAACCAGTATTTAGGGAACTTTTTCAAGATAAATTACTGAGAAAGTGCTTGCATGATCGAACCCAAAACCCAAATGAAAGTTTTCATCATATAATATGGGAAAGAATTAGAAAAAAACTGTGCAAGTTGGGCCAAAAACGTTAAAAATTGGCGTATATAAGTGTTATTTGTTATAATTATGGGTGCAGTGGTACACATAAACTAATGACAAAAACGGGTATAAAGGTTGGTGAAAATATGAGGGCAGCACTTCTAAAAAAAGATGTGCGTCGACTTTCAGAGGCAAAAAGAACAGCTCAGTTGCCTGAAAGTAGAGCTAGAAGTAAGAAAAGGAAAAGAAAAGATGAGCAAAACCTAATTGAGCAGGAATATCGAGCAGGCATATTCTGAGAGTATGTATAATTTAAAAGGAATGGTGCTTAATCTTTGATCGTGATTTCCCAAAACCTTGATTTTTCATACTTTAGGCGCATGTTTCTCCAAAACTATAAAAGATATCGATACAAAATTTTTAGTGCCTATTTGTTAATGATCCCTGAACACATTAATTTAACTTTTATATTCATATGGTTTATAAAATGGAGGGAAAATAAATTTCAGTCCTTAAACATATTATCTTTTTTTTTAACACAACTAAATAATTTTTCATGTGCATACTATAAGCTATGTATGCTTTTAATTTAGTTTATATTATAATACTGTGCTTTATGTTATTTAGGAAAAAGATTGGTTCCTATAGCTCTAAATTGTTACAGGTAAACTAGACCTGAAGTATAGTGTGTAATACTTTTCTCAGGATACACAGTGCCTTATGCCTCTTTTGCAAGGAACTGTATGAACTTAATGTAAATATTATACCGTACATAAATAAACACATCCTTATGCTATAATCATACCAAATTTCTATTTCTAGCAATGTTTAGTTTTTTATATATTTATATTTCAATATTGTTAAAAACTAACCCTGTCTGGGTAAAAATAACCTCCCAGTGCCCTTAATAGATCTTACAGACCACGCACAAGATAACACTGGTGAAAGGAACTTTGATCTTAAGGCCGTCAGATGGTGCTGGTTGATTATAAGAAAATAATAAAGTAACATAACCTCTATTTCCAAACAACAAACTTCATTTAATTTAAACTACTATAAAGTTGCAATTATTTAATTATTTATATTCGTTTTTACGAGAACAACAAACTTGATTTAATTATTTAAAGTCACAATTATAAAATTGGCAATTTTTGAAGTAGAATGTTATACCCGACAGAAAAGAAACATGTGATAATTGCTGAGCAATTATTGTGCATGGTGTACAATTATCGATTTAGACATCAGCGATTGGTCGGTATTTGACGAATCCTAGTACTTGATTGGTCTCTATGATAGTGACGTATGTATGAAATGGGAAGACTTGTCATTCAGATAATCTTGTACAGAACTGATGGAAATATAAATCAGTTCCTGCTGCATGAAGGAAATAGAAACAAACTTACTCCGCCCAAGCTACCGCAGCCTTCATTGACTGGAGTATAGAATAGAATTGCCCGCCCGCTGTTACTCGTTACACTATCTCGCAGATATTGCTTTTGCCGCTGCAGACAGACGGTAAATATGGCAAGGCGTACTGAGATACCGCCTGATAACACGAACGTCAGTCACCAATAATAGTCCTGTACAACAAGAGCGCGGTTTGCTTACACCTGACACGCCACAATTGTTTCATTTATACAAGCAATTTAGTGTCGCGCGACATGAAGAATTTTTGGTAGGTTATTTATGCATGCGTTGTGGTGCACTGCGTATTGTTGGGAATACAGTTCTACCAGTCATTGTTTATTTTTGTTTCACAAACTTACCAATAATCACAACGTAGATAGATAATTTCAGGGAAAAAATCGAGCCATCGAAGAAAGGATTGGGATCTACCCATAAAAGGAACAAAGATTACTTAAACTATTATTGAACATGTAACAAAAGAAAAGATTTATAAGGAATCTATGAGTTTTAGAAAATCATTTCCTCTAAACACTCTAAATAAAAGGTAAAGATATTCACATATATTGACGTATAAGACAAAGTCTGATTTTCCGAGTTTCTCTCCTAACCTAAGAGTTCATCTGGCAACGTTATAAATTCGACATGACACCTGTCCTTATACAAGTTGGCGCATAGCGAGTTCCCTAGTTTCAATTCTATATATTGGGAAAATATGAAGCCATATTTTTCGGTGTTACCACATCAATGAACGATGGGAACGATGCGTTTTTGTTTCTGTTTACTACGGCGTCAGTATCTATGGTGTATTGGTCAATGGCACATCGTATTTCAGCCTTGCGTTTCTTTCAGGAGAGTAAATCTGTTATGACAACGCAGAGAATATCTCGGTGTTCATTTCAGGGTGCCAAGCCACGGTCCAATTCCTTTACGGAAAATAACTGGGCAGAGTCGAATAAGTTCGCAACATATGGTAGAATCCTAGACATATGGTCCACCTAAAACACTGAGGACACCAGTAAATGCTGCCCGAATGAGACAAGCTACTGAAGGCAGTCCTCATCGTTCAGCTCGTAAACAATCAAGAGTGTCGTGCATTTCTCGAAGATCCTTAGGACGCATATTACGTAAAAAGGTTTCACCCTTACAAGTGACCCAAAAACTTCTCCCTTGTGGTCGACCTTCAAGAGCTAACTGCTGCAACACCATTGTGTGGTCTACCCGCTCGCCCGATCTTACAGTTCCTGATTTCTTCTTGTGGAGCTCTTTGAAACAAAAGGTCTTTATTAGATGCCTTGGAACTCTATAAGCGCTGAAGAAATTGCAGCTGCAGACCTGCTGCATCACGTGTTTTTACAGTTTCATTACACAGTTGCAGGAATGCCTGGACTGTAATGGAGGCCATCTTGAAGATGTGCAAGGGCTGTTCAATAAAGAATGATCATAATTTTTTACGGTCATAATTTTTCGCACTAAATTCAATCATATTATATTCTGTTAGCTTAATGTGCAACTAATACGCCGTAGTAGTTTCATTTTTGGTACTCCTGGTTCCCGCCTGTGAGAACCAGGTAAGTTCAGACATGTTCAGTATCGCCTGCCGCTGCAATGGAGGTAACACGCAGTTAAAGTTGACGTTAGAGGAAGATCCGGAGTTTCTTTCAAACGTAATCACTACTGATGCAACTTGGCTACATCATTTTAATCCTGAGAGCAAACAGCAAAGTTCAGTGTGGAAATCTCCTTCATCACCAACCCAAAAAAGTAGAAGTGGTTGCTTCAGCTGGGAAAGTTATGGTCATCTCATTCTTTGATATTCATGGAATGGTTTATCAGCATGTTGTACCTGCACACACATCAGTAACTGGACAATACTACAGGGATGTCCTGAAAACGCTGCAAGTCCGTATCAGGCGCAAAAGACCAAATTTCCCTGAAGCAGGCTGGATGCTGTACCACGATAATGCGTGGCAGCATATTGCTTGATATTGATAGTTGAATAGCTTGCAGAAATCAATGTGAATTACATTCCTCACCCTCTCTATAATCCGGATTTAGCCCTATGTGACTTTTTTCTATTTCCTAACTTGAAGAAACGTCTTCGTGGCAGACATTATCCATCATCAGAAGCAGTGGTGAAGGCTGCGGAGGCTATTTTGAAGGATCTCTCAAAATAGTTTCCAGCATGTCTTGAAGACTGGCAGAAAGTCTGTGACAAGTGCATCGCATTCAGGGGAGACTATTTTGAGAAGGACCTGCAAAATTATGAGGAAGAGTGAAGGAACCTTGTCAAAAACTTGTGATCATTCTTTATTGAACGCCCTCGTAATTTTTAAGACATAATTCTATAACGTGACGTAAATATGTGGTATGTTGTATACTTTTAGGTGGTAAATTTGTTATGTTCCTCTCCTGTCTGAGTTATTACGTGTAAGCCTCCAAAGCTAAGGAACTTGTCGTGAGCCAACCGGTACAACTGCTACAAACTCTTAAGACATTTTCTGCTTACTGGTAGTAGTAATAATAGTATAAACTCGTATGCGTAAGCTTCCACGGCCTGTGTCTTGACGAGTATCCTTAGCCTCCGGTGAAGGCCGCGTCATTTTGGTCATACTTGCCGACGTTTCGCTTATCCTGTCGTGAGCTTCTTCTGGGCTCTTGTCCGATCTTTTCGTTGTTGTTCAGGCTCTGGTGGCTCCGTCTTAGTTGGCCGGGCCCAAATGACCTCGTTGTCGGCGGGCCCTAAAACACCACTAATCCATCCAATCTTAGTTGGCTGAAACAGTGACGCCGACTCAAATAGGTGGAACGGCAGAATAGAAGCCTGTGAATTACAATGTCCACAATTGTTTTGCTCCAGATTGGTCAGCTCAAGTAAAGGGTTATATATGGATCTGTGGATCTGTGTTTTACTATCTACAGGAGCTTGCCATGTTGATGCTGCATCTGCTTCAGGCGTTTATTACTTAAAACTGTACTTAAAACAATAACACAATTCAACAGCAGCAGAAGTAATATATATTTTCCACAGACAACTTAGTTTCACTGGATGCGATGACCGTTAACTGAAAATTATTGTGTATTTTGGGCTTATTTTATAAACTATTATTTATCTTCAAATTTATATTTTCTCTGAGAAATATATATAGAACGGAGGCAAAACAACTGCTCTCATTTGCTTATGTAAAAATTGAGTATTTCTTAGCATTTTGTGTACTACAGAATGCTGACATGAGAATTTTCTCTTAAATCATACTCCTCAATCACATGGCTATTTCGTTATTTCATATTTTTAGCAGCACAACAGTTGCATTACGATATTTATTACATTTTTTTGATAAGTTCAGCTACTCACTAAGCAATCGTTGCTAAGCTGTTTAACGGTCTTATCTGCCATCTATGGGTATTTTTCTCAAATAAGCAAAAACTAATACTTTTGTAAGGTTGCTGCAATGAGAACGGAATTTCGAAGCAATCACGGTGACTAGCTCTTAACATATTTTATCTTAGACCTACTAAATGTTACTATATTCTTTTTGTTTTTAAAAGGAACCTGAGGTGGTAGGCTCATACCCGGTGGAAGGCGATGACCTGTTTTGGGCGTAAAATTTTCAGTATGACTTCCTTCGGAAGAGAAGTAAAGCTGGTGATCCAATATCGTAGATTTACGGCAGGTGAAAGAACTTCAAACATGATTAAGAAGCCTGTAAGCAAAATTAAGCGATCTTTTACGCCCAATGTGAAATGGGACGGAGATCTACGCAACTAAACAGCGTCCATTTAAAAAATCTCAGTTTTAATTTGTGCCTACAACAAAATATGTAATAAAACCATTTTTGCAACGTATATCTCAATTAACATGAATTAAATAGAAGAATAGGTCTATTTAAACATAATTTTTCAGAGAACAGATAAACAAATCATGTGAATGTTCAAATTCTTCTCGAGAAGCAAGCCATGTGAAAAGACGATTAGAAATCTACGTTTCAGGAGCGTATATCTCTCCCATCATCAGGATATTTATTAAATGCTATAACCACAAATGAATCACTCGATAAAATGGCTACTCCGAATATGACGTTGAAGCCTCGATCACCAAAGCTAGGAAAGGGAAACCTGTAATACACCAAGCGTCAGATAAGCATACCGCTACAGCCTGCATCCTATTTACCGGTAATATGTCTGGCAGAATCAGCAGAAGTCTAGCCAAGTACAACATCAGGACCATCCACAAGCCACATCCGAAGATTAAACATCTGTTGAGACCAGTGAAAGACAAACTGGACTTCCAAGTTCCGGGAGTGTGTATCATTCCCCATGAATGTGGGACACTGTATATAGGACAAACCGGAAGGACCAGCGTTACCAGAATAATCGAACTTGAACGGAGCATTCGTTTAATGGAACCTGAGAAGTCTGGAGTGGCAGAGCATTGTTTCGATAACAACTATAGAGCCCATTTTTGGGAGACGACCATCTTGGCAAAATGCAACGGTTACTGGGAGCGGAGAATTAAGGAGGCTTTGGCCATTTCGTCCGTGAGGAGCAGGCTTAATCAAGATATTGGATTTCAGTTCAGCTCCTCTTTGGAACCGGCCTTAAAATGGAAATCCGTCGACTTAAGAAGCACAGATTATCAGCTTGATAATCAGGTGAAGTAGTTACGTTTCTTTGATCCAATTAATTTATACCTATACTCACGCCATCTCCTGACCTAGCGTTTAATTTTCTGAAAACAGTCTTTTGTTCAGGAACGCGAATATTCATTGTTTATTGTCTTTGTTTATGTTTGTGTTATATCGACTGATTCATTTGTGGTTATAACATTTAATAAACATCTTGATGATGGGAGAGATGTACGCTCCCGAAACGTCGATTTTCAATCGTCTTTTCACTTACCTTGCTGCCCGAAAAGAACTTGAACATATTCGTCACCAGGAAAGTTTCAGATCTTAAATCATGTGAAGTTGGCATAACACACAATTTGTATTTAGAAAGATAGGTTTATCATTTGAAATTAAATTTATACATATATAATTAAGTTTGGTATTCCTAAGATGTGTCAGAGGCATTATTTATAAATTATATTTTAAAACTTGGTTAATCATTTAATATAAACCTACACCTATCTAAGTAAATTTATACTTGGTGTATTTATGATCCAAGATCGTAAGGATTCTGAACATTTTGCTTGGTTGAAAGGTTTCCTAGGGTTTATAGGTCTTGGCTTTTTCCTCTTCAGTGAACTACTGCATCTTACGATCTAACCCCTTCTTTATATTAGCAAGGGGCAGAAGAAATCGCCTCACCCTGCCATATCCACCGGCGTTTATATGGCCGTTAAGCTTTCTCAGGGTCTGTTTTACGACCTATATCTGACCATATACTTGAAGTCCTTCAGCAAGGAATTAATCCTCATCGTTGGGAG
This sequence comes from Mantis religiosa, assembly GCA_030765055.1. Lineage (NCBI taxonomy): Eukaryota > Metazoa > Arthropoda > Insecta > Mantodea > Mantidae > Mantis > Mantis religiosa. The sequence goes on from CM060947.1 coordinate 184,962,551, forward strand.
GATCACATGGCTATTTATTGTCTTTTTTTAAGGAAGATCGATAACTACATTGCTCCTGACTGGTCCAGGACATAACTTTATTTCCTATAGTTATGAGGTATTCCTGTAATTGAATACACGTATTTACACTCCTTATTGTGAGTTATTAACATGCAGCAGTGTGTTTTTGAAGTATTGAAGGCTAATATAGTTGACGAGTATGTAATTTAGAAGCAATTTGCTGCACTAAATCTCCACAAGATAAACAGCAACAAAGTTTAAAGACGTGTCCCATGTTAATTAGTAATATCGAAAGTAGCGCTGCAAGATTTGTAGCAACGACTGATGAAATATGACTAACAGAGGATAGCTGCTATAGATACATTGTTACTTTCTTTACCGAGAAAAAGAAATATTTGCTCCACCCAAAATGTTAGAAGTAAATGTATGAACAGTGTTCGTTGTATCTGTGATTTTACCGCGCAAAATTTGACGTCATCAATAGCAGACACACACACACACACACACACACACACACACACACACACACACACACACACACACACACACACACACACGACTGGATATTGAAGATGTGAATGTCAGACCTTCGGTCTCAAGCCAATGAGGGCTAGGCCCTCTACTGGCAGTGGAATGTTTTGTAAGGAAGGATAATATACGGCAGAAGATGAGGTTGGAGTTATATATAAGCCATCTGATGTATTATTTTGTGCCTAGAAGCAGTCTCGGGCGTTTGTAGCGCTCTCCAGGATCGATGTCGTACTCACCTAGACCGTGGATGAGGGAGTTGAGGTTGTGGGAGAGGTTTTGCTAGAAGGAACGTTAAGGGTATGGATGTAGTCTGTTATTGTGGAGATACGTAGGTCACGTCGGATAACTAGATTGGGGATGTGCCAAGGGGAGTCTGTGGCGATGCGGAGGAATCGGGAGTGTAGAACTTCAAGGCGGTGTAGGTGAGACTTGGCTCTACTCCCCATATTTCACTGGCGTATGTGATGGTTGACCGGAATACTTGCTTATACAGGAGCAGTTCTGTAGGCAGAGACATGACTGATCGTCGGTTATAGAGAGGGTATAGCACACCAATTCTTTTGCTAACTTTATTAGCCACATATGTAATGTGGTCTCTCCACGTCAATTTGATGTCGAGTAGTACACCCAGATACTTAACGTAAGTTTTCCAATGGACGTCCTCACCAGCTAGGCGAATTGGTGGAAGATCTGCTATTCTTCTTCGAGAGAAAGTGATGGCCTGGCTCTTCTGTGGGTGGATGCGTAGACGCCAACGTTCGAACCAGGTGGTGAGGAGGTCAGCATATTGTTGAATACTGTGAGTACACAGGTTGAGCTCTGACGATGTGGAGGTGACAGCTGTATCGTCAGCAAAGAGATACAGCGAGCAGCGTGGCAGGGATGTTGGATGTTGATGTATAGGAGGAAGAGAATGAGTGCCAGGACACTACCTTGGGGAAGGCCAGCTCTAATGGGATGGGATGAGGATAAGATTCCTTCGTGGGAGACAGCAAAGGCTCTGCCAGTGAGGTAGGAGTGAATGAGATGTGTTAAGTAGGAAGGGGTTTGGTAGGTGATGAGACGGGATAGTAAGTCATCAATAGCATCGCTGATGCAGCGAGTTTATATAGGATTCCCCTAGCGGCTTGTGATCGTACTTGATGTCCTAACAGCAGCTTTGAGAACTCCCTCTACCTCAGGTAAATATTCTATTTGAGAGGTGGATCTGCCGCGTAATATAAAGGTGTGTAATTGCGCCTGCTGCGTACATATAACTGTTTTAAAAAACTATATACTGGCTTATATAGTTATGGCTTATTATGCAGCCATAAAATATACCATGAAGAATATACGAAATGATAAGTCAATGAACACTTATTTCACAATGAACATCTGTTTTTCTGTTATAGTAGACATATATGCATATTGTAAGTCTGTCACATAAAATAGAAATATTTCAATTTGATCTCAATTCTTTTCTTTCACCCACAGTTTCCTCACAATGTAACTTCATTACAAACCGGAAAATTAGCAAAACATGTTCTAGGAATGAAAAATAAGTTAGTGTTACATTATGTACTTTTATCCAAGCTTTTATCCCAGTCTAAACAAGAATACACTTATGCATCCATTTTCTTATATTTCCTTTCTCCCTTCCCTTTAAACAGTGCCTGTATTGCAACAAGGTATGCCTGCGGCCTTTCTGCCATAACATTATTTATTGCTTCTAGATTGGGACCAGTCACTTTATAGCGTCCAGTGTTTCTCTTTTTGTGAGTAACTAATCCTGTATCTTGGAAATGTTTGATGCACCTATTGGTTTTAAAAGACATAAGCATACCAACATACTAGACATTTTAATTAATCGTAAGAATGACAAAAATTTATCATATACTGATAAAACGTAAGACGTTTATGTAGCAAACAAAAGTATGTCAATTTGACGGCACCTGCACTTTTTTGGCAACATTACACTCCGAGGGACTTGTCTGAATGCCAGACAGCGTTGCATAAACTCATCTATGCAGCGGTTTAAGTTACATTTACATGTCGCACCAATTTTAATGCCGGCACAAAAGTAGCGTTCAACCATGAAGACGCGGTACTGTGTTCATATCTAGGGGAGGCTGGTTGTATTAGTTATTTGCGCAATCACACTAAGAGCGCTGTAATTTGCTTACCGTTCCGCAAAAATTACCGCTTCTTCTTTGTAGAGGGAACTATGATTTAAGGATAGAGTCACCATTCAACTATGACGTCATTCTTGCTCGATCGGAGGGCGGGAAATAACGAATAAAAATGAACACCGTGTATATACCGGAGGAGCTCCCAGAGAAAGATCATTGCACATAGAGCATTATGGCTCTTTGAGTTTCCAACGCGAATTCTCGGAGAGGGAGAGAAAGAGACGAAGGGTGACCAAATCCGGGAGATGATGTTAGGCGGAGTCTCTAACATTTTTAGACTGAATTCATCATCCACTCATCAAGCCCACTAATCTTTCTCCTAAGACGACCCTCCTTATTGAGTAGCCGGAGGTTGAGTAAGTGAGTAATCCGACTAACGCCCGTTAGAAACTTCAGAAAATACACCTTCAACTGTGTGCTAAATTGCATCACCGTAGATGAAGTAGTTTGAGAGAAAAATGGGTTGAAGTTGTAGAAAATGCAAGTTATGGGGAAAGGCAATTAAAATACAATAAGTATTATTCAGTTTGCCTTTTAATTTTAAGTCAGAACTTCCCATATTCATAGTCTGTATCCTCATTCTGGTCTTCTTCAGCCTTTCTTTTTAAATTCCTCTTCTGTCTTTCTTCCTTCTGCATTAATTTCATAGCTCTTTGTGCACCAGAGATGCGAATGTTGTCGATACTCTGCAAAATTGTTTCCATAAACACACTAGATGCCAACATTCCCATCATTAAACACTATTGCAGTCTGGGTGTGCTAAGAATTGGTAGATGGGCTTTATAAATTCCAAGACAGCTGATGGAGGACTATGTGTTGCTACTATGCTACTATTCAACACTAGGGCATTTAATTTTTTAAAGGTACATACAGACCACATACAGTCATAATATTTTGGTGTTTGATAGATAACGCTATTTACTATTTCACAAAATAATAAAAAATTATATATTTTGAACATTTTCTCGTCCGTCCCCTCCCCCTTAAAGTTTGGAAAAACAAGAATTGACGCTTCTTTGAGTGACACGTTTAGAACTCATTTGAAAGGCATGATGAAGAAGTGGAAAGAAATAAGTATATAATGGGGCGACTGATAAATGCTATGTGCTATTAGCTCAGCAGGAACTCCCTTTTGGTGTAATGACGAGTCCGAATTCAGATAAAGAGGTCATTACGTAGAGCTCTTATACCTAACTGCTCAAACAAATCCGTAGGAAGAAAACCACTAATGTATCAGATCTCAACTATCAACTTTTCTTCGTTACGTCACATCAGAGAGAATGGTTAAAGATAGATTTGTGGGGTTTTGTCACGTACGTAGTGTCCGCATAGCAGTTAGTTTGTCCAAGCATTTTTGCGAACATAATATTTACCTGGAAACCCTGGTAATTCTTGACTGCCATTCCTCAGATGAAGTTTGAAGCAACCGGCAACACTTATGGCAGTCAGCTATCAATGTCAGATGTAATAGCATATCTAAGAGCCCGAACCAAAATTATTGGAGATGATTACGCAGATGTTAGCAGAAACCCGAGACAATCTTAAAGGTCTCTTTGACTGTCTTCCTAGATGGAACTTCGGAGGACAGGAATATCCGAAGAGGTAATAACTGGTCACGGATGTATATTTCTTTCAGCTAAACCCTTCCTCTCCCGGTAACTCTTTGAGACGCTCAATGACTTCACCTTCGTTATATTCCGCTGTGTAGCCGTCATTATTCAGACGGAATTTTGCATAATTTTGTAAAACTGGTAAACAGGAAAGATATATACCTCTACACAAAATATAGATCGTTTCAAAGAACACGACTTTTTTATAGCTGGCAAAGAAGATATCATCTGTTGTTTAAGTTTGTCGATGCATTGATTATTTATTCCTTTTTCCAGTGCCCATACATTCAGTTTCTTCTCAAATGTAATGGAAAGTGTGTGGAATTTTAAGGCCAGTATGCAGCAACGGGCTTCAAACATCGGAGTATCAATTCGGTTTTCTCTATCCCTTTGAACATTCAGCGAAAAAGCTTTATGGAACATGTTTAGGATTTTTAAGTGCGCACCTTTTGCCTGGGTAAATGAAGATAAAAGAAAGTGAAATTTTGTTTAAATTGCGAAAAGAGGCTTTTTTCACGCACTTTTTTCCTTTTTATCGACCTTCATCCCTTTTTAATCTAACCTTACCCACACTCTCCCTTGTCACATTTTTTCTTTAAGTTTCATTATTTTTAATCAAAATAAAATATTTAGCTTTCAATAACGTTTCTCAGCTTGCTGTGAGCAAGCCTACTTTCGGTAAAAGATGTGTGGGAACTGAAAGCATACCTGCAGCAATAGAAAGTAATTTTGTGTACGAAAAATCTTTTTCTCTCTGCATTGTTATAAAGTAGCCCGCAACAGTGTTCTTAGGTAACTACGATGGTGCTATCCCTAAACCACATACTATCGAAAGGGAGGAACAGTACAACTATCTCTGGTGGCAAACCATAAACTATTAAGAAAAATATATCCAAAACACCAACAAATATATGTGATAAATTGATAAAATCCGATAGAAGTTACAAATAGGGTTCAACGATTTTCTCATATGGGCAATAATATATAAAATCCAAACCTGCTGCTTGAATGGCTCTCTTCATCTTGTTTAGCCAAAACAGAAAGATGCTCGTTTCTCAAAAGAAATCAGATTAAGATAACGTGAGGGAAACATTTTAACTTAAACTCCTTTTTAATAGTAATGTATATCAGAATAAAACAAAAGAAATAATGGTAATGATAGTAACAGTAATTTTTAAGAGTATTATCAGAGACTGGTAAACCCAAATTAAATCAATTGTCAAGAATTTAGTTAATTTAAACATGTTGAAGGAAATTTGACACAGTGATATGAAAACGTACGTCGGAATAGGGACATAAAATTATTTATAAATTTTGTTAAGAGTTATTCAAAGGACATACTTTACAGTTCAAAACGTACGTTAGCTTCAACGTTATTCGAAATATCAGAAGAATATATTTTCAAGAAAACTCTTTCAGTTTATTTACATAAACATTCGTTTTGAATCATAAGCATGCATAACTGCTTACAAATGATAGATCACCTGTATTTGAAATGACATATCAGAATTCTAGTAAATACAGCCATATGGAATCTGCTGTGTCTAGCACATTATAAAAGAGAGAAGGAAAAAAGGATGATGGTGGTGGAGGTGACGTCTACTGCACCGGCCTCTCCAAGCTATTATATCCGCCATATTTCTCTGTCAAAAATGAATGTCCAAAGTCATGTCGTGTCATAAGCTCATCCTGTTCACATCTTGGCAGGCTAGTCCGTTTCGCTTTACTGAGAATATATCAACATTTCCGTCTGGTATGGCTGGACGTCATCCAAGAGGAAATAAATACCCTAATAATTCCTTCCTTTTCCTTACTGTTCCTCATAGGCACGCATTCTCTGGCGGAATAACATAAGGCCATTCTGTTAACACTTTTGTTACCAATAGCTATAATTAAATATCAGCTCTTACAGAAGTAGCTATTACTTTGTAAAATAATTATTTACTGGATTATAATCACAATATACCTTTGCATAAAATTGTAATTAAATAAAATAACTTCGAAATAAAAACATGCCTATTCAACATAGCTTTGTAAATATTTATTCATATTAAGATACTGTGACTAAAACGACTCTACAAAAACTCAATTTGTCAGCACGCATCAACTTACTGTAGGTACTCGTACTTCTCAACGTTCACTGCTCGCAGATAAATATTTACTTTTAGCCGTACATCATTCAGTATAAATCATTTTAAGAAGTATCTACCATGATTTAATTCAATCCCATTTTGATCACTTAAAAATTTTATGGGGTAACTGCAAAATATTTAATCTATGACTTCGAAGTACTCCAAAATCGTGCCTTGAAAATAATCTACAATCTGCCTTTTAGAACATACACAAAAACACTCTACCATAACTAACATTTTACCGTTACAAATAGGCTTAGAGTTGTCTTTGATAATGTATATTAAATTATAATCCAAACCATTCACGGTTACTACTGCGCGAGACGGCTGGCAGTTGTCGGGGAATTACGCCGGCAGAGGCGGACTAGAACCCTTACTGATAATAGATGAGGAAAATTTTGCCCTTTAAATCTCAAACAGGCAGCATGTTTTGTGTAAATATTCTCAGTCACTCTCCGAAGCTCAACAGCAGGTATTCTTGTGATTTCTGTTTTCCTTAACTTCCTGTAGAGTATGAGGATTAGAATAATACACGTCTATTGAAACTGAAGCACTATCGTTACAGATGTGTGCAAGCGTTAATCCCAAATGATCCTACTAAACGTGTGAGTTATTGTAACTGGTTTTTCTAATCCGTAGAAAGGGGTTTCATTGACCCACAGCTTTTGTTTTTCACTGATGAATCTTCATTTCATTTAACTGAACGTTTGAATATTCACAACAGTCGACACTGGGCTTCAGAAAAACCGGTGCTACTGGATGAAATGCCTCATTATGATCAGAAAATTGGAGTATGGTTGCGATAAGTGCTAGAAGAAGATTAGGGCCCATATACTTTGATGAAACAATAAATACAGAGCTATATAAGAGATCAATTCTAAGGACATTTTTCAATCGCTTGATAGAAGAGAAATTGCATGGCTGTTTCCAGCAATATTCTACAACGACACAAACAGCTGCCGAATCGTTAAATGCAGTAAGAAAATTGTTTGATGACAGATTAATTAGTGTTGATTTGTGGCTCCTTCGTTCTCCTGACCTAACGAGTTTTCTTTTATTTTTGGGTTTCTTTAAAAAACAAACTTTATCGTTCCAATCCTCATACACTACTGGAAATTTGGGAAAACTTGTGCAAGAAATCACAAGGATATATGCTGCAGAGCTTCGGAAAGGGAGCGAAAATATTATCACGAAATATATTGCTTGAAAGCAGAAGGCCAGCATTTCCAGCATCTGTTAAAAGGTAAGAATTCTAGACCGCTTCTGCCGGCCTAAGTTCCCCGGAGACTGCCGGCCGATTCGCGCAGTAGGGAGATGCCGACAGTGGGTTCGATTATAATTTAACTACGGGTATATATTAAAGGAAATATAGGAAACGTAATAAAACCAACTGTGAACTGTTTTACTTATAGCCTGAATAGCATAATATCAGATGTTATAAACTTACACAATGCACTGAAACTGGAATTGAAAAGCTGAAGTAACATAAAAGGGTTTAAAAGAAAACTAGTTGAAAATTTACTGAAGACATACTTTGATAGCTGGCAAACTGTCTCTCATGTATAGTTAGACTGATTAGTTGATGTGGTTACAAATTAATTTGTTTTAATGTCTTAAATAATATGTAGCATTTTGCAGTGTACTCCGCTCTTATTACCTCTGTTCAGCTATAGTGAATGTATCTTTGTTATATATATAAGGGTGGTCTGAAAAGTTTCCGACCTAATAAATACACAAGACATTTTTCCAGATTTTTTTTTTTTTTAATTTTTCATTTTTTCAACAGTCTCCTTGTAACTCTATACACTTCTCCCAGCGATGCTCTCATCTCTGTAACCCGTCCAAATAGTACTCGGCGTTTTTCTCTGCAAAATAATTGTTCACGAAGGTGATCGCCTCTTCATTTGACGAAAATCTCTGTCGACCGAGCGCACTTTTCAGATGAGGGAACAAAAAGAAGTCGCTTGGGGCTAGATCTGGTGAGCAAGGTGGATGGGCAAGCAGTTCAAACCATAATTCGTGGATTTTCGTCACTGCAACCGCTGAGGTGTGAGACGGTGCATTGTCTTGGTGAAACAGGATTTTTTTTTTTCTGCAAATGTGAACTTTTCCCACCAGTTCTACCTTCAGCTTGTTATGTAACGATGCATAGAATGCTCCTAAAATGGTTTTTCATTTTTAAAGATACTCGATTAAAATAACTCCATGCCTATCCCCCCACCCCCCGCCAAAAAAATTTTAGCCGGTTACCCATTTGCAGTCCACTGTTTGGACTGTATTTTTGTTTTGAGCGTATAATGGTGTATCCAAGTTTCATCTAAAGTAATTAATCGGTGGCAAAACTTGGATTTATTTGGCCTAAACTGCGCCAACTGAGCGCTGGAAACGTTCATTCGTTTTTCGTTTAACGTGAGCAAACGCTGCATCCAACGCGTGGACAACTTCCTCGTGTCTAAATGTTGATTTAATATGTGACAAACACACTCTTTTGGCATGTTCGTAGGCTCTGCTATCTCCTTCACTTTAATTTGGCGGTCGTCTAGTACCATTCGGTGAAGTTTGGCGATGTCTTCGTCGGTAGGTGCAGTTTTTGAACGTCCCGAACGTTCATCGTCTCCCAAGCTCTTACGGTCCCGTTTAAAATCAGCTGCCCAAACTTTCACTGTGGTAAATGATGGTGCAAAGTCCCCATAAACAGAATCCAACTAAATTTTTATTTGCGTAGAGGTATTGCCTTTCAAAAACAAATATTTAATGACAGCTCGATACTCGATTTTCTCCATTTTCATAAAAAATGCTCACATCAACTCACTCAAACGACTATTGCATAACAAGCGTCCAAAATGGCTGAAACTTTGGTGAGTAACTGTCAACAGATGAACAACGAAATTCACTAGCTTTTATTTACGAGTGCTGCCATCTTCATGTTGAGGGCGGAAACTTTTCAGACCACCCTCGTATGTAACAATGTATTATGGACATTGTTAAGGGCTGTTTGACTGCATTAATTTTTATATATATATATATATTGTACTGTTCACCAGCATGAGCTTTGGCTCCAGGAACTTTCTAGATAGCAATAAATAAACATCTGTTTGCCAATTTATTCACAACTTCAATAGACAATGGTCAACTCGGAACTAGTAACTGAACGGGTTTTGCTCTCCCTTTTTATAATAGTCTGGCGGTCATAGGAGTATGTTCGGGAAACCGAAATCTCTAGAACCGGAGGAATGGAACATTGGCGAAGTCGAATGTTCCAGTTCTGCCGAAATTGAACAATAGGAAACACCAGCGCGATACGACAAAGGGACTGCTTCCTGCTCATAAGGTCAGGGACTGGCCTTGATTATTATGCTTCACTCGACCACAAACAAAATGGTGACTCACATTTAATCATTTAGAGGTAGGGATTCACTGCCGCCGTAGCAGCTTTTTCCTCTCACACCAATAATATTTTATGTAACTACGAGGACTGTTAAATAAAGAATGATCACAATATTTTTTTTGACAACGTACCTTTACTAATCCTCATAATTTTGATGGTCGTTCTCAAAATAGTCTCCCCTGAATGTGATGCCAGTCTTCAAAGACATGCTGGAAACCATTTTTAGAAATCCTTCAAAATCACCTCCGCAGCCTTCACCACTGCTTCTGATGATGGATAATGCCTCACACGAAGGCGTTTCTTCAGGTAAGGGAATAGAAAAAAGTCACATGGGGCTAAATCTGGACTATAGGGAGGGTGAGGAATGCACTTCACGCAACAACATTGGCAATGTGCGGCCGCGCATTATCACGGTTGATTTTTGCAAGATATTCAGCAACAACATTGGCAATAAGCGGCGGCGGATTATCGTGGTGCAGCATCCAGCCTGTTTCACGGAAATGTGGTCTTTTACGCCTGATATGGACTTGCAATATTTTCAGGACATCCCTGTAGTATTGTCCAGTTACTGATGAGTGTGCAGGTACAACGTGCTGATAAACCATTCCATGAATATCAAAGAATGAGATGATCATAACTTTTCCAGCAGAAGCACCACTTTTGCTTTGTGATGAAGGAGAAATTCCACACTGAGTTTTGCTGTTTGCTCTCAGGATCAAAATGATGTAGCCAAGTTTCATAAGCAGTGATTACGTTTGAAAGAAACTCCGGATATTCCTCTAACATCAACTTTAACAGCATGCAGACCTGCATGCGAATGTCCTTTTGTTTGGGAATCAGTCTTGGAACCCATCGCGCACAAACACGTCTCATGTGTAATGTTTCTGTCAGCAACGTGTGGGTGGTCCCCAATGAAATGTTCAGTATTTCAGAAAGTGATCTTAAGGTAAGTCGTCGATCCTTTGTCACAATGGCAGCAGCAGTGTTGATGTTCTATTCCGTAAGAGCAGTAACTGGAGCACCGGGTCCACATTCTTTTGAAATTGATTGTCTCCCCTCATTAAACTTTTTAAACCACTTTCGAGCTGTGCTGTAGGGAAGAACAGATTCTCCATAGGCCTCCTGTAACATTATATAGGCCTCTATTGAAGATTTGTTGAGACGAAAGCAGAATGTCAAAGTCGCATATTGTTCCTCACGTCTTACCTCCATTGCAGCGGTAGGCGATACTGAACATTTCTGAACCTGCCTGGTTCCCACAGGCGGGAACCAGGAGTTCCAACAATGAAACTACTACGGCGTGTTTGTTTCACATTAAGCCAACAGAATATAATAAGAGTAAATTTTAGTGCGAAAAATTATGCCCATAAAAAGTTATGATCATTCTTTATTGAAAAGTCCTCGTAATCTTTATGTATTCGAAATAGCTCTATACAATTTTCAAGTTCTTGATAATTTTATAGTTCATAACCACAGTAATACTTGGATTGTACTGGAAAGTAAATTGAAGATAAACCCACAAGAAAATCCAAACTCCAGTCTGACAAGGAGAACCGACATTTCTGTCGCCAGTGCTACTTTATCTTAAAGACAAATAGAATCAATTAGTTAAATAATTCGTTAAAAAATCGTTAGTTTGATTTAAACTATACATTTGGGCAGATTAACCGCATGAACAGTATATGTAGTTACAATGGCCTTACTTTTAAAGCCAACTATTGGGTAATTAATAATGAGGCAGAAGATTTTATCTGTATTATGTTCAAGAGGACCTGAGTAAAGAGCTGAATCTCAGTCAGGATGAGTTAAGGTTTTAGCCAGGGTTTTCCCTTATCCTGAATGTGAATGTCGGGTAATTCTAAGGTCTACGGACCCTGCGTTCATTTGAGTATCATTTTACACATTTCATTCATCGCCCCAAATGACTTACCCTACGAGGACATTAATTAAAACAACGCTCGCGCGCGTGCGCACACTCGCGCACGTACACATCATCTAATGCGCTGGCTACACCACCTACCATTGAAAAGTAAATTCGCTACCTAAAGAACAAAATGTGAGCTACTTTTTGGATGTTATAAATTTCCATATTATCCATTGATCTATAATACTCAAACAGTTTTACCAAGAGCCGTATAAATGTTCAATGTGACTACACGTCAAATCTATAGCCTAGTTCTTCCAAAACGTTGATAAGTGTGTATTCAGTAATTGTAGCAACAGCTGCTTCGATCCGGTTTCTTAATTCAGGGAGGTCAGCTGGTAGCGGAGGCACATACACACGATCCTTGATGAAGCCCCAAAGGTAAAAGTCACATTCCGTTAGGTCAGAAACGTGGAGGCCATGCATAGCAAGCCCTGTCAGTGGGGCCCTTGCGGCCTGTCAGGCGCTCAGGTACAGTAACGTTCAATCAATCGCGTACTTCGTTATGCCACTGAGCTGGTGCACCATCTTGCTGGAAAATGAAGTTCTCTGACTCATTTTCTTCCAACTGAGGGAAGAGCCATTGCTCTAGTGTATCAAGTTAAGAAGTGCCAGTTACAGTAGTTTTATTAAAAAAGAAAGGCCCATAAACTTTTCGCCGGGATACGGCACAAAAAACATTCACTTTAGGATAATTTCGTTGCAACTGTAACATCTCGTGAGGATTTTCTGAGCCCCAGATACGCCCATTATGAGTGTTAATATGTCCACTAAGGTGAAAGGTTCATTCATCACTAAAGACAACACGATCCATAAAATCGTCATGAAACATGTTGTTTGCGAAGTTGGCACGTAATCTGTGATCTGTCGGCTTTAGAGCCTGTAATAACTATAAACGGTAAGGACGTAGCCGTTGGCGTTTCCTTACAACTTTCCAAACAGTCAACAGAGTAACTTGTAATTCACGATTAGCCTTCCGTACTGATTTCTTTGGGCTGCGAGTGAACGACTCTCTCACTCGCTCAACAGTCTCTTCACTTACTCTTTGTCGTCCCGTGCTCTTCCCTTTACAAAAGGAAGATACCATCTACAAGTGTTATTATCACTAGGAGGATCATCACAACCGAACTTAATGCGGAACGCACGTTGCACAGTACCTACATATTCGGTCTTTGCATACTGCAAACCACAAAACGCTTTCTGTTTACTAGTCGCCATCTTTGCTACTACCGCTGTCTAGCGGATTGTGGCAGAGACATTGTACGTACTTGCCCACTGGTGCCAACAAACAAAACTGAGTTCCATTTTCATTTGACATATGATTTATAACTGTAGGTTTAATGTAATAAATATTATAAACAGTTACAACCCCGACATTCATTTATATACACTCTGTATATATATATATGTATATATATATAATCATCCAATAAAATTCAACATTGCAAGTATTTGGGTATAAATCCCAACCTGGGCTCTATTTCTCATATCATAATGTTAGCTCATAACAATTTTAGCATTCCGTTATTTGGAGTAGTTGGTTAGGGTGGGGTTGCATATCACCCGTTTTTGAGACCCTTGCTCGAACCCCCGTTCAATTTTCGAATATTTTGTGAAACCACCCGTTTTTAGTTTTCATTTTAAAGGTAAGGGAAATTGTTTGTAAATGTGATGATGGAAATTTAGCTAAAGTCTTTGAAAGTGATAGATATACTTTTTATACTGTTAGTTATAATTACATTAAAAAGTGGAATGAGCCAATATAATGGCACGTCTGTATTTCAATGGTTAACTCTGAATAAAGAACAAGAGTGGCAAGTGGTGGAAAAACTGTTATTTTTAAGAAGTGTTAACATAGTTATTGATGACTGTATACTCTTTGATGAAATATGTGCTTTAAGAACGTACCACAAAATGAGCTCTGCAACATTGATAGAGAAAAGTTACGAATACATGAGTAATAATGTTGAGCGTATAAAACTGTTGGAAGTAACGTACAGTACTATTTTGCCATACCTGCGTATAATGCAGCTGTAGAGGGAATATTTTCTCTGCTAAATGTTCAGTGGAGAGATGAATGAAATAGGCTTACTGCCGAAAATGTAAAGTTAATCTTGATCATAATTTACAACATGAAAAATGTAACTTGTGCTCAACATGACAGGATTATCTGTAAAAATGATTTCCTGAAAAAAAGTCAAAGGAAATGAAAAGTGTGTGAAATAAATGTCGATAACTGAATTCTCCCACTTTTTTTCATTAATTAAACCAGTTTTTTATGAATTCCCTTAGTTTTTTGATGAATTCCCCCAGCTTTTTATGAATTCCCACCAGTTTTTTATTAATTACTCCAGTTTTTTGATGAATTCCCTTAGTTTTTTGATGAATTCCCCCCAGTTTTTTATGAATTCTCCCCAGTTTTTTATGAATTCCCCCCAGTTTTTGTATTGATTCCCCCCAGGTTTGTTATAAATTACCACAGTTTTTTATGAATTCCCTTAATTTTTTTTATAAATTCCCCCCAGTTTATTGATGAATTCCCCCCCCCCCCCCCCCCCCGTTTTATATTAATTATCCCAGTTTTTTTTCGAATTCCCTTAGTTTTTTGATGAATTTTCCCCAGTTGTTTATTAATTACCCCAGTTTTTTTATGAATTCCCTTAGTTTTTTGATGAATTCCCCCCAGTTTATTGATGAATTCCCCAATTATTTTATTAATTACCCAATTTTTTATGAATTCCCCCAGTTTTTTTATTAATTACCCCAGTTTTTTATGAATTCCCTTAGTTTTTTGATGAATTCCCCCCAGTTTTTTAACATCATAATAGGGTAACCCTAGTTTAGGGTGATTGTGTACATTGTGCCTATTCTGCGAATTGTTAGTTCATGTTTGATGAACTGTCTAGTGCTTCGATCGGTCTTACTATGGTACCACCAAGTACCAGGAAAGATCAATCACTGTTATGAATGAGGCTTGTGTCTGACTTTGACGTACTTTGTTGTCATTAGTTATTGATAAGTTTTATATGGACTGATAATTATCAGATTATAATCTGGAGGTTGTGTTTTATTTCTTTAGTAGGTTTATTCGCTATCCTAACTGGAGTCTGAAAGTATGCACAGGATTAGAACTGTAAAAGAATCGTATAACACAAAACGCATTGTAGCACTACATAAATCATCATGTGTTTCACGCAACCCTTAACTACAGCAGCCATCATTATTGTGCAGAACCTCCAGGCAGCTTGTCTTTAAACAACGTGCTAGGGCATGATAGTGGAATAATCAAGGCTAATTTAGCTGAATGTAAACTCAGACCCAAACATTTTGGTTAATAATTTCTACCAGAAATGCACATGAGCTGTTATGCTCTGAACAGCAGTTACCTATGAGCAATCTTGCTACTTCAATTCATTCTCCTGCCAGCTAACAAATCTCTACATCCTCTAATTAAGTGGTTAAGTCCTAATAAGTGCAGGTAAATGCAAAACACCGCGAGCTGTACTCAACCTACCATTGCTATTATAACTTGTTTCACATAAGCTTGCCCCGTATTTCTTAACGGTCACGTGACCTTATCACCTCCCATTGGCTGCTATTGCAGTATAGACTGTTGCGCGGTAAAAATTAGTTTGTTATTTAACATGTTATTTAAATGTTAACATTCTATATGTTGGAAGAGAATTGTCAAATTTATATTTTTGTAAATGTTTTAATTAAATATATTGCGCAACAGAGTTGATTTATCTGAATTTCATATTAATTCTTAAACGAAGTAAAGAGGAGGTTCCTTTGCTCTCAAGCACATGACAGGATAGTTTAGGGGTAGTGATGACATACTTGTTTATGACCTTTATCACTGACCTTGTTTTGAACTGGATTAGTCATATATCGCCATTCGAAGGTGTGTTGTGCCGAGTGCGAGAGCTAAATTATTTTATTGATCGTTTATTGCGCGTCTACTTATATGTATAATGACAGAGTCTACCGCCAGTTTTTCGTTGAAGCATCGCAAGGAAATGAATGAATTTCATTTCCTTCCAAAAGGAAAGCGGCGAAAAAAGAATTGTGTTGCATGTGTTTAATGCACTCACAGAGAAGAATCCGTCTTTGTCAGTGAGAGAAGTCGAACAGCTGTGCTCTGAACTTACAGGTGGGTTAGATGCGTAGAAACATCGCGACATGAAATTGAGACAACAGCCCACTCTAGGGGCGATATTGCTGTGTGGCGAAGACGTTATTTAAGGACAATCAGACTGTGCCGGGATACAAATCGCAAAATATACTACCTTGACGAGACTTGGGTGAATGAAGGACATACGACAAGTATAGGGTGACACGACTTTTAAGACTGAAAGGCAAGCATTTTTGCAAGTTATGTGTGCTGGTTTAAAAGGTCCCAGTGGAACAGGCCAAAGGCCTTTCATTATAAACCCGTTTCAGTTTCATTGCTCATTCATTCAGTTTCAACTTGCTCAGATTCATTATAAACTTTTATTTCTGCATGCTTTGATATTCTTATTTGTTTGATTTTATCTATCTTCCAGGCAGGTTTACTGCAGTTTTAAATGTGACGGGTAGGCACCGCCTATGGCCTATGGCGCGAAAGCATTAGTCAATTAGGATGAGGGGGAAGGTAGTTGTACGCGGAGTGATACATGTCAGTGGGGCAAAGTTATATGAAAAAGAGATTAGTTGGTTGATTACACTTCAGATGTAATGCAACTCTCACCCAGAAGACAGACTGCGCCATTGATATCCATTGCAGTAGTGAGTGAAACGTCTGGAACATCTATCTGCAGCAGACCTTGGCATAACAGCCCATAAATTATTTCCAGTTATACTCACTCTGGACGTTTAGGCGTGTACTTTTATCTCATGTAAATTGATTGCACCGTTCTGCACTACAAAACTTATTTTCTGTTTCTCTTGTTTAATCTGATTGGCGATCTTAAATGGATTTTCTGTACTTGATTCGAAAATCTCCATTTTCTCCCATCACGTTAGGTTTACAAACTATTCATAACAAACAGAAATGAAATTAAAACTTTGTAAAACTAATTAAAATACTTTCAACAAGAACTGTGTATAAAAATGTAGGCCACAATTATAATTTATTATTTTGAACTATTAATGATAAGTTAATAATTATAAGTACATTCATAACCTTATTTCAATTTTGCACTTTCAATTGTCTTCTCTTTAATCTTCTCGCATGTTTTTCAGAGCAGTCCCATTTTAACATCCAAAAATTATCCGCCATATGTAAACAATCCACTTCCATTGATACCTCATTTCCATAGTTTTCATAACATGGTGAAATCTTTCACCCTGTTCGTCACAAAAAACCTCCTAAATTATCAGGGAAATAATTTAGATGGGAATGCAGAACATTTACATTGCCACTCATGTACAACCAATCTGTTTGATATTATGTAGCATCACTTTCACTATGTTAACATAATTTGGGTCCTTTTTATTTCCAATGAAATTGAAAACAACATTTTTGGAAGCATTCCAGGCATCTTCACTTCTCGACCCATAGTATTTTCGCACTGACTGTCCAGAATCAGTTTTCGAATTTGTGGGCCGACGAATAGACCAGCTTAAAGTTTTTCTTAGGATAATGAAGGACGTGTAAAACAAGGTACTTTGTCTTTATCTAGAGTTTTTCACACATACAGATATATAAACTTCCGGCGTTAATTTAGTCCTAACGGTGTTCTGAATTAACTCTTCCATCCCATTCACATAAGAAACAAGGATATTTTGTGAAACCGCCTACTGACAATATAATAGTTCAATAATCTTAACATCTCCACAGACTAGCCATAGATTATTTTCGCACACTTAACTTGTACTCGACTTTTTTTATTTAAATTTATTTAAGGTCGCTTCAACTTTCTAGGTCATATTATGACCATCTTAACAATATAGTACAATTAGTAAAATTCATAAAAATTGCAAAAAATAAACAGGTTTACAATCAAACATATAAAATTACACATTAATTATATTAATTAGGAAAAACGATTTACATTAAATACAGATTACTAAAAACAAGACAAGAACTTACTCATAGATTAACAACAGTATTTTGGAAGAAGAATGATCATTACCTTTACACCATTGTGTTGATTATGTATTAAAATGAAAAAGAGTACATTTACATATATTTATATTAATTTCCAAATGTCAATATCCTTTAGGTAAGTAGTTTGAAGCAGTTTAGCAGTGTGGGGATGTCCTGTGAGATTCCATGTTGTTTTCTGTTTCTTTCGTATTTACTGCATTCTGTGAGAAGGTCTTTACGACGTACGCTACACGTAAGCTGCGGCTGTCCTGAGAGGAGGTATGAATGAGTGAAGCTGGAGTGGCAAAATCGTAGACGGGTGAGGATTACTTGTTCCTTTCTAGCGAGCGACTTCGTTGGGTGGAGAGCCGTGGATCCTTTTCGACTTCAGTAATTTTCCGGAGCGTTGTGGATGCCATTCAGAATTCCACTTTTGTACTGGTATTTTGGAGACATAATTTATAACATCTGTGTATGGAATTTGAACGTTCCTTTATTGGTGTAGTGATGTGGCACCTTTAGCAGCTTCGTCCGCCCTTTCATTGTCTGTTATTCCTTGATGGGAAGGAATCCAAATGAAAACCACATCTTTACCAGCTCGGTCATGTTACTGATTAGCATCTTTGTGTCATGTACTAATTTTTAGTCTGTAGTATAGTTCTTCGTGCTCTGCAGGGTTGTCAATGAGATAGAGCATATTGCATAGCAGTTGTGGTAAGCTGTCACAAGTGCTTGACGAATGGAGTATAGTTCAGAACTGAAGGTGCAATAATAGTCAGGTAGCCGGTGTTGTAGAATTCTATCAGGAGTTATTATTGCACATCTGGTACCATGATCCGTTTTGATCCATCAGTTTAAATAAACTGATAATTGGGGAAATTGTTGCACATTTCATAAAATAGTGTTTGGTAAACTTTTGCAGTGGTGTGAAACGTTAGATCGATATATATCTTGGGAACTTTGAGTTTCACATGGTAGAAACAACAACAAAATGCATTATAGAAACAATGGAACTGAGAAAGATAATGGAAACATAAAAATGATATAATTATTTCAGGAAATGATAATTATTCCTGATAGAATGGTGAGGATGCTTTCCAGAAAAGGGCAGAACCCCGTGTACACTGAAAAGACATAATTATTCACATTTTTGAAGAAACAGGTGGTATCCTAATACAAAAGAAAAAAAAGCTTACATCACTTATCTTATTACTAGTAGTTAAGCTATAACTATTGTAACAATGTCAACATTACAATTACAATAAATATCTGTTGTAATAATTAGTATTTTTCGTAATTTCTATTAATTTTGCAGTGAGAATAATATGAATTATGTTCCACTAGCACATGAATAAGTTGCTGCTATCATCACTCGCAACGAGAGGATTCTATTGTGCTTCAAAGCTAATTATTATCTTGCACATTTTAGTTGTAAGCAATAGTATGGAGCATCAAAAGCCCATTAAAATTCTTTCTTATTTATACTTGTCGATCTGGGATAAGATTTTGGTGTTATTTTGCCATATAACAAGTTCAACCTCTAGGTTTCCTCGTTATTCATTTCGCCCAATAATATAAAGGAAAAGAATTAAAAAACAATGCTTGTAGAATATTTACATTTGAACGTGCTTTTGTGTTGCATATTAGTTGATATATTTTGAGTCCCCGTGAACCCCCAAAATCACGTGTCTCTGTTACAGGTACGTTCAAGTTTATTTTTTAAATTACACGTGGACTCTTTGTGAATGCGTGACAGAGATGACAGCACTGTAGAGTGCATAGGACTCTAGTGGCAATGACGAGAATTAGGACTGTTTCTGATACTTAATATGGCGACGTTTTCATTGCAAGTACAGCGTGTAATCATTCGTTTTCTCCATTTTCGTGGCGTAACACTTATTGAAATTTATCGGCAGTTGAGTGAGGCATGGATGTGTCTAATGTGCGTTCCTGGGTGCGACAGTTCAATGAAGGCAGAACATCGTGTGACAGCAAACCAAGATAGTCATGGCCTTACACCAGCCGGTCTGAGACATGATCCAGCGAGTGGAGAACGTTGTTTACGAGGATTGCCGATCGAGCGTTGCAGACATCGCCTCCAAAATTGGCATTTCCGCGGGATTTGTGCACACAATCCTGCATGAGGATCTGAAAATACCAAAAGTGTCTTCCAGGTGGGTGCCACGAATGCTGACGTATGATCACAAAGTAGCGCGTGTGGCAAATTGTCAGGCGATGTTGACGCGTGATGACGGCATGAACGGAACTTTCTTTCAATTGATTGTGACAATAGATGAAACGTGGATGCCCTTTTTCAACCTTGAAACGAAATGCCAGTCAAATCAATGGAAGCACACAGACTCACTGCCACCAAAAATATTCCGGGTGCGCGCCAGTGCTGACAAAATGATGGTGGCCATATTCTGGGACAGCAGAGGTATAATCCTCACTCATTGCATTCCAAAGGGCACTACGGTGACAGCTGCATCCTACTAAAATATTTTTGAAGAATAAACTCCTCCCAGGATTGCGTGAAAAACGTGCGGAAAATGTTGGACGTGTGCTCTTTCATCAAGAAAACGCACCAGCGCATCGGGCGAAAGCGTTTCTACGTTACAACTTTGCAGTGATTGCTCATGCTCTCTACTCACCTGACCTGACTCCTGGCGACCTTTGGCTGTTTCCCACGATGAAAGACACTCTCCGTGGTCGCAGAGTCACTAGCCGTGCCTCTATTGCCTCAGCGATTTTCCAGTGGTCAAAGCACTCTCCTAAAGAAGCGTTCGCAGCCAGACACGTATTTAAAAGTCAATTTCCGGGGGGGGGGGGGGCTTCAAAAAATCGAGGTTGAATTATTTGCTTTTAATAAATAATTAATCAGGGATGCGCTTTTATCATTAAGTAAAAAATAAAACCACGTGTAATATATTATATTCAAATGACTTTCTTCGTCCAAACTTCTACAAATTGTTCTTAGAAAAGTTTTTTTTTCCTTGTTTCTTTGGATAAAGTCTGTAGAAAGGCCTTGCACATTGCACATTTTTTGTTCTTATACCTAGGATAACGTGATATAAGCAGTAATTAGGTATTTAAAAAGCGAACCACTGATTGATGCATTTGAAGTATAAGTTCTCCTTGAGTGAAAAAGGGAATAGGACCTTAGAAGTTAATCAAGCTAATCAACACATAATGTGTCGGAATTGGTTAACTTTGCAATAGATTATTGTGATTGACATTATTTATGTATTTTAATGAGTTCTACAGCTGCTGTACAGTAACTTTTCGTATATCTCTTAAATAACTTCATGTCTTCCTGGCAGTGAATAGAGATGTTAGGATGAAAAGCTTGAATAAACTTTTTCGACTTATTTTAAACTACGTTTTGTTTCAAATATTTGTTAAAAGTTTGAAATGATAATTCATTTGGGGGTTCCGGATCCCTTGGACCCCCCCCTTAAATAAGTCCCTGTTCGCAGCGGCCATGGAATCACGGCCTCGACGTTGTGAAAAATGTGTACGGCTAGAGGGAGATCACGTTGAGAAGTGACACTAGTTTCGCATTTTTCTTGTGATTACCTTGTGAGAAAAAAAGGAGGTATTTTATCTTGAACGCACCTTGTATGTGTGTTTGTGGGGGGGGGGTACTGCGAATAGCATAATTAAAAGCAATAAATCGATCGGTTTCTAAATTTGGTATTCAATTTTGACTTCTTCCAAAGATACTAAACGAAGATTTCCAACAAACTCCTCTCACACCAAGCTACCGTTTACATGGAGAATCTTTTGGCAATTTCGATACCATTTGTTTAAAATAGTTTCATGAAAAATAAAAGGTATCTCTTGCACACTTCAGGGAATATCACTGTTTTATTCTAAATCACATTTCCATAATCCGTATGCCACAAGGCATAGAAAAAAACCTTACTGTACAGATAATTTGCTTTTGGTTTAGTGGGGTTAACCAATACCATGTTATTTTTGAATTTTCAAACACTTGTACTTTTCTCAAATGCAAAGTTTGTTAGTTTACCTCTCCTGGTTATACAAACGGAACGGAATTTGAAATCCATCAGATAGCGAAAGCCTGTGAAACTATCTGACTTTCACTTAAGCCTTTTGCGTTTTCCTAATTCTTTTGTACTTGCATAAAATCATTTCTGCATCTGATTAGCATGGATTAAATACAACTAAAACTTTGTTGAATGAAGAGAAAAGTCATACGAACATAACGAATTTGATATTTTCTTAGAAACTGAAACAAATAATTAAAAAAGTAGAGAATACAACTTGGAAACACACATATTTGTTCTCTATAAAAATTTATTAGGTATTAGGGGCAAAACTATGGAATATTCTAGAAAAGAAAGGAATACCACTGCACTTAATGCAAGTAATGCAAAACATTTATAAAGGAACAAAGATTAAAATAAAACAGCGGGAGCCAGTTGCAATTACAAATGGAGCTATACAATATTGTCCTTTATCAACCATAGTTTTTAATGTTTGCATGGACGTAATAATACGATTATGTATAGACAGATGGGAAGTGGATTAGAGAACACAAATGTAAAAGCTATTTTATTTGTAGACGATCAGATCTTGCTGTCTAAAAGTGGCGATGAACTGCAAAAGATGATATATTTTGAACCAAGTTGTACAGAATTGTTATATGAATATATCAACAGAGAAAACAAACACAATTGCATTTAAAGGTTTATATCCAGTTCTCCAAGGTAGTCTGAAAAATAAAATTCTTGTACAAATATCAGCATTTAATTTTTTGGGGTGAAAAATACTATATGGAATGTAGTAGATATAATATATGGAAACCTAAACAAATGTAACAGCACAATTGGAATATTAAGATGGACATTAAAATACAGGGTAGGTCGAAAATCGAGAATTAAACTGTGTAAGTGCGTGACAATACGTACAGTCACATAAGGATCTGAAACATGGCCTAATACAGACCAATATCTACAAAAATATATAAGCAGCAGAAATGAGATTCTTGAAAAGTATAGCAGGATATACAAAATTAAACAGAAAGACAAATGAAAGTATTTGTGAAGAAGTAAATTTAGAGGGCTAAGTAAGAAAACTGGAAGTTATACTTAGACAAAATGCCCAATAAGGAAATCAGGAAGGCCCAATAAACGATGGTATCAACAATTTGGAACCAGAACGGGCTGAAGCCCAACAATGAGGAAGAAAATACAGGCAGATACAAATAGTGGCAAAATCTCCCTATCCCAGCGAAGGCCATATGCGCTCAGCATTTGGTTTGCAGCTCTCCGGGGAGTTTTTTCTAAGCTACCATAATGTTTTGAACATAAGCTCTTCCGGCTAGGGAACTAATGCACTAAGCTCTCGGATCACCATCTGTTGCTCTTTCATGTAAAATAAATGTTATGTGCATAAAGTATTATAAATCCCAGCAACACTTATTAGTGGAAGTTCTGCAGTTGGTACATTGCAACAGAACAGTGGAAAACAACAATAATTATTATAATTATAATGTAATTCATATAATAATGTAGAAATATATTGAAAACAGTTAGTGCTGACGACTGCCCATGAATACCCGTAACGGAGAATTTACGAAAAAAAAATGTATACTAATTTAATGCACGTCAACGCGAATCAATATCTCCAGAATATGACAAATATGTAATTATGGTAAAACATGTGAGAACACATTATATATTTAGCAATGATCCACTATTTTTTCTTGTGTTATTTATTTATTTTTACTTTTTTCTATTTACTTATTTATTTACTTATCTATTTGTTTATTTATTTTTTATTTATTTAACTGATTCATAATTTCTGTATCAATAGAAAATGTCCAATCGTGACTTTTAGTCCAGGCAACTTATTTACGTGTAAGTAAATCGATGTGACGCAAGTGGGTTTCGAAGAATCGTAAACACTTTGGAAGGACAGCAAGGCTAAGCTAGAGTTGCTGTTCCCGTTAGTTGTTTTAGATTCTTAACCTTTTTTCTTATTTTACCTCTCTTGCACTTTTCACTGAATTTCTCTCTCTCTCTCTCTCCCTCTCTCTCTCTCTCTCTCTCTCTCTCTCGCTCTCTCTCTCTCTGTCAGTCGAGAGCAAGAAAGCTCTGCTGCCTGACATCTTATCACTCGTTATCATCAAATTTATAAGTACAAAACGTATAGTTGGATAGCAAACTTTTCAGCAAATTCAATGTACAGACGAGCTAAACCTATTATATTAACAGAATAAATTTAATGTTTACTTGCCGTACAAACACAACTACATTACATTTTCATTACCCTTCAATTGATTTAGCGGACAACTTTCATCTGATCATAACCACCCGTTAGCTCATCCGGAATACTTATACGTTATTCTGAATTTCCTTTAATGGGAAGGTCCTCTGTTTTCCAGTTCATTAATGGCAGCTGCTATAGATATAAAGTTGGATCGTTTTTCGATACTTTTGACCTTTTGCTGCTGTGCACATTCACTGCGTCAGGTCCTGCATATAGAAAAGCCAATAGGAGTCAAGAGAATATTGAACAGAGCCAGTGTACTAGTAAAAATACTTAAAATAGGCATGTAATAACAGTATAACATGGAAATTTTCCATATAAATATTTAAATCTAAAATCATATCTTAATACAAAATAAACTCCAGAAAAGTCATGTGTGATTCAGTTCCATGATTTTTTTTCTACTAAGACGTATTAACATGGGTATATTCATTATATAATATTATGCTGTATAAAATAATATATGCTTGTAGCGTTACTCAAGTATATTTTACGCAGAAATTGTTTCAAGTTAAGCAAGCAAATTTAATCAGGTTAAAACACACTGAAATACTTATTTCTTTGTTGTAACAAACTCCTGTAGTAGGAATCAAATAAACAGTTAGAAAAAGCGTTAGATGACACCTTGGAGAGGTATATTGGAATATGTATGCATTTTAAAATGGCTAACGGTACGAAAATGTGTTAGACAAAAGTTGTGAGGGATAATAAGGTACGTAATAGTTATGTCTGTTGATAGTTCCTTGTACAAAATTGAAAAAATTCAGTCAAATAAAGGAAAATATACATGACGTAGACGGACAATTTTGGACATGTATGTTTTTCTATCATACTTTCACGGCAACAGGCATAAAAGTTTAGGCACAAATAAAACAGTCGACGGATAAAGTTTCATGGTAATAACGAGCCTCGATAAGCAGTTAATGATAGCGCGGATATTGTAAACAAGCGTCGGCGGACAGCGATAACTGAGGTAAAGGACTCCCCGGCATAGATTAAGTTACGCTTCTAGAATGTTTCTTTCTTTATTCTTCCGAACATTTCTGGACTGATAGAGATTTTTCGGTTTCTGGCTGAATTTAGAGCAATCTAGAGTTACGAATTAGGTATTTAAGGACGTGACGGCTCGCAAAGTGAGTTACTTGTGTAACAAGAGTGTTGTTGTAACGAGAGCTAATGTAATCAGCTGTCATGGTTTGTTATTGGCATCGACCTTGGAAGATTGTGTTATTATGTTGTTACGTGAGAATTGGACAGTGATCTCTACGGAAATAAAAGAGATTTTTAATTTCTGCAACTCGGCCATTTAATTGTACGAACCCACAAAGTACAATACTAATATTTTACACGTTCCTGTGTTTTACAATTTTTCCGTGAAAATGATAGTTTTGCTGTCACAGCCTTTTTTTTTTTTTTTTTTTTTTGTAATTTACGTCCTCAAACGTTAAGTCATATCGAAATGGTAAATGGATTGGGTGAAACGATTGAAATGATACTCAAATGAATCCAGGATCCATGGAGCTTACAGTTATCCGAAATTCGTCTTGAGGGATAAGGGAAAACCCCGGGAAAAGCCTATCCCGGTAACTCACCCTGACCGAGATTCGAACTCGGGATCTCTTGAACGTGATTCAGACATGCTACCATCTACGCTACCGAGGCGGGCGCAACCTTGAATGATGAACTAAAATTATTTGATATTTGAACAATTTTTTCTTGTTTTTGAGCTCTTTTAACAGATACGCAGACACACCCTTATACGTGACATTACTTCTAGAATTCTTTGGGGATTTAGGGATCCCAAAATATGTAGTACGATATTCAGTATTAAGTTTTACTTGAACCACGTAATTTAGAGATTTAAATTATTATAAAGTAAGAAATGTTCTGCCTTTTTAACCGTTCAGAAATTACGTATAAAAAGTCACTGAGACTCAAAAGAACATCAAAAGCTGCATTAAAAAAGTACAAGTTAATTAAACATATGACATCGCAATCAGATTAGTAAAGAAAAATATCCGAATAAAGAGTATTTGGGATTAAGGATTTTTGTGTCGCACTCTTGGAAGATGCTGCACTTAAAGACCAAGTTTAGCATTTACCGAGTGGTA
This sequence comes from Mantis religiosa, assembly GCA_030765055.1. Taxonomy (NCBI): domain Eukaryota; kingdom Metazoa; phylum Arthropoda; class Insecta; order Mantodea; family Mantidae; genus Mantis; species Mantis religiosa. The sequence continues at coordinate 184,988,785 of CM060947.1, forward strand.
CGGCTCAGGTGGATTTGTCTGTGGCTCGCATTCGGTTCGATTCCCGAGGTCGGCCTACCAGACCCATCGATTTTTTCGGGGGGTTTTGCCGGGTCACCAGGCGAATGCTGTGTATGTTAATTACATCTCCCGAATTTCCTGTCCCTTCATTTCATCGCCATTATCATTCCACATCAACTCTCACCTGGTGGTGTCTTTCAGGTAAAAGTGTCGGAGGGTGTCTCGGCGGTGCATGACAGGATGATATGCTCTGAGTGAACCATTTCCTCCTCTGGTAGGATGGTGTCCGGTCTCCGGGCCGACCTGGTGGGCTTCTCAGAACCAATTGGGTGGGATGCCGGCTGTACTGCCCGCCGGGGAGTTTCTCATGGTTAATTGTAGGTACATGCCCTCTACACGACTCCTTGAGTCGGCCACCTTCTGTCTAATCTCGCCTTATTCTTCCCCCGAAGATGCGCCAATTGGGGCATAGGTATGATAAATCAAGACTGGTGGCAGTGCCGAATCTTCTGCATAGATTATATTCCATCATAAGTTTGGCATTTAACTGAGGTTTCATTTTCAGTTGAGTTGTCCCCCTCCTCCCACCCACACATACTTTTAACCGAGCTCGTTAAGGCAGACTCGTGATCGGGAGAGCTATGGTTCACGTCTAACGAGGACTGAGGATTCTGTAGGTTTAGTTAAGTAAACATAATTGGAAAATTTGCATAGGTACGAGGGCTGTTCAGTAAACAAAGATAACAATTTTGTTGGACAACGTACCTTTACTCATCCTTATAATTTTGCTGGTCCTTCTCAAAACAGTCTCCCTCGAATGCGATACACCTGTCCCAGCGTTTCTGCCTGTCTTCAAAGACATGCTGGAAATCATTTTTGAGAGATCCTTTAAAATTGCCTCCGCAGCCTTCACCACTGCTTCTGATGATGGATAATGCCTCCCATGAAGGCGTTTCTTCAAGTTAGGGAATAGAAAAATGTCACCTGGGACTAAATCCGGACTATAGGGAGGGTGAGGGGCGTACTTCACGTTAAGTTTTGCAATATATTCAGCAACAACATTGGCGATATGCGGCAGCGCATTATCGTGGTGCAGCATCCAGCCTGCTTCACGAAAATGTGGTCTTTTGCGCCTGATATGGTCTTGTAATGTTTTCTGGACATCCCTGTAGTGTTGTCCAATTACTGATTGTGAAGGTACAACTTGCTGACAATCCATTCCATGAATATCAAATAATGAGATGACCATAACTTACCGAGAAGAAGCAACCACTTTTGCTTTTTTGGGAGGTTGATGAAGGAGATTTCCACACTGAGCTTTGCTGTTTGCTCTCAGGATAAAAATGATGTAGCCAAGTTTCATCAACAGTGATTACGTTTAATAGAAACTCCGGATCTTCCTCTAACATCAACGTTAACTGCATGTTACCTCCATTGCAGCGGTAGGCGATACACATGTCTGAATTTCCTTGGTTCTCACAGGCGGGAATCAGGAGTACCAACAATGAAACTACTACGGCGTGTTTGTTTCACATTTAGTGCGAAAAATTACGACTGTAAAAAAATTATGATCATTCTTCATTGAACAGCCCTCGTAGATATCCATTTGGTTAATACATTTCATTTGCCAATTATTATGGTATTTCAAGTATTGGCAGTTCCATCGCATATGGTGCAATAATGAGTAAGTTTAAGCACTTTTGAAACAGGCTATTAGCACTCACATACATATTTATGCAATAATCAAAATTCTTTTCGTTTGCATTCAGGTATTCTCAAATCGTGCATTTTTTATGCAATCTCGGTATTGAGATTTTGTAGAAATGAAATACTTCCTTTAAACTTTGCTACAACAATGAACGAAAGCATTAGATAACTTTTGAAGACATTGTTACTATAGTGTGATCCATATAATCCTGAACTATTTCAGCCCGCCTCGGTAGCGTAGATGGTACCATGTCTGCCTCACGTTCAAGAGGTCCCGAGGGAATCTCGGTCAGGGTGAGTTACCTGGATAAGGTTTTTCCGGGGGTTTCCCTTATCCTGCTAGACGAATGTCGAGTAACTCTAAGCTCCATGGACCTCGGGCTCATATGAGCATCATTTCACCCATATCATTCATCATCCGATATGACTTAACGTTGGATGACGTAAATTACAAAAAAAAAAAAAAAAAAAAAAAAAATCCTCAACTATTTCAATATGCCATAATTTCCCTTTATAAGCTCGTAGAATGTATACATTTGTTTTAATGATCTCAGTGGTTCTGGGAGAATTGACAACACTGACAGTTTTTGACATTTCACAGTCTTAAATGTGCCATGTTCTTTAATACGGCTGTAGACACTGAAGTGTATATGGGTATCTTCAATACATTTGTGGAGCAGCTGGATGATATGGAATTGAGAGAAGGTTATTTTCAGCAAGTTGGCGCAAGGTGTCTTTCATCTAATGACAATATGGAACTTGTAATCAATTTCTTTGATAATTAATCGAATAATCTCAAGAAGTATGTGCCCACCCTAGGTCCCCTGACCTACCTCTCCGTATTTTTTCTTGTGCTTGTATATAAAAATAGTGTAAAAGAAGAGGCCACGGACAATTGAAGTTCTAAAGGAACCCATTTGAACCAAAATAAGTAACATTGGCGAGGATACTCTCCGTAAAACTTCAGAGAATATGGTGAGACGAGTGCATATATGTATAGATGCTGGTGGATGACACTTCCAACACCTTCTCTGAGATGTACATAGTGTAATGTAATCTCCCAATTGTGTATTATATTCTCCCCAAGTTGCACGTGTGTCCTATTATTGCTTCAAAAGTTATGCCCTATTGAAATGGTTCAGATTTATATGCATCGCCCTATACTATTTAGTTAAGACACGTGCGAAATAATCGCACCTGTCAAAATGACAGCTATGGTCCTTTAAGGTAAAAAGCAGATATATATTTTAAAACCTGCTATAAAAACTTAAACATTTTAGGAAACTGTCTTTCTCTATTTCGTTAAGTCACGAAATATTAAAGCGATAATCAGGCTACCTCAAATAATACATTTTTTAAAGAACGTTAACCGATCATAATAACCGGTACTGTCCTTCTATATTGCATCCGTCTTAAGATACACACACACTTTTGTATTACTGTTCGCCCACATACACAAGCGTGACAGATGACAGTGACGTGTTACGCCATATTACATTCAAACAAGTTGTATGCACAAGAGTAGCTTACCAGTTGGTTTTGTTTTGTGGGTTTTGTTTGCAGAATTGCTCACAAGAACAGTGTACTTTTAGGACGGCAGGAGTATAGTCTTAATGGCAAAGAAAGTAATAGCAATATCCTCTCGGTTAATTTGGCTGTTAGATTGTTTTAAAGTCGAATATAACTTGTTTCTGTATTAAAAGCTTCCTACACTCTTGATTCGTACTATCTATACATTTTACTATCATTGGATTACGCAAGATAATCAACTGTTACCTTACAAAACGCTTGCAATAAAATTGAAAACAGTGTGAAATTAATATATTCATATTATTTATAGTTTTATTTAACCTCAAATGGTAAATGGCACATACATAAACCTTGTTTAAAAAGCATGCTCTTTGTTTATTATATTATTGTCTCTGCTTTTATGGTGCGGCACTAATTTTATTCAGATGTTATAGCTAATCATGTATATTGTTTCTGGTCTATATATGATAAATGTAGAGGGATCGTTTCATTTTTGTTTCCACATAAATTAATGGTTTTATAGTTTCTGTTTTGTTGTCTTGGTTTTATTTAAACCAGGACACATGGCAGGCAACTTTTTCCCAACAAGTGTCCCTTTGTTATCTAACATCCCCAAAAGTATCCGAGTTGATCTCAAACAACTTCTTGTAAGCAGGTAGCTGATAACGGGTCATTAAAACTTTGGAAACTTATTATTTTTTCCATAGGGACCATGAACCCGCAACATTCTGGTTGAGGAACAACACGCTGTAGAGTGTGCGCACGCGCTACAGGAGGATCGATGTACTAGAGAGGGTAGCGAGTTTTGTCAGTCTATCGGTAGCCGGCATGGAGGCCCAACCAAGCACCTCTAGCAGGACCGCCGATATAGAGTCCGTGCAGCTGACGGAGACTTCGCCTCCAGCACAGGCTATTGCCCCCGCTGCCACCCCGGCCCCACAACACCACCGCCATCCACATCCGGCGCAGCCTCTGGAACAGGGCAGCTGGCTGTGTTGCGTCCCTTGTTACTGGCTGCAACACAACAACAGCGTCCGTAAGGCGTCCCTGACCATAGTCACTCTTGTGGTGACATCACTGCTGGTGGCCTCGCCGGTACTCTTCCTCATCAGCGGCGTCCCGGCGCGTGAGGGAGACCGTCCACGTGACTGTCATCGCCAGGTAAGACCCGCCCACTCGGTTGTCATGGCAACCTCTCATAGCCAAAAATATATTTCATTCACTTCACACTGCTCAGTCTTTAAAGTTAACCTGTCACTCCAACACTTTATCAACATCTGTTCTTCAAACCTCTTGGATTCATTCATGTCGGCGGTGAACTATTTCATTTTTTCGTACAAAAATGGGTGTCGAATGCTGCATCATTGCTAGGTTGGGCTTTTTACAAATACTGCATTTAACTAGCAAATAAAAACTTATTGACAATGGATTCGATTAAGGAGAAAAGAATCAGATTTTAGTGAATATTAGTTACTCAAAACTCTGTTTTAATTGCAGTATGATTGCAGTAAGAAATATATTATATGATCTTTAATTTGGCCTTAGGGTTAACTTAACATCTCAGCTTTAAAACTCATTTTACACATGGTTGGTACGTTGTTAATGTTCTTAAAGTACTTAACATTTCTTACTCAGGTATTTTATTTACTCCGTTTGGACAGGTTTTAAAATCCATTAAAAATACAATGTTTAATGTAGAATTGGTTTATAAATTTAGTAGTTCTTGTCAACTAGAATAAGATATCATTGTTTATTTATGTTTGTGTTAAGTTGATATGATTAATTTGATGAGATATTCGTTTACTGAAAGAGACTTTGGATTTTATCGATTACAATCGAAAGTTTAGGGAATCCAAGTGGTAGTCACATATACAGCGTTAATGAACATGCGATTTACAAGAAAATTATTGTAAGGTATTTAGATATATAACAGTTGACAGAAGGTATTATTTTCTAGAGCCTTGACTTGAAATTAAAGTTAGATCATGCTAGTTTGGAAGAGTTAAAGAAAACATAACTTCGTACAGAAGTGCTGCTTTCGGCAGGTTTTGCAATATTTTTATCGGTTGTATTTGTAAGACATAAGTCTCTGAACTTAATTGTCTGGGGATATAGTGCAGTATCCTCGCGTCTTATTTAAAAATGATGGCGCTGATAACTTTCAACTTAACTCCGAATAAACACAGGAATGTTTTTATTAGTCAAATGGAGGTACAAATTTAATATCACTATATGTAACTTAGATCTGCCTTAAAATCTGTCTCAAATTTGTGTATACAATATAGTTAGGGACATAGTGACCGGAATTTGATTTCATTATCTCTTCATAACAGTGTAACCGGAAATTTCCCGTTATTTTCTACTGATAAACATGTTTTGGTATAAAATGGGCCAATCTGAAGCCAGAAAGCGAATGTTTAAAATGTGTGTATCTGTGGGTGTGCGTACACGTGTGCGTGCCCCCGCGCGTGAATATTTTACTTCTTTGCACACGGATGGCGAGAGAAGGTTAAATGCGATCTTAATTGCCTTCCTCGTTACTGGGGGAGAGGTTTCTAATGGGGCATGAAATAGATATACATACCTCGGTTGTTATTATTGTGTTTTATCAAAACTGTTAAATAAAAAAAGGTTTCCAAGGAAGTGTTGTATACAAACTTTCAAAAGCATAAATGGTTACAAAATAAAATAAATTTGTGACAGTCGTTATTCATAGGCATAAAGCAGTTATGGAAAACACATATTTCAGAACTTATTTCTATTTTTACTACCGTCTAATAAAAAAGAGTTCTGTTGCACATTTTCAGAATACCTTATGATAAGGTAAATAATGGGGAGAGAGTGATAGAGGGCAACATGTGGAGTAGTGAAAGAACGGAGAGATAAAAAATAGGGAAAGAAAGGGGAAGGGAGAAAGTAAGAGCTTAGAAAAGGAGAGAGCGGAAGAGAGTGGAAATGAAAGGGGGAAAGTGATAAAGTAGATGGAAATAAAGGGCGAAAGGAAAATAAGAGACACCATAGTTTGCGTAGGTTAGTAAAAATTAGCTTCGTGCTTCGTACGTTATTTATTCTATTTCCATTATAAAATAGCTCAGGAGTCTATTACTTTTGCCCATTAAGGGTTATTTAGTTCTCTTCTTACAGAGCCATCGCCAAGTGCGTGGCCGGCCCAACGGCAATTTTCTTGGCCCCACGAAACCGTTGTTTGTAGATGTATGGGAATCCATAACCCCTTCATTTCAAAAGCACAGCGTTCTTATACAAATTATAAGTACAGTATCCCAAACAGATAATATGTTGGAAATACGTGCTTTTTTGTAATTTACGCCCTCCAACCTCAAGTCGTATCGGACGATGAATGAAATGGGTGATATGATGCTCAAATGAGCCAGGGGTCCATAGAGCTTAGAGTTACCCGACATCCGTCTTCAAAGATAAGGGAAAACTCCGGGAAAAAAAAACTTATCCAGGTAACTCACCCTGACCAAGATTCGAACTTGCGACCTCTTGAACGTAAGGCAGACAGGCTACCATCTACGCTAACGAGGCGGGCGCGTTCTGTTGTTCCACCTCATATGTCGCACTTTCGAACATTAGCACCAACAGTCGTAAATTCTTCATGGCGTAACAAAAACTAAAGGAGGGCCGGTTAAAATTATCGAAGACGAAATTGTGGAATTTAGCTCGAATCGTCTGGTTGTAGTTCCTGAACTACAGCTGTCTTTTAGGATTTTGATTTTAAATTGTTTAATACCACAGTAAGCTGAGATTTTCCAAATCTTCTGATTGCTGTGTAAGCTTTCTCTGAGATTGTGTTCTAACTCTTCTCCGATGTCTTCGAGTTTTTCATCTATTAAGAATTGACTTCCGATTTCTATTCAGAATAGAAGCATTTTCCGTAAATCTATTGAGAAAATTTCGAAACATTTCTTCGTGAGGCTGGCATAATTAACAGGGAATTTTGTCTATAAATCACAAACGCATATTTCTATGGAAGTTTGCTCTCAGATAGGAATTTCGTATACCTTTTTGTTCTAAATTGTATGGAACTTTTGCCATTATAAAAACTACTAAATCACTAATATTAAATCATGTGCTTTCACAATAATTAACCTCTGTACAGAACTAATTTTGATAGCTGGCACATAGAGAACCGAAGATGGGAGTAGGGCAGTACCGGTTAGAAACAGCGAAGTGCTGGGTGAGAAATTCGTAATATGGTCACGTGTGCCAAAAGAAGGAGGCATGAATTAGTAAAACATAATAGTAATAGGGTAGCGAGATCTCATTTCTTGAATAAAAGAATAGTTTTTGATTATCTGTTTATATATTAGGTATAATGCACATTGTATAACTTCAAAAAGTTTCCACAGACAACATAATTGCCAACTTTGACTATAGCGGCTTATAGATATACAATACCATTTTGGTTTTCTTGCTGTTATTGAAGAACAAAGTTTGTTCTCTTTTACAACAGAAACTACAGAAATATTTTTACTACTGCTACTGCGCCGTGGCATAGTGGGCTAGAGCGTCGTACTTTGGTTCCCAACCACGGAACGCACCTGGGATCGATCCCACCCGTAGTGGGATACAGATTCTAAGTCCCGTGTATAGGACCGGTGCCCACTGAGCATCGTGAGGAAATTGAGGAGCTACGCTAGGTAGAGAATTCTGCTCAAGAATGCCAACTTCCCGGTTGTGGTTGCCGTAATGCTGATATCTCCACCCCGTATCGGTTGGATGATCACCCACCTCTGCCTTGGATATGTGGGCGTGAGGCCGGCAGTCGAGTTAAAGTGTTTATCGTTTACTACACCATGACATTCTTATATTTACGTTATTGTTACCAATATTTCATACACACGTATATATAAATACAAATGTAAATTAGTTTTCCAGTATTATTGAAATAGCAATACAACCAAGCAACATTTAAACTGCTAGCTAACGCTAGAAGCGTTTGCCTTATAAAGGAGTAAACACAATTTGCATACCAAATTAGTATTACCCATTTAACAGTCACATTCCCTGAAGCAACACCATTTTCATGTTTTATCATCTACAAGCGTAGGATAAAATAACCCACAGTTTTAGATATATTTCGTTCTTATTGATGTATCGAAATAATAAGTAATAAAAATAGCCGCAGAATACATATTTTAAGTTCATTTAGGAACTTCTGAACTGATTTAGAACTAATTTGTCCAAAGAATATTGTTACTAGCTAGTTGTAATTCCCAACCAAGCGTGGGGTAAACCCAAATTTATTCAAGGTTCAATGTAAATAATAAAAAACTGCCCACTGAACGATTTCTATGATACGCTTATGTTTCACAAATAGTCTTCCTTTATGATCTAAGACGAGGCTGGGAATGTTGCCAAAACAAATGACTATTAGTTTTATTGCTTTCCTTGGCTCACTCCAGTGAAAGTTGTTAGCTTTACTTCTGAAGTTACCCAGACGTTGACTATCCAAACAAGGTTCATTTTCTTTCTATTAACAGCTCTAATGTTGTTAAGTGGCCATTAAATTGTGCAAGTACAACAAGAAACGTGTATGTGTTTTTCGTTGTTTCTTTTAATGTTTGACATTTCCAAAAGGAATAGATTTTCTGAAGAACCTAAAATGATGCTGTTATATGTGTTTGCTTTATAGACAGTATGTAGCATTTTACAATAACTAGCCAGAAACTGTGAAATGCAAAAACGTTGTTATGCAAGATTTTTGTTTTAAAGTCAGCAAATTTATACTAAAATCTTTTGTCCTTTCAAGATGTGTTTCTGAAAAGCTTGTTTATTGTAGTTTGTTCATTGCTTTATAAATACATGTTATCATGGAAATATAAAAAGTATGTCAAAATTGGGTATTCAAAATGATTAAAAGTAGAAAGCTTCGTATGTCTTTAATTTCAAGTAAATAGCTATAAAACCTCTTTCCTGAAAGCGTAACAAGTATATACCACGTGAAAAACTTTAAAACCTTAAGTGACCTTTTCGTTTTACGTGATCTCTTTCAAAGGATTTGTTATATCATGATCATTGTAAATTAAAACCTTGATTTTAAACTTAAGAGTACTCCGTATGTGTATGAATTATTTCCATTGTATTAACTAATTACGAGTGCTCGTCAACAAAAAACGAGGCTGATTTTTCTTTCACAGATGTTAATTACTGCAAATCAATGTTTAGATAATCTTTTCTAAAGTAGTTCCCTCCTACTTCAATTCACTTTTTATAGCGTCTCTGCCAATCATTGAACACGTGCTGCCCAGGTCCTAGAGAATCGCCTCACTTTTCTTGAACACTGCTTCAGAATCCTCAAATCGAATGTCCCTAAGCTTTGCCTTTAGTGATGGGAATAAAAAAGAGTCATAGGGAGCAAGATTGGGCTATAAGGTGGATGCGGTACACAGGTAATGTTGAATCGAGCCAGAAACTGCATGACTTGATTTGCGACGTGAGGCCGTGCATTGTCATGACGAAGTCGCCGCCCAGTCCGAGAAAGCTATGGTGTTTCTTTGCAATGTGCTTCCTCTGTGTAGCCAATACTGACGTGTATTATGCTGCTGTAACAGTAGTGTGAGGGGAACTGCACGCTTGTAAATCATTCCATTACAGTCAAAAAATGTGATCACCATCACTTTCCCTGCAGGTGGAACAGCTTTTGTCTTTTTTTGGTATTGCAGAACCTGGCTATTTCCATATTGTGCTGGCTTGTTTTCCTTCAGGATATTAATGATTCAACCATGACCCATCACCAGTGATAATCGGTTTAAAAATGCATCCCCTCCATCTGCAAAGAGACGCAGCACCTCCATTCGCACAACCTTTTGTTCGGGAGTTAACAGATGTGGCACCCAACGAACACAAACTCCGGTCATATGGAGATGGTCGTTCATATTTGTAAACACACTGCCATATGAAACTCTCAACACTTCACTGAGGTTGTGTAATGTTATACGTCGATCCTCTCGGACAATCAGCAGCTGTGTTGATGTTGGCTTCAGTCACAGCAGAAGCGGAAATCCTGGCCCAACTTGCTTAACACTGACAAGTCTTTGAAGTCCTTGAACCACCTAAACACTGTTGTACGAGGTAGTGCATATTTACTATATACTTGCTTCAGCTTTTCATTAGTTTCGGTGGCAGTATGGTTTAAACGAAAACAGAATTTAATTGCACTGTACTGATCCTCTCGCGTCACCTCCACTGTCTCGTATGCGAAATGCACATAGTCTACAAAATAGAGCATTACTACCAATCTACTAATACGAGAGTGCTGCCGCCTATCGACATTATACATTAAAGCCCGATTTTTTTCAAATATTTATGTTACAGATACGAAACTATCACGGAAGCTACAGGAAAAAATCAGTCTGTCTATGTTGGTCAGCCTTCATATTTATCATCGGATAATGTGTCATGATTAAAGGAAAAAAATAGAAAAATATAGCGCAGTGCAAAACTATCGCTATTATTGTATAAAATACTTTAGAACCGCTTATTTAATATTTTTAAGTTAATTGAGATAAAAATTCGGAGATTTTGTTTTATTGCATATTTTTCCGTAGGTACAATATGAATTTTAATGGCATGACTTGAATTTCCATAAAATTTTAATGATTGGAAGCGAAAAAACGAATAACTTCCTATTTCATAAAAATATAAGTATTAAACGTTTCAAAATATAACAAGGAATGTTTCGAAAATGGATAAGCCCATAAAAACGTATTTGAGCTGTGTTTTGCGCCTTAAGGAGACCTACATTTTGTGTCAGTAAGATTTTGAATATTTATTATGGTTAACCAGCTATTTAGGTTTAATAGAACTTTATAGGATATTCCCAGATAATCCAAGAAGTAGTTTAATTTTCCATGAAAGTAGCTTACACAATTTCAATTTAATCAACTCCTTAGAGGTATTTCAAGAAAATTACAACATTTGAAAGTTATTCATGTTAGATTACTTTCATGTCGTTTTTCAGATATGATGTTAACAGACAAATACATGCACACAGACACACACGTACAGACGGTTTATAAATATGTATTTTTAAAATTTACTTAGAGAATCTCAAAACGTGTAATTACTGTAAAATTTCGAAGTGCAACACTTCCACATAAGTGCGTAGTATAGAAAGAAAAAATCAATCTAAATCTTTACATTTTGAAAATACTGTGATGTTAGTTACAGTTCAGCGAGTGAGGAGGAGTGTGAACGATTTGTGTTAATGGAAGCACTTAAAGTTTGTTAACGGCACTATAATCCCCTGTCGCGTGTAGGGAGCCGGTGGAGAGGCGTGTATTGCGGGTTGTGTACTTACAGGTTAAAAGCATGTGTTATGTTTCATTTTATGAGCACAAGCTGAGAAACAGGTTATAAAAATATACCTAGGTCTTAATAGAAGAGCATATAACGCATGACTAACATCATTTGTGTGACACATTTATATTGCGATTGTTTGCACTGGAGGACTTTGAAAAATTAATTCATTTAAAACGAAACATCTTAAATTTGGCCTATTCTAGATATTCACTGTGAAGTTCTGTGAGAAATATAAAATCCATGTTATAATTAGGCTGACAACACAGCCAAAATGTTCATAACATTAAAGTGGAGGCAGCTCTTAGGTGATTTGCTCTAAATAGAGAGGATATTCTGATGTATTTGGCTATCGCTAGACTTCAATATTCCTACTAGATAGAAGTAGGGAAGCAAAGAATTCTATCCCAGTTAATGAAGATATGGTTGCTATTCCCCTTCCATCCAGTAGGAATCGATTCATATGTAACTTCAGCCAATCAGAGACGTCACAGTAACTTCTCTGTGTCATTTGCGCTCGCAAAATATTTTTAATTTAAATTAGAACGATTCATATTATAAATTAATAAGAGCATATTAATGCTCATATTAATGAGCATCGATGCTCAAATGAGCCCTTAAATGAGTCTATAGAGCTTTGAGTTATCCAAAATTCGTATTTAAATATAAGTAAAAGCTCTGGAAAAGCAATTTATCCAGATAATTTACCTCGGCTGAGATCTGAACTCGGTAACTCTTGAATGTGAAATGTGCTACCCTGACACCTCAGCAAAAATTTAATGCAATTGTAGAATTCCGTTGATCTGTTTGCCTCAGCTGCTTAAACACTGGCGTACTGTTTTTCAAGTTTGCCGTTTCAAACCCGTTCGATGATTTAAATTTACTTAAAAGCGACTGTTAGTAGATTTATTGTCGTGTAGGGACGACAATTCTGGTACACATGCGGCGCTGAAGTGTTCCTGCCCATTGACAGTGATGTTAATAGAACATTATTATTATTTGTAGAGTTCTAACTCAGTTTTGTTAGCCTCCATACCTGAATACCTAGAGAGAAGGAACGTTGCAGAGAAAGGCCTTTTTTTAATTTACGTCCGCCCCAACGTTAAGTTATATCGGACGGTGAATGAATTGGTTGAAATGATGCTCAATGAGTCCAGGGTCCATGCAGCTTAGAGTTATCTGACATTCGTCTTGAAGGATAAGGGAAACCCCTGGATAAACCTTATCTAGGTAACTCACCCTGACCGAGATTCGAACTCGCGACCTCTTGAACGCGAGGCAGACATACTACCATCTACGCTATCGAGGCTGGCGCAGAGAAAGGCTGAGGAAATAATTGAAGTCAAGCGCTGGTAGCTTAGGTACCTAGAGTTTCTACTTCAGTTTCATTAACTGCGACGTGAATTCAGTGCAGCAATAGGAGAAAAGAAATTAGGGACAAATCACGTCTAAAATTATTACACCAGTCCAAGTTTTGCAACTAGAAGTTGAATAAATGAAACAACGTGGGGTGAATGGAACAGATATGCGACGATGGCTCCAGCGTTGATTCTGACTTTGAAGCTGATAATGAAAATTATATATAATTTTATCCATTTCAAAAACTTAATAGGATGGTGTGAGAAGTAATTTTATCTTTTAATAATATAATTTTATTCTCTTACGAAATGTATATACAGCAAACAAATAGTCACAATTTCTTGAAAGTATTATATTATTTGCGGTTTCTCACTAATACTTGATGGATTACTCTTTGATGGTGGAATCCCTTATTAACTTTTTATTTACTTAACAAAACCTTTAAAAGAAAATTTTTAAACCGAAATAAAAAAATAAAAAATTTAAAGATAAAGGTAAAAATCTCTTTCATGCTAAAAATCTTTGTTTTGTGTTACCTACCGAAAGCAATATTTGAAAGTTCTTATTTATGCATCTGTGAATGCTTGTGTATGAGAGAGAGGCAAGAGAGATAGGGAAATGGAAGAACAGAATAACTTCCCTAAAAACGAAAAATAACAAATCCTCAGTTGATTTAGAAAAAGTTCAAGATTTTCACCAAGTTTTCGTACAAATTTTATGGAAAAATTGGGGTATCTTTTTCATTTTTTTTTTTTTTTTTTTTTTTTGGAAATTACTCTGCGAATATTTTGAAACACTGCACTTTTGAATTATGGTTGTTTAAAGATATGAATTCTTGAATTTTCTGTGAACACGCAATAAGGACGCCCTCTTTTGAATTGTTTTTTTTTTAAAAGTGGACAAAAAATAAGAGAAAACAACAGAACTTAAACCTACTTTAAATAACTAGAAGTAAGTACATCAAATAATATTTTAGTCCAACCTTTAAATTAACTGTTTAAAGCAGTTTTGAAATAGCCTATTCTGGTTTTTTCTCGTCTTCCTAATCACAGAATTCTACCTATACAATTGCGTTTTAACAATACCCGTTTTTTCGGCTTATAACGATATGCCTATGTAATTATAATATAAAAAACGATTCTGATGAACATGTACAGTTTTTGATAGCGCATATGTGAATAAGTTCAAACGTACCTGAAAGCGTGATTGCTTTACATAAATTATTCATTTTTTCCTCGTCTCTACACTCACTACTTCCTTTATGTTTGAAATAATATTATACTTTCAACAAATTATTAAGTAGAAACAGTCATTTGCAAATACAGTGTAGAAATCAAAACAATGAATAATAGAAGTTTAACAGCAAAAATAAATTTATCCCTAATACTCTCCCTCTCTGTTAATTTTAAGGCAAAGTCTTTCAAATCCGCTGTAAAAAAAGTGTTAAAATCAAATTATAATACAGTATTAAAAGAAGTCCTTTACTAACCAATACTTTGTATCAGCAATGAATTATTATAATGCTATCAGATTTGTTGACATCTGTGATAAGTGCACGAGAATTTAAACTGATATAATCCGTTTATCATATAACTCTTTATTTCAATCTTACATGAAGTCATGATTCACAATAACGAAATAACTTTCATTTATAAAGAAAAATAAATGTTTCCATATTACTTTACCTACAATACATCGAAAAAATTACTTCTTTTGGATTCCATTTCCTTCTGAATTTTCTTAAACATATTGTGGTCAATATGAAAATTAGCACAACATAGAGAAACCGCGAAAACGTTATGTGATTTGGCTTTTAATCATGCATATTTTTTAAATATATTTCATTTAGTGTGGTAGACTTTCCAGAAGTTTTGTTTGGAAACTTGGTGCAGAGTAAATTATATATAGTAGTGGCCCATTATTTTGGCATCCTTATAAGTGAACGTTGCTTGCACAAATTAAAATACTTTCAAATGCATTTTGTTATTCGATTGAAAATTATATTCTGTACAGAAAAGTATGTTTAATTTTTATCTGTTTATCTGTTGTTGTTTTTTTTTCATGCCAATAAAATGAAGTATCAAGTCAAAAGGATCACTTTCGACACTTGCCTTTTTTGGAAATTAATTATTTCTTCCATACTATATGTGTGTAAATTAAGGTTTGAATGAATAGAGCCAGATTGAAAAATTCAATGTCATAGCTGTGAGTTGAACCACGTATCTCCCAGTCTCCGTCCGGTTGCTCTTAACCAATGGGCTACTATGGCCAAAATGCCTATATGGCATTAATCCTAGGCAAGAGAGAGAAGGGTGAGTTTGGATGAGTACAGGAAGAATATTTCTAAAAGGGATAAGAGGTAGGAAATGTAGAATTTGTGAATTGTGTGGGGGAAAAGAAAGCATAGAACACTATGTACAAGAATGCGAGGAGGTTGCAATGTGGAGAAAAAGGTTTGGGAGGAAACATGGGAGAAAGTAGAGAAGAGGATAGCAGCTATAAAAAATGCTAACGGGCAGGGAGGAAAAGAAGGTAGGAAGTATTGGTGAGTTCTTGCAGAAAGTAAAAGAAAAATGGGCCGGAAATGTAATGAATATAAGAAAGGAAGATGAGGAGGAAGAATGGGACTAATTAAGTAACAAGGAGGCGTGGAGGTTAAGAGCTACCTGGCAGAACAGAACACCAGGGTGTCATGTAAGCCAAGGTAGACGTTCTAAATTGTAAAATTTCGGAATATGCACAGTAAAAATCTAACCTAAAGAATCTCTTTAAATTCTCCAACTGACTCGTTTGTTTATCTGTAAACCACATATACAATGAGTCCTCATATACAATGAGATGCGCACATTTTTTGTGGCGATTTGCTGTGACGTAAGTACTTAAGTCCCAGGCTTCATAGCTGAAGCACAATTGTTTTGGGTAAATTGATGGAAATTAATCATTTCTTCCACACTAGCTGTGTGTACGCTAAGGTTTGGATGAGTAGGGACAGACTGAAAAATTCAATGTCATAGTTGGGATTTGAATCATGGATCTCCCGGTCTCCATCCGGTTGCTCTAAACCACTGATCTACTACAGCCAACGTGCCGACTTGACATTAAATTTTCCAACTGACTCGTATGTTTCCCGGTAGACCACTAGGGCTTCTCATATACAATGAGATACGCACCTTTCGTTGCGACTTACTAAGCTGTAAGTAGTTAAGTCGGCATGTTGCCCATAGTAGCTCAGTGGTTTAGAGCAACCGGATGGAGATCGGAATTCCGTGGTTTTAATCCCGGCTATGGTATTGAATTTTCCAGTCTAGCTCTACTCATCCAAACTTGCCTTTTTGTCTAAGTGACTTATCAAAACTACCAAAGCGGGCTTAAACAAAATGTATTGAAAATACTCTTTGTTATCACGTGACTCTCCATTTTATTTACTTGAAAGGAATAAACAGTATACTAAAGTTAAACACTATTTTAGAGGATATAATTCTCTAGAAAATAATAAAAAATAAATTGCCAAAATATTTTATATTGCACGCCAGACTTCAATTAAAATACACCATAGGGCCAATCCACCATAAAAGATTTATAATGTTTCAATGCGAGTAAATGGAATTACAGTTTTAACCACTAGTGGTGGTTAAATCCCTATACCCATTTAGTTCACAACGTGATGAAATCAATCTGCTTCTTCAGCCTTGAAATCTACATACACCTCCGGAAATGAAATATTGGCCAATATACACGCCGTTCTGAATTGAATAAACGTGAATGGGATAGAGTTTAAAGCTGGAGAGAGTTTATAAAAGGAGCAACAGAAAATAAGGATAGTCAAAAAAGAGTAAAAAATCTGTTGTTAAAAATGGCTTTATCATCCATACCAGAAACCTAAAGAGGCTGTATCGTTTTATCCTCGTTATAGAATTATCCGCCAGAGCGTGCTGCATGAAGAGCTATTTAATTATACTTTGATAACCTTAGCAGTGTCCCTTTAAAATTTAAAATTCTCGGTCACTCCAGTTATTTAATAACTTCTGGAACATTAAGTTTTTCATTTTACATGTAACTTGTAAAGACTTCTAAAATATTGTGTAGTGTAGAAAAACAAAGACAAATCGGCACCTGGAAACGCTAAAGTGATATGGGAAGAGTAATGTTTGGTTAAAAGTAATTCTGTTAGGATTTGAATAATTAAAATTAAACCTGTTTCAATAAACATAATGAAACAGGACATAATTAAACAAACATGTAAAATATTTACTTCATAAATAAAGTGCAATCATAGTTTTATATGTTTTAAAACACCTTATATAACGATTCGTAAAACTGTTAGCTATTATTAGACATACAGTACAGGATTTTTTATTTTATTTTAAAGTTCAATTGATCACAGTACAGACATATGGTACAGGAATTGCTAGGTATTAAATCCAGGACGAAGGTAAAGTTTAAACTGTCAGTGATTACATAGGGATATTGTAGTTTACAGACAAAATCTCTATCTACAGCAGCCATGCTCAACTTATGCGAAAGAGGGGAGGGTGTGTTTGCCTCCACCTACTGTTGGCCACTGTGATGCATTCATGGGACTCGAGAACAAATCTCTCTAATCCTTGGTTACCTGAATAAGAGAAAGAGAACTGCCTCATGCAAAAAGGGAGGAAGGTAAGGTAGATCGACAAGGTGACGTCATTACCTCATAAGAGACAGGATAGGTATCACTGTTCTACATTCTTTTGACGCCTGCAGACAACATTTGGAGCAGCTTTTATTTCCCTATCAGTGACTCCTGGCCTCAGTTATTTTGCATTCTTTATAGTTAAAATGATTTGAGTTGGATAACTTACAAGCAACTGCTTAAAATGCATTTGCCTACATATTATATACCATGTGAGGCAACTGTCCCTATTTACTTTTGAATTTATGCAACGTGCTAAGCAACACGTGTGACTAACGCCATTCTTGAATGTCTCCTAATGGATGATTTGTAGAACAGTTTATAGAGAAGAGGTAGATAAATCAGTACATAATTTTAGTAAGGGGCAGAAAACAATCACTATGTATGTTGATTCCAAAAACATCATTCTTAGATAAGAAAGCTGCTGTAATAATTTTAGAGAGTTTACAAACATTTATTCATTAGCGTACATTCGCACACACCTTAAACACGCCCCTGAAGGCACACCCTACACGCATCAGTTGACAATAACATTGGAAAACAAAATAGCAGGTCTAAACAGTGGGACCAATTGGATTTAAATCTTCAGTCAACACATGTTTTCATTGTACAGCCGTGTCAAAAATACTAAGAATTAGGTAGATGGTTTTCGCCTCTGTCACAAACTACGGCAGCTTTTAGCTCATACAGTAATTGTAATGCAGCCTTTTTAATTGTTAGAACTACCAAAACGAGCTCAAAACCCTGTATGAAGCTGTAGAAAGCATTGTAAAGGTTCGAGGTGGGTCTGAGGTCCGCCATTATTTACTTCGTATAGGAACCTTCCCTCACAACGTAGCGTTGGCTAAATGGTATCATACATGTTATTACCTTTGTTTTATCTCTTTGTGCCTATAATTTGTAATAATAATACAAATATCTCTTTTATAACATTATAGGTGTTCACAATAATAGTCATGTTTTCCACTGACATAGTGTTATAAATGTGTAGTTTCTAGTAGATATTTTATTATAGTGGGTATTGTGCTTGACCCATTCAATCAAGTTTCAAAGATTTCACAAATGCAAAGTGAAACATAAGATATAAGTATGAAACAAAAAATTAGATTTAATGTTGCGAACATTCTGCTAAAAATGAAAGCCAACTGCGTAACATGGTTTATAACACACATACGCCACAGATTATAAGGGTCACAAAGTTAAACATGACCCCTAATAAAAGATAAAGATAGCCCGTGTTTACCCTTTAAATGTCAAGGGTTTCAACTACCTGCCGTTAGGGTGAGCTCGGCCTTACTTGTATGGCGAGCAAATGCCTATAGGTCCCTAAATATTGAATTGTAATTCTTGTCTCTTTGGCTCAAAAGTGAACCAGTAGCAACAATAAACAAATTAGTAACTAAAATACAAACAATAAAGATCGGGAGAAAGATAAAGAAACTAAACTATGTGACGTCGTTTCGAACCTAGCCTTCGTATCACCACATTCCATCAAGCTGCCACGTACTCTCTGGTGCCCTTAGAGAAAGTATTTGTTTATCACCTTGCTAGTATTATATGCATAAAGAACCGTTTATTTAAGCGTTTCGCAACTTCTTGGTTCTTATTCAGGGCTGTAAGTATTAATGGTGGGCGCGTAGAGTACTGAATAGAAAAGCAGAGCTACAATAACGGCTTTTATGCCAAAAGGGTCAATGTTTTCGCATTAGACTATAAACTGCGGGTTGTACAGATCAGAATAAACAGGGGCAGAAGACTCACCTGGTATAGGAGAACGTGCTTCCCTGAAATCTCATTAATAAAATAAATCCATGGACAATAGGCAAATGTTGTTTAAAATTTTCAAATAATGTTCTTTATTATGTAGTTCTGGTGGATGGGGTGAGTGATGGTGCGTAGAAAATTGTATCAAGTGATGAAAACAAACATTGTGTGGATTAAATGGGTTTCCGGAAGTGACTCCTTTGTATTACCGCTCAACTTTTGTGACTGTTATTGAGTTTTACGCATTTTTTTTTAAATTTTGTTTAACTTCGTGGCACATATCCTGATAGCATGTAGATACTCATTAGATTTTCAACCAATCACAGTCGTTATTAAATGAAAATATCACAATCTCTGTAACACTTCCTCCTTGCGTGATAAACATAGCTGCTCGTATTTAATGCTCTATCTTACTGCAACAAAAAGAAACGAGATTCCTAAATTGTCTACAAATTAAAAAACAATATACGTACTGCTTCCTAATTTACGTTCAACATAGCAAGCAATGAACACATTCCTTCCAATATAATAAATTTGATAACTGTGTTCCTTAATTATGCTTGTTACAAAACAAATTATAATCAGTAATGTTGGTCATTATCTCTCTGCAGTATTAGATGCCCAACTCTAGCTTCCGTTGCCAGAACGATTGGAGTGTGACCATGTGATTCTGATTTCTTTTCAAATAACACACACTGTATTGTAAATATTTATGCCTATTTTGATATCGTTGATTTTGAGGCAAATCACTTTATTTGAAATATTTCTAGTTAATATTTATTACCAATTCCTCTAGACAAGTTGCCTTGTCATTTTGTGACTCGCAAATTTATTAATAACTTGGGTATCGCTCATGGTGATCCCCATGATAATGTATGTTATACGCTCACAGAAATGCCACTGAAATAAGTAGATATTCGGCATATTTTCAAAGACAGTCACCATATACACTAATTGGTTATTTAATAACCAAATGAGGCTTAAACCGCATTATTCGCCACTGTATGGATATGTTCAAGAAGTTCCTCCATCAAATTAAAAAAAAAATTGAACTCAAAAGGGAGTTTACCAACTACGTTCTCGACCATCCAGTATTGAACGACACAAATTAAATGGGTGAAATGTTTCTTATAAGGCTGTGGGATCATACACATTAGCCATACAACATTTATCTTTGGAGAAAATTCATCTTAATCGAAATTCAATTTTGGAGCTCGGCACTCACGATTTTGAAAGCGTTAAAACAAGATTCTACATATAGGATTATGTTGACAAAGTTGCAGTGATAGAAACTGAAGCCACTTTCAAATACTCAGCGATCGGAGTATTCCTTAATTCATGATTTAAAAGGTTAGGTATAATATATATGTATATATACAGAGTTGAGTAAAAACACACCGACAACACTTAGTATGTTGCGCTGTTGTGCAGAGCAGCACGCTGATCATTTTTGGGACACCTTGTCTGGAAACGCACGGTTTGGATGCTGCAGAACACCAAACTTGAGAACTGGTGTCCTAAGTGCATGTTTGAGCGGACGAAAATCCATGTGTGCAGATCGTTGGAAGTCACCAACAAACGTTTAGAGTCAAGCTATGGGCTGGAATAATTGTTGACTATATCATTGGTCCGTATCTACTCCAAAACAGGATCGTCTACCTCATTACTTAAAGATATGTTGCCTACCTTATTGGGGAACGTCCCACTATACATACGGCACGTAATGACTGAGAGAAATTTGCGCAATCACCTCAACGCTACATACCCCAATCAATGGATTGGTAGAGCGGGACAAATTCCATGGCCAGCATGATCACCAGACCTGATACCACTAGACTATTTTCTGTGGGGTTATATAAAAACCATGGTGTACGCTACTCCTGTAACGTCAGAGTAGGAGCTCATTACACGAGTGCATGGAGTGATTGCCATTCTTTCAGGTCAATCACACTAACTGAAGCATGTACGTCCAGCTCAGCTCCATCAATGAAAGCATTGACATAGGAGGTACCCAGTTTGAACCCTTTTGTAATGTTAAATTGCTGTTTGTTGTATACCGTTTGTTCGTTGTATTGACGACATGTGGAAGGGCCACGTTGATGGTTTACTGCGCCCAAACCGTGTTTTTCCGGACATGAGTTCCTGCTTGGAAAATGATCCGTTTGCCGTCCTGCACAACGTACTGAGCATTGTCGGTGTTTTTCTGATATATATATATATATAACATGTGATTTACCTACATTAGACTTTTAATAAGTTAGGGCGAGTTACTTGGATGTGGTTTTCGTTCGGTTTTTCATTATACGGAAAATACGAATGCCAGGTAACTAAGCTTTAGAAACTGCGAGTCCGTTTGGACATTACTTCAAACATTTCGTTCACTCGTCTCCGATATGACGTATTTGGTTATATAGTTTTAAACTAAAAAAATAGTATTGGTTGCGATAGGAAGTGGTATAATCAATAATGTGACTTTGTGGGTTCGTAAAATTAAAAGTCCAGGTTGCAGAAATTCAAAAATGGTCTTTAATATCCGTCGAAAGACAGTTTGTACAGAATGACGTAACATATACCAACACAATCTGTCGTGGCTTCTCTGCACTCGTAAATAAACAAAAGAGTTCACTTTCAGATCACAGCTGCACGCGCACAGTTATCGAGTCCAGTTACGACTGTCCCTGACAACTAACCGCGGTTTCTTTATATAGCTCTACTCATTGTTCTAGAAGTTAGTGTAATGTTCTGTAACAATCAAGAAAGTGAACCTTCCAGTCATCTGTCTCTTTCTTTCTCTGTTTCGGCAAGCTTTTATTTCCGCGCTACACTGTCTTTTTGAGCGTGCCGGCCGCGACCATTGCAACAATGCTCGCGACAATAACAATAATTTTCACCACAACTTAAACAAAAATTGTGTAATTTGCCTAATCAGATAGGTATTATAATTTGACTTCCAGCCGGTAATTGATTTTTTGCCACACTGACGTTAGCTGATTCTAATGCTGCAAGAAA
Organism: Mantis religiosa; assembly: GCA_030765055.1. Lineage (NCBI taxonomy): Eukaryota > Metazoa > Arthropoda > Insecta > Mantodea > Mantidae > Mantis > Mantis religiosa. Next base: position 185,011,148 of record CM060947.1, read on the forward strand.
CCTCTGTTTCAACTCTACTGAGTATGTAGGTAGCAGTAAGATGGTTTTTGCCCCCCTCGGCAGCCTACATAGTAGCATGTCTACCTCACGTTCAAGAGGTACCAAGTTCGAATCTCGGTCAGGGTGAGTTACCTGGATAAGGTTTTATCCGGGGTTTTCCCTTGTCCTAAAAGACGAATTCTACGAACGGATAACTCTAAGCTCCATGGACCCTGGGCCCATTTGAGCATTATTTCAGCCATTTCATGCATCTTCCGATATGACTTAGAAAAGTTAAAGGACGTAAATTACAAAAAAAAAAAAAAAAAAAAAAAAAAAATGGTTTGTTAACACATTAAGTTGTCATTGTTGGAATAGTTAATTTTCGACTGCCTACCGCAGGACAGATTGCGTCAAAGCTGTACCGATTCTTCATAATCCTAACTATCGCGTGTGTCAACCGTATTCCTTTCGTTAAACAAACATCTGTGTTGAATCTGACTTTACCACCAGAAGAAGATTGTGTCAGAGGAAGCGTTAAGGCCAAATCTTCCCCTACATCTTCTGTAACCATTGAATCGTGCATGGCAAATTCAGCACATTTGCGGAAGCTTCCATGTGTTGATTTTTTCGTTTCAATGCTTTCAAAACAAGAAATGGTATCTCCATCTATCTGCGCATATAGAATTTAGACTTTCGGAGTTACTATTCAAATGCTGTGATTCATTACACTTGTGTTATTTTACTCAATTTTACTTTTTGTGTTCTGCATTCTACAGATCAACATACACAGAAAAACACACATACGCATATATTTGTAAATTTCTTTCAGTTTTATTTTCTTTAATTTTATCTTTATTTTGCTATATTTGTTGTTGTTTGCTTTTTTTCAGAGGAAATTCAAGCAAGTACTTTCAACGAAATATCGTAGTTTGTTTGGGCTAATAGTATACCTATTAATGAAGTAAACAGAAAAAAATGATTTATAGATACAAGTAATTATTGCTCCTTAACATGCGTGATCAATATAGTGCCTTGCTATTCAGTCAACACAATTATAGATTGTTAATTTACTATTTATTCATTTTCTCTGAACATATCAACTTTATGATCTGAAAAATCTTCCAATAAAACAAAGGCGATATATCCCGACAAACTTATAGCCCTAGATGCTGCTAGAGAGCGTTACAGGAAATTACATTTTGCATCCCCTGCTGGTCGCATTCTTTGAATTCCAAAGCCGTCTGTGTATCTGGAGAGTCCGCTTTATCAAAGCGTGTGGTTTATCAGATGTTAACATATCGATTGTGCGGCGCTGAACGTTACATAGAATGCAGAAAGATGCGAAAGAGGACGCAACATATAAAAGGAAACAGAAATGCCGACGCTTCCCTATTGAAAAAATGGTTTAATGTAAATAAGCTGAGCGTCTCTGAAAAGAGAACCCCATGAAAGTTTCATGAGGATGTTTGTACTCCTAGAATATCCAAGTTCAAGGCAAAGTATTCTTCTTTGCTCCGAGATATATCTTAATAAAGGGGAAGGTACCTTTTGGATGACCCAAATGTAGCGTCAGGAAATCGCAAATTTTTAACAAAACTGCAACCAAAACATACCAAGAAATTCTTAAATTGCTTATAAAACTAACAAATACCTTTAAAGAGTTTTTCGGCTTCAAATAACATTTGATTTTACAAAAATTATTCATATAATGGGTAAAAAATAGTATAAAATCATAAAAATGTGAGCAGGTAACACTGTAAAAAGGACGAATTGAAAATTCGAGGTCCTATTTTATTCTTTGAATACTTTCCTGAGTTTTCAACGCTTTGGGTTTTAAAGACCTAACTAAGAAGGTAACTCTTAAGATACATTAGCTAAATACGAGGGCTGTTCAGTAAAGAATGATCATATTTTTTCGCACTAAAATTTAATTTTATTATATTCAGTTAGCTTAATGTGAAACAAATACGCCGTAGGAGTTTCATTGTTGGTACTCCTGGTTTCTGCTTGTGAGAACCAAGGAAATTCAGACATGTTCAGTATCGCCTACCGCTGCAATAGAGGTAGCATGCAGTTAAAATTTATGTTAGAGCAAGATCCGGAGTTCCTTTCAAACGTAACCACTGCTGATGAAACTTGGCTACATCATTTTGATCTTGAGAGCAAACAGCAAAGCTCAGTGTGGAAATCTCCTTCATCACCAACTCCCAAAAAAGCAAAGGTGGTTGCTTCTGCTGGGAAAGTTATGGTCATCTCATTCTTTGATATTAATGTAATGGTTTATCAGCATGTTGTACCTGCACACACGTCAGTAACTGGACAATACTACAGGGATGTCCTGAAAACATTGCAAGTCCATATCAGACGTAAAAGACCACATTTCCATGAAGCAGGCTGGATACTGCACCACGATAGTGCGCGGCCGCATATTGCCAATGTTGTTGCTGAATATCTTGCAAAAATCAACGTGAAGTACATGCCTCACCCTCCCTATAGTCCATATTTAGCCCCACGTATCTGTTTTCTATTCACTAACTTGAAGAAACGCCTTCGTGTGAGGCATTCTCCATCATCAGAAGCAGTGGTGAAGGCTGCGGAGGCAATTTTGAAGGATCTCTCAAAAATGCTTTTCAGCATATCTTTAAAGACTGGCAGAAATGCTGGGACAAGTGTATCGCATTCTGAGGAGACTATTTTGAGAAGGACCATCAAAATTATGAAGACGAGTAAAGCTGCGTTTTCAAAAAAGGGTTGTGATCATTCTTTGTTGAACAGTCCTCGTAAGTTAAATTAGAAAATAAATTAATTGTAACATAATACCTTTCCTTCTTAAGAGGTTTGTTTCGCTTCAATTCAGCATTTTTGTTTAATACATACCTATTGCAACTTATGCTAAAGTTGTGACACTCCAAGAGTACAACGGGCTAGAAAAAATGACGAAGCACATTAACTTACGTCATCCAACGTTGTCATATCGGACGACGAATGAAATGGGTTAAATGATGCTTAAATGAGCCCAGGGTCCATAGAGCTTATAGATACCCGAAATTAATCTTTCAGGATAAGGGAAACCTCGAAAATATACCTTTTCCAAATAACTACCCTGACTCAGATTGGAACTCGGGACCTCTTATACGGGAGGCACACATGCCGCTAGCTTCTACGCTTCCGAGGCGAACAACAATATACTTGATACAAATCTCACCTCCCTCGCTCATTAGACAACATTATTTTCCTTACGAACCCGTTACTAGAACGTGTATTAAATATTTAAATAAAATTAACATACTTTGGGTTTTAGTCTCCTTTGTAAAAAGTTAAAATCAAGACCCCACTTGGGGTCAGAATTCTAGTATTCTTAAAATTATATATCAAGGTGCTGTAGTGCCCCTAATTTTGTATGGTGTATCTGCATTCCAGGATGTTCTTAATACAAAAATGGGCAGTTAAAAAGCTTGTGCAAATTCAAAGGGGATTCATACTTCGTATAATTCGAGGATATCGTACAATCTCCACTGATGCAGCTCAGATTATAGCTAACACCGAACCTTTGGCTCTCACTGGTTTATCAACAACTATTACGAATTTAAGACATGAACGTGAATGTGCGTCTTATCTGTCTCACTTAAAACTACAAATCCCGGAGCATCCAACCACAGCAGGATACCCATCAAGTTTTGTAACCTGTTTAAAGGAAATGTGTAATTTTCATGATTATTACATATATACAGACGGTTCGCGTTACCAATTTGAAGACAATATATCTGCATTAGGATGTGCTTTTGTTGTTCATGAAAACCAAACGGAACTAACTCACTCCATGTTTAAATTGTCACCTGAATGTTCTTATTTCAGTTTCAGCTCTTAGCAATTAAAGAAGGTATAAAATGGTGTACTGTTAATGAGAACAGTGCCCGTATTCTTAGTGATTCACAATCAGCTCTACTCGCTATTAATGATAAATAAAATTTAAATTCATTAGTACATGAAATCAGACCCTTGCTGCAAAACCATCCAGGACATATTTGCATGGGATGGCTTAAATAACACAGTGGAATTTTAGGTAACGGGAGAGCTGATTGATTGCTTGGCTAAGAAGGCTGCAGAATCCAATCTTCCTGTGACATACTCTTTATGTCCTATTTCTACTGTAAGGAGAATAATACATCAACATATTCTTGAAGAATGGAACCAACAATGGCTAACAACTCCAAATGGAAGTTTAACAAAAACATTATTTTTCCCTAGTGTATATGACAGAGGAAAATGTGAAACTCTAGTACCAAATTTTGTTTTGACACAATTTTTAAGTGGACATGGCAAATTTGGTGAATACTTATTACGCTTTCATTTAACATCCAACCCCGAGTGCATGTGTGGTGAAGAATTTCAAACTGTGGTTCATCTCCTTTTCTGTTGTCCCATTTTATGGAGAGAAAGACAAGAATTAATATTCAAGCTAGACTGTCTAGGAACTGAAATTTCTGCTCCGCTCACATCTTTGCTAATGAAGCCACAACAGTATAAGTACTTCATGATGTTTATAAACTCAGTGTTTAAACGTCTGAAATAGTTTAAATTAATATGCATCAGAATAAAACATAATTTCTTCCTTCTAGTATTTAAAATATTTTTGTTAAAATTGTATATTTTTATGTACCAACACTCACCCTAATATACCACTGTGTAAAATAAGGTTCAATAAATCTGGATAAATAATAAAAAAAGAAATGAAAAAAAAAATCAAGTTGTCCAATTGCCTTTCATCAAACTGTTTCTTTCCCTTCTTAAATTTGTAATGGTTATTCTTTATGATACCGATTAAATCCATTCTGTTTTGTTTATTTCTTTTATTTATTCTTTCACTCTTAAAAGAAGTGCTTTTGGCTTTCGCTGAAAATGTGTGAAGTACGTGCCTTAAAATTAAGACAGAGTAACAAAGTCAATACTGCTCCCGTAAAACGGGTTAGATAATTATTTTGACATACCGTCATTCTGCGCATGCGTCATTTCATGTTAACAAAAACTCCGGTAATGTAAATCTGCATTTTTGCTAATTGAGCGTAAATGCTTGTGGTAAATGTATCACAAGAGGATAACAAACTACGTTCAAAATAAACTATGAATTAATTCTACTTTAAAAATATATTCCCGCATCCGAGCTGCGTAATAGCTTACAGAAAGAAATGAATAGACGTCCAGTATGCATGCATACTAAATTTATATATTTGGCAGTCCCGGTTGCCTAAATTATTACAATTCAATCTAGAATTCTCCAGGCCTTGTTTCTGAATCAAGCTTTCTCTTTTAATGTGATGACCTGGTACAGGATTTTTTTTAGAAGCTGGCTTCAAATGAATTACACTCAAACCTTTGCACTTTAAGGAATGTAAAACAATTCAGCTCCAGGTCCAGTAGCAAACAAGTAAAAATAGTTCGGAAAGGTAAAGTCAGACGGAAAAATTCAATGCCATAGCCAGGATTGGAACTACGGATCTTCCGGTCTCCGTCCCGTTGCTCTTAACCATTGAGCTACCATGGCAACCTGCCAGTTGACATTAAGTTCTCCAGCTGACTCGTTAAGGAGTTCCCATATACATATTGTACAACTAACTTAATGGCGATTTATCACGCGTAAGTGCTTTAAGTCATGGGCTTTATTGGCAAACCACCATTTAAGAGCAGCAAGACGGAGACTGGAAGATCCGCGGTTCAAATTCAGGCTGTGGATGTTTTTGTATGACTTTTCAAAATTTGGCCTCCACATGGCTAATGTGAAAGAACAATTAATTGCCAAGTAAAAACAGGTTTGAGCGCTGCATGTAAACGCCAAAATACTTTAGCAAGGAGGGAGATGGTTTATCTCTGAACTTCTTGCCTTATAGTTCGGTGCATTTCAACCTTAACTCCTTCCTTTCTTTAGTGCTTAAATATTTCTATGCCTGGTCACTAATAATCATAGTTTTCAAAGCCTCTCCAGTGCCTTCAAATGACAATACCATACTAATGATAGGAATAAAAGGATAATTTTATTTATTCTATTACGTTATGATTTATTACAAAAAACAAATTTGTCAGAAAATACGCTATTAAGGAAACAGTTTAACAATTTATCAGCACAGCACTATCCGTAATCGCCTTGGCTTGGTAAAGCTTGTGTTTTATCCATCCTACCACAGATTTGGCGATACGCACTGAAATTCTCGATGTATCGGTTCCATTCATGCCAAATCTATTCTTTATTGATTTCAATCCCACAACGACCTTAGATCCCTCCCAAAACTATTGGTTTACTTCTCCAAAATCGCCTTAATGTATCTCAGAAACCTTTAACTTGGGGTTTTTTCTTACCTAAATTCAAAGGCTTCAGGAATGCTGTAGGGTCAAAATAATTAGACTCTACTCCAGGTAGAATGCTAACTCTACTTATTGAATTTCGACTAATTGACTTTTAACGATTTTCTAAATGGCTGTAAAATTGGGCAGAAAAACACGTGGTACATGCCGTAATTTACTGAGAAGTATAAGTAATCTTTTAAATGTACGCCTTTTTATCTTTCTCTTCTAGACATATCACACTGCGCCGCCCAACGCATCACTTGTCTTATATGTAAATATGTCTCAAATATAACTACAAGGTATAAACTACACTAAACTCTATTCACTTCATGTGACATACTGGGATTCCAAGGTCATCCGCAGCTTTAAACAGTGTTCACAGTTCTGATGTATCGTCCACCGCTCCTGCTGTAACCTTCCATTATACATATAAAATGCGAACATCTTCAAAAGTTAATTTATATGAATTACTGAATTATGAGATGTATGGAATTATAGTAGTCTTACTTATTTCTGCGGAACTGTTTCGTGAGATTTAAAATTCTTGGAGCACATTTCTTGGCGTCAAACCCCAGCACGAATTTTCAATACAGGATTTAACTTGGTATTTTATTGTTTCTGACTGCAATGTTGGTAACATTCATTTCACTGAAACTTCCTTGTACTTCCGTATTAGATTAATGCAGAAGTAGAAGCACCCTTGGTAAATTGCCGAGTTCCCAAAAGGGATTCCGCTTATTTGTAACTTCGTATTTTGAGCCAACAATCTCTGTTACATTCTACCATGCCACAAAGGCGATTTTCTTCTGAAGTTCTGGACACACAAGATGGACCAGGGTAAGGATAGAGTAATAATCCTGTGACTTTGCGGGTTCGTGAAATCAAAAGTCCAGGTTACAAAAACAAAAAATTGCACTTTATTTCCGTAGAAACACGCTTCGTCCACATACACAACTTGCAAGGTCAACGACCACAACAAACACAGCTGTTTTCGCGCACGTGTTCAATTACCGACTGACTGACTACTGTGGCGGGCGGGCTACCTTTTTATAGATTATTCACATTCCAGAAATTTCTCAAACAACTCATCTACACACTGCACGCCCGTGCTTTGAACTAGTCACCGGCGCCGCCTCGATCAACAATGGGCTCGCGACAATACTTTCCTTGATCCTTTTCATATTTTTTTGCAAGTGCTGCAGACTACATTTTGCGAAACATTTGCACGATTTTGGAGATACTTCCGAAGTTCAGAAAGGAGACGAATTTTTAATGCAATTGCCGCAGACTTTTCTAACTCCTATTTCTATGACCACGTTCATCTTCCCGTTGATACGCAGAATCCATACTGGCTCCTCAAATGGTAAACCTAAATTTGATTTGGGATGCAAAAAAAGATGGACTTTTACATAAAGAAGCCTCAATATGAGTGTCATTTCTACTTCTCTTTTGCAGGAATGGTAAAGTAGGGTTAACTGTGGTTTTTGTAATCACACTCTCGTAATAAGCAGCCTCAATTTCACTGTTGAAGTACTTAAAATACAAAATTTCACTGAATTCTTTGAGTTGTTTAATATTTCAATTAGTATAGCTATACATAAAACTTAGATTTTCTTTAGAATACGTCCGTCAAGAAATTGTAAGTCCAACATGGAGGGCTGACAGAAGCTGCCGAAGTGGCCATACAATTGCAAAGCTGCTCACGTAGTTATTTGCGCATGCATCTGTTGCCAACATTTGCACCAATAAACCAAACATTTATGTTACAGAAGTTCGAAACTTCACAAGTGCCTCTGTTAGGAAGCAGCTGAACTTTAAAATCTGAAAATGAATATTCCACCGAAGCCCTGAAATTCAGTAAATAAAGTTTTAGGTGGAAGTGAGGTGTGATACCAGTGGTTTGATTTATAAGTTTTATTGATCTTGCACCTTTGTGCTGTGATGAGGAGCTGTGCATTCAATTTCTTTACGACGAAAGTCTTAAGAACATGAATGCTATATCGGAAGTGCGATGCCGTCCTACATATCATTACAAAATGGGATTGCACATTACAAATATTTTCGTGCAGGAGAGGACATGCTGAAGACCCAGTAACAGATGTCCTCACTAACAATATCGAGTCGTGTTGGAGATCTCTCCGGTATATCGCCTATTCACGGGCGTTCATAAAAGGGGACAATATAGAGAAGACCCCAACAATTGCTTATATATTTATTGATTACATTGCATTGGTTTTAGTGTTGGCAACAAAATCAAGTGGGGTCGCTTGATCAAAGTTGGTAACAGTGAAAGTTTTCTGCTATTCACGTCAGCGCATCTATAGTAAGTACTTTCGTACTTAGAATAATTCTTTGCTGTATAAAAGAAAATTATTTATTTCGGAGTATAATAAGGAGTATTTATACTGATTAATAATGTAATGACATGTTTATGGTTATTAGTAATGCAACTGTGGTATAGGGATGTTGGACTTAGACAAAATTTCTTGAGGGACGTATTCTAAAGAAGAGCCCATTAAATTTCGACTCTCATATCAGTAGACATATTTCCAGATTCGTGAAGTTAAAATCGGCCAGAATAAGTCTAAAATCGCTTGAGTTGGCAACACTGCCTCCAGATGGCTTCTGATTGCGAACGATGGTGCTGTTTTGTTCGAGGCATTTGCGCATGCGAATCTACGGAGGACATACTGCAATATCTTTACATAAATGTAAGTATATCTGTTAACGATGCTGTCAAATACCAGAATCAATCAGCGCCGCCGGTGTGGTGGAATGTTTTCCCACAGGAGAGTTCTTTTAGGTCCCAGTAAATCTATTGATATAGGGCTGTTGCTTTTTAAGCACACTTACAAGCCAATGAACTGGGTCGAGTTAGAAAGCATTGAATAAATCTCCGAATTTTCATTAAAACATAAGTTTATGCAGAACAAAATATGTATTCTCTTCACCCTAAATCAACGGGGGATTTGCAGTAGATAACACAACACTAAATAGAATATTTTCATTAAATTTGGCTTGCCCTTGTGTTCACCAAGCCCTAACCAACTGTGAGACCAAGAGCGGCATTGCCTTGGTCTATTCGTGACAAAGATATGAATTACTGAAAATGTGCACAATATGCTTGCGGATATCATCACAGCCAATAATACTAAAATGTAAATTGTTTATATATAGGTATACCCATATTTTTTTATTTGTCTGCTCTATGTTCTAGTATTATGTTTGTTTACGGACTATGACGTGTCCAGACTTAGTAAGAACAATTATGCGTGGAATTATGAGACAAGGCATTTAGGGAGAGGAATAACCAATTTTTATGCTGAATCGTAAGATATAGCTCTATTCATTCACATATTTCTGCATCTGAACAATTCCGTTCTTCTCATACGCAACTAAAACTCATCACAGAAGAATTTGGTTAGCTTATGGCACTCAGGTATCAACATAACTCACACTTTGTAATATGCTGGAGCGGCTTTCTGGAAGCTTCCATGCTCCACATTCCACTAGTTGCGCCCTTGCTATGGTCCTTACTTGTCGCTTCTGTCAAGGGATGGTTTATTAAATAGGGATTCCATTCCTGCATTATGGTAAGTTGTCCCAGTATTTACGAGTAAGATGGCACCGCCGTAACGTGTGTCGCATTCGGAAGCTCCCGTGTTCGATCCCCGACACCATTAACACTGACCTCGGCTTATTCATGTTTTTTCCTGATTGGTAGGCGAAGGTTATTTGACTCTTCATGTATTATGACTAGTGTTGATGAATATGTGCCTTAAAACCTCAAAATATGCATGCAGATATACATTGAAAATTGCCAAAATATGCACTGAAACATGCACTATAAAATGGTGTTAATGTGCTGCATTATTGAGAATTTTATCACATTTAACCTAAGAATAATTAAAAGCAAAAGGATAAGTATTAATTCCAAGTGACATAAATCTTAATTATATTAAATATACAATATTGTTGCATACCAGGGTTGTAAGGGGGGTTGAAAGACTTACAAACCTAATCTACAACTGGGGGTGTAGCTATTGGGATGGTAGGGTAAAGAAAACATAAAATATCAATCTAAACCGACTAACTCTATTTTAAGAAATCTAGTAATTATACATAGTACCCCCTGAATCTAGAAGAGACCAGGGGTGCTTTGGTAACACTTGGTGACATAATAATTTAATATAATCTTACCGTTGGTGATGTGTCAGGTGTATAGCTGGGCTTGTCCAAAGATATATAATCTGCTGAGTCCGGCGGGGGTTATGGTATTCGTAGAAACACTGTCAGATAAATACTTCTGTTACCTCTCACAGAGACCGACATAGAGTCTCCTCTGACATCCCTGCGACGTTTCACACCGAGGGCTAACTCTACCAGGCTTAAATAGCGGTTCTACAAAAAGTCAATTCAGCGATTCCCACTAACTATTAATTTTGCATCATACCGTTTGCGTTATTGAGAGAATGTTTAAGCCTGTACTGACCTATTATTTATTCTGGTCAGCAGAATCAGTCTGGGTCACATGTGGATAATTTCCTTATGCCAACAGACTGCCAGTCAGCGTAATTTACGTTTGACATACATTTCTGTTAGAATCAATACATGTTACAGAATACCGAAATTTCCAAATCTAGCTCAGCCTATACACGCAACACATCCCCTTCGCCTAGATTTTGCTGCCCTCAGCAAATCCAAACGACTGGTAACAAAATTTTTAAATACATAAAATAATAATTTACACTTACATAGGCAATAGAGCATACAAACATTTACATGTACATTTTTTTTGAAAAGTCATAATTGTAACACCTGAAAAAGAAAATCAGAGGACAGGAAAATGGGAATGAGTTGATGCGGGTTGGTTTCGAAGTATCCCACGCTGAATGAAGTCCATAGTTCCGTAGAAACACACTGTTCCACCACTATGAGTTTATAGTTTTGGGAGACACTTCACAACACTTGGTCACTGAAGGGTTAAAATTGATACTTCAAGTTTGTCTAACAAGGCCCTAGCTGTCACAAGTAATGTAAACTTCAAAGAGAGACAAGTTTAATGTGCTTCCTGCTCCAGTTTGACAGTCTGTACTTAGTCTTTTAAAACAGGGAAGCTAATGAAGAACCTCGTTTGTGGCTTGCTGTTTATATGATATCGTGTTCAAGCGTACGGTGCTCTTTGGTATTGCTTGGAAAAGTCTGTACCGTACACTCTCCTTTTTACAAATTTGGCAGAACACTAAGACATTATTATAGCCTAGACGTGGGTAATCCGGTATCCTTTGTGTCAGTGATATCTTAGATATTTTTCCTTCATCATTTTCTAAATGTTATTACAGGAACCTCAAAATAGTAAGGCACACACTGCATAGTACACCACTGAAGTAAAACAGCTGACACCTTGACGTTCTGCAAACATTAAGTAGAATGTACGCGTAGAGATGTTACCACATTAAATAATATGTTTTCTAGTGCTTAACCTTCGTCAGTTCGAAGAAAAGAAAGAAGCATTTACCCTCTGATTATATTTTTCTTTAGTTTCTACGAGGGCTGGTCAATAAAGTATGATCATAAATTTTACGGTCATAATTTTTCGCACTAAAATTCAATCATATTATATTCTGTTAGCTTAATGTGAAACAAACATGCCTTAGTAGTTTCATTGTTGGTACTCCTGGTTCCCACCTGAGAGAACCAGGCAGGTTCAGACATGTTCAGTGTCACCTACCGCTGCAATGGAGGTAACACCTGAGGAACAATATGCGACTTTCAAATTCTGCTTTCGTCTCAACAAATCTTCAGTTGAGGCCTATACAATGTTACATGAGGCCTATGGAGAGTCTGTGCTTCCCTAAAGCACACCTCGAAGGTGGTTTAAAATGTTTAAAGAGGAGAGACAAACAATTTCAATGGAAGGTGGAGCCTCTGCTCCAATTACTGCTCTTACGGAAGAAAACATCAACACTGCTGCTGCCATTGTAAGAGAGGATCGACGAATTACCTTAGGATCACTTTCTGAAATACTGAACACGTTGGTGACAGAAACATTACACATGAGCCGTGTTTGTGCGCGCTGGGTTACAAGACTGTTGATTCTCGGACAAAAGGACATTCACATGGAGGTCTGCATGTAGCTAAAGCTGATGTTAGAGGAAGATATGGAGTTTCTTTCAAATGTAATCACTGCTGATGAAACTTGGCTACATCATTTTGATCCTGAGAACAAACAGCAAAGCTCAGTGTGGAAATCTCCTTCATCACCAACCCTCAAAAAAGCAAAAGTGGTTGATTCTGCTGGGAAAGTTATAGTCATCCCATTCTTTGATATTCATGGAATGGTTTATCTGCTTGTTGTACTTGCACACGCAACAGTAACTGGACAATACTACTGGGATGTCCTGGAAACATTGCAAGTCCATATCAGGCACAAAACACCACGTTTACCTGTAGCAGTCTGGATGCTGCTCCACGATAATGCGCAGCAACATATTGCTAATGTTGTTGCTGAATATCTTGCAAAAATCAACGTGAAGTACATCCCTCGCCCACCGTATAGTCCGTATTTAGCCCCATGTGACTGTTTTCTATTCCCTAACTTGAAGAAACGCCTTCGTGTGAGGCATTCTTCATCATCAGAAGCAGTGGTGAAGGCTGCGGAGGCGATCTTGAAAGATCTCTCAAAATACGGTTTCCAGCATATCTTTGAAGACTGGAGTATCACTGGGACAAGTGCATCGCATTCAGGGGAGAATATTTTGAGAACGAACATCAAAATTATGAGGATGAATAAAGGCACGTTGTAAAAAAAAAAAAAAAAAAAAAAAAAAAAAAAAAAAAAAAAAAAAAAGCTGTAATCGTTCTTTGTTGAACAACCCTCGTATGCCACAAGAATAGGTTGAAAAAAAATTTTGTACTGAGCCCATTGATTCCATGGGCAGCATATTTGTCATGGAACAGAAACATGGTTGTTCCAAGAATGTTAAGAAGCAAAAATAATGTTTACCCTCTAATTGTATCCCTCTTTACCATTGAGGGAAGAGGGGGAAGCATGTTGAAAGCTCTTCGCAACAGCAAGCCTAATGTTTCCAAGTACTGTACATTATAGGAGGTTGGCTCTTTCAAAATTGCTATTATCCAGATAACATTACACGAAATGTATGGATAGATTTTACCCCAAAAGTAATAAATGTGTATAAAATATTCACGAATACATAAAATATGCACTAACACCCCAAATATGCACAAATATGCAGAAACAGACTTGTTCTAATCTTCTTAATTTGGCATCAAATGGATATCTACCAAGTTTCATTAAGATATGAACTACAAATAAACATGCATTTGCCTATATTTCAGAACACTAATTATGCTTTTTCTGTTTTCTTCATCACCACCTGTTTGAGCGTTATATTACCAGGCAAAGGAGTTCGACATGCTGCTTATGTTTGCAGAGGTTTCTTTCCAGCGTTGGTCCGACTGGTCAAGCGTGAAATTTGCTTCAGGGAACCTCCGAAGTGTCAGGGAGTTGTGGGTGAAAATGAGCTGTTAGACGTTAAAGCTGTAAATGTTAGGGATCCTGGACATGTTTTCGCACGTTCTTACCCGGATATGACCACACCTCCAGGCTTTTCTCTCATTTTTCCCTTCATGTTAGAAGCACGAAGGTCCACATAGCCTGTGTGCAGAGCTCTGCCTAATTTGTGGTGTATCTCTGTAATATACCTTTATCATACACGGGCATTTACGACATAGTCTACTGCTTGAAACAATGTCGCGAATTCATTTACTAATTTTCTGACACACAAACGTAGGAATACATACATTTTTGGTGTGTGTTTGAAACAGAGATTCATTTTAAAACCTTCTTAAGAGGTTTTCATAACACAAGTTTTAAAGTGAATTGGCTAGTGGGTATGGTAACTTATGGAAATGCTTTATTACGAGGCCTGTCCGTAAAATAAGGTCTCCAAGGCACTGGAGCTCTGCGGAACGCTATTACGGGAGATCCGGCAACACTGGCATTTAGCATGGTTTTGCCCCTTCAAATCCCCATCACAACGAACCCGTTGCGACCATTAGCCTTGGCTGGGCAGCCGTTTGCGATGGAGCTTCCTATCACTTCCTCTGCCAAGTGCGAGTTGCATGCAGTGATCCGTTTTTTTCGTTTTTTTTTGAGTGCCAAGGACACTACCGTCATTGAAATTCATCGTCAGTTATGCGACGTCTATGGGCTACAGTCTATGAACGTCAAAAACTTGCGAAAGTAGGTCAGATAGCTCAAAGACGGACGTACGGACGTCCATGACGGACAGAGTTCTGGTAAGCCTTCGGTTTCAGCCAGAACAATTGCAATAGAAGAGCAAGAAATACTTAAAAATCGGGCTGTGTCAGTTTGCGAGCTGTGCGAACTTATCCCTGAAGTCAGTAAGATTACGATTAACAAGATTTTGACCGAAAATTTGCATTATTATGTAACTGATTTTAATGGTGGCGATCACAGGTTACCACAGCTCCACGTTGTGCACCAGTTTGGAGCAAATATTATAGTGAGCAATGAGGTTTCTCTCAGGGTATGCGCGGATGTGTGTGAGAAGGAAATTTTACAACACTGGAAAGCCCGTCTCCAAATTATTTATTCACTGCTTCTTCTTTTCAAACCTCGAAATGGAAGCTGCCGACCGAGGGTTACCAATCACGGTTTATAGTGACTGAATGCTAATTATATTTCTCGATAAATTTTGATGACCTGACAAATATTCAAGACCGAACAGGTTGACCGCTCTAATAGGCTTCACGTCTGACTCCTCTCTTGATATCGGCTACACGCCGGATAATGTTTATAATGGTTTTCTAGCCGCGAACCGTCTCCCTCGGCCTTACGCTGGAGAGTGCCTCCCTGACCACAACTGCATATGTATATTTATATAACTTTCACTCTCCAAAACTCTTTTAAAGAAACAAAGTCCTTTTGTGGCTGTTTTGGTCGCCATTGTAAACGATCCAAAGAATTCCCTATTCATATACAAGTGACAATTCCTTTAGAAACCTTCTAAGGACACTGCTCCTTTCATTCATGGCTTTGTTAGAACACTTTCCCCACTGGACTGGCCTTGGTCGTCACAAAGAACCAACATTCCTTCGACATCTGTCATGACTGCTTCTGTCAAACCATAATTTCGGTATCAATTGCAAGTTGTGTGTGAGATGGATCTCCTGGCCCAGTTCGGATGGTTCATCCTCACCCATCCCCCCTGCAGTTCAGACTTAGCACCTAGTGATTATCATATGTTTCCTGAGTTGAAGTCACACCTGGGTGGAACACATTTCCAGACCGACGATAATTTGAAAAACGAGGTTGGGCGCTGCCTGCGCATCTTGGCGGGATAGTGCTATGACAAGGGTATACAAAAACTGACACAGCACATGCAAAATTTCGTCGATCGCAATGATGATTACGTTGAAAAGTTCCGCCTTTCCATCAATGTAACATTCATTGACAATAAACATGTTTTCTATATTAAATAAAATGGAAAACTTATTTTATGGACACGCCTCGTACACATTGCCTACTTGGCTTGAATTATTGTAATGGTAGCACTGTTAGAGCAACTGGACGGAAACGAAAGACACAGGGCTTAAATAACACCCATGACTTTGGATTTTTCAGTGTGACTTCACCTTTCCATTTATTAATAACTTTATTAAGATTATAACTTATCGTTTTATCTTTATTTATTAGTAAGTATTAATAAAGTTAAAGAGCAATTCAAATTAATATTGAAAGGAAAGAAACTGATAATAACTAAAACCTAAATTAATAATATCCTCACTTAAATGCGGTCACTGTATAACAAGCGAACTATCACTGTACTCACACCATTACACACCTGAAAAATTTGATGGAACCTATAATGCCTGCTGTGTATAAACCATGTGCACCAAAAATCTTATACGGAGTAGAACTGCAGCGCCCAAAACTGAAGCCTAGAAAGTATCTCATGCGAAAATTGCAAGCAGCTGCTGTACATCCCTCAGCTTTCTTTCAAATACGGGCATATGCCATGTGAGGCCGCTATACGTCAGGGGTAAACAGTCCCTCGCGTAGAATACTATATGTTCCCAGGTATTCTGGACTCATTTGCGGGTATTTTCAGCTATACTCCGCTCCCGATGTTTGGAACCCATGCTCCACATAGAGCAGATATGATGTCATCAAGCTCTCAAGTGAATACAGTTATTAGCATAATGATAGTCCCTTCTTCTTCTTTAGCTTCCCTAGTTGTACCACTATCGTAGTGTTAGGGGATTCTTGTTACTCTATACCTTAAGGTCGGGCCTGAGGAATTGAAGCTTTAGATCGGATAGAGAATTAGGATAGGTGATCAGCCCAATGCCTGGTGTGAAAGTGAAGGAAGTGGATGGTATATATGAGGGCGAGATAATTGATAGGAAAGATGATTATGGAGCAATTGGTGGAATGCTGACGGAGGAAACCGGAGGACCCGGAGAAAACCCACCCCAGCGGCATGTTGTCACCACAACATTCACTTTGCGCTCGCCTGGGATCGAATCCAGGCTGCCTTGATGAGAGCCAAGCGGTCTAACCACTCAGCCATGGCTCGGCCACAAAATGATGTTCTTTTGTCAGTAAATGTGACAGGGTATCAATAAATCAATAAACGGAATTGACTCCTTAAGGTTAGCATTATCGCCAGAGTTAGGACTTTTAGGACCCCGAAGGAGAACACAGTTAAATGCTAAGTGATGTAATATAACCTACTACGTCATGCGTCAAAACGCTCAGGGCAGTACAAATAGTACACACCCTGCCCTTAGCGGCAGAGTAGCGGTGTTTGGAGACAGTGATTTGTTCGCTGAGAGTGAAGAATATAAGTGTCAGAAGCACGTAAACGCACGATGGACCAAGAGTTAGCAAGAAGTGATATTTTCACACAGAAGGAAGAGAATATCCAATGCAAGGTATGCTATGTAGAAATTAAGGGCACTAAACCCAAATAGCTGAGACAGCACTGTAACACTAAGAAACATCAAGCAAGGATTTTAGCAAGAACAGAGGTCAAGGAAAAATGAGAGTCAAGTGTAACTTCACCGTCTCAGTCCAATTTTTTCAGGACTTGTGTAAGATCGTGTAGCCAAGGAAATTCGCAGAAGTTACAGTGATGTAGACAGTTACATTGCAAACGTAAAGATATACTTTGAAAGGTCCAAGCAGGAAACGTAAATATAAAGAAATGGTGCCTAACGTTAATGTGGCGCCCTACCAAGTTATGACGCCTTATCTCCTCAGCCGGCTACATTTCGCTTGGGCACCTGGCTAAATGCCGCTATGCAAAACATTACTACATAGTTATAGAAATTTTTACTGCATTAGATAAGGAGCATAGTTCTGCAGTATGAGGCGCTCAGTACCTCATTTCAAGCAAATTAAACGAAGCTTTTTTCTTCATCAGAAACAGTTTTTCAGACCTGTCCCAAACCATTGTTTAACTAGAAAAGAGGGGTAATAAAATTTCCCATGTCATAGGTATTATAGAAGAACTAGCTCAATAGATAGACTCAGCAGCTGCTTGACCTGTCATGGATAAAATAAAA
Organism: Mantis religiosa; assembly: GCA_030765055.1. Classification (NCBI taxonomy): domain Eukaryota; kingdom Metazoa; phylum Arthropoda; class Insecta; order Mantodea; family Mantidae; genus Mantis; species Mantis religiosa. The sequence continues at coordinate 185,029,085 of CM060947.1, forward strand.
AACAAAATGACAACCGTACTTGAGAAGACCCAGGCTATTTTAAAATGGTAAACATTAAAAATAATTTGTTAGTGTACAAGGACAAGCGCTTACAAGGCAATGTGATCCTCAGTATTTTATGGTTTTTTGTACGTCCTACAACTTTAAGTCATATCGGACGATGAATGAAATGGGTGAAATGCTGCTCAAATGAGTCCGGGGTCCATGGAGCTGACAGCTACCCGACATTCGTCTTTTAGGATAAGGGAAAACCCGGAAAAAGACTTATCCAGGTAACTCACCCTAACCGAGATTTGAACTCGGGACCTCTTGAACGTGAGGCACACCCGCTACCATCTACACTACCGAGGCGGGCAGGTATTTTATGTCAGTACATGTTACATCTGATGTCGAGAGAAGTTTTTCAAACTACAAATATTGCTTAATTGACAGAAGGAGATTCACCTTCGGAAAGTATAAAATGTATGCTGTCATACACTGTAATAAGCTTAACAATTGAAGAATAGACATTTATTTTGTAATGTAAAAGTCATTTATTTTACTTTATTATTCAAAATGTGTTTTGTTATACATCTACTTCCCCTGAATGATTCTGAAAACGGTGACATAATTTACATATTGTTTTATTAAAACAGCTTGTTAGCACATATGTACACCCCTAAGGCGGCCGACCTTGTTTACTACTGGAGTTAAACGACGCCTGTCTGCCTATACTCATGCTATGCGCACTTACAAGCCGAGTCCTAAAAGTCCTAAGTCTAATTATCGTACAAGAAAAACGAATTATCTCCCATTTCATTCGTCTGAACTAACGTTTCATCAGTTGATTGAAAAGCAATTGAGAATCCGCTCCAAAGTTATCAATTTTTATGCCTATATAACATTACAGATGTATTAACAAATTCAATTGTGCACCGGATTTTTAATGGGATTGTTCCTCTCGTTTTTAGCATGTTCACAAACAACCAAATTATATAACTAGAACCATGGCTTGTCAATAAAATGAATTAGGTTACAATTTATTAGCTAGCAGTTAATGCAGTCTCTTTCGAAATTCAATCACTTTGGACAATTCTTTCTTGTGAGTAAATTGTATTGTGTCGTTAGAATATTATATCAGTATTTTAGGCAATTTCTGATCGTGTTATCACCAATTCATACTCTCGAAAAACTTCTCTCTAATTTTAGTACTCTGTGACTGTACATGTACCAAGTTACCTATTCTGGGCTTGTTCTCCCTTTGAAGCTGTCTTGCGGCTTCCCTTTGACTTAGGCTTCCAGAGATATCATGGCATCATAGACAACAAACTGCCACGTTCCTCTCAGAAAGTCATTCTTGAAACCATTAAGATTGACTTCAAATAATAACTTAATAACTCCTCTTTTATCTGGCAGGATCTTGACTGTCTGCCTTTACTTAAATCTTTGAGCCATGATTTCCATCATCAATTAAAGCCCCGTTTCATATGAAACTTCTACTAATCAACAGAAGTTGCGCTACCGTTTGCCTATATAGCAGGTGTTAGTTTAGTTTTAGTTTGGATTCCCTACCTCATATATACATAGCAACACAGTGGTAGTATGTGTAGAAAGGAATCTTAATATTTACACTGTATTAAGCTGAAATTTTAAACTGGAATTTTTATTTTTACCATATGTTCATGGATGCACGTTTTTGATCACTTTTTATCATATTTACAGCACTTAGTATGAAAAACTGATTCATTAGTAAAGCACTTTAAGCTAAATAAATGTAGAAATCCGCCGTTCTTTATTCCGCTCCACGCTTTCTGGTTCATCTTTAGAAATCTGCGTCGTGCTTGGCCATAAATCAGCGACTGGTTGACAACGTTCCAAAAACAGCGTTTCCCTCCTCGTCATTTGAATTTTATTGTTCGCGGATCTTGTGAGAGGTGGAATTCTCTTTTGCCATAAATCAAGGCTTCACAGAGAGTGAAAAAGAACTCCGCAATCTAATTCTCTAAGTGCATTCAAAAGCCCACCTACTGAATCAGGACTGATGTCTGCAAGGAAAGAAAACTAGCACTTCACTTTGAGCGTTGTGGAAGTTTACTACTCCTGAATAACTTCCAAGGCCTTGCAGTTTGACAGGTTTATTTGCTCTGTGTGTTTAGTGCTTGGTGTAACTAATACATATAATGAAGGGAGCTTTTAAAACAACTTGTTTTGTCAAATAAGAAGTAAGCTAGGAATACCTTCCAATATACATCCATAAAAGCATAAGATTGTGAAACAAATACGGATCCATAACGAAGGACCATATTTAGCGTTGTCTCAAGTTACATAGATGCTTCATTCAGTTCTATCTTATAAGTGTAATGCAATGCTTGACATATAAAATAATTTTCTATATTATTTTCCTGCAAGGATCCAACTTCGAATCAATTGATTCTTCCTTTCATCCTGCTTACTGCTTTCTCGATGTTTCATCTTCATTACTTAACAAGCAAGCACCTTTGTCGCGCACATAGCGCAAACTTATTAATGGCCCTAACATTCAAAATAAATAAATGTATAGACAACTGCTCAATACGAAGACGTAACGATTCTAACCTTTTCGCGTTTTGACAAGGATTTTGTAATAGTAACATATATAGGCTTTTGTCTTAAGTATAGTTTCAAAATTAATAACACTTCAATTTTTAACGTCCTGCAACATTAATTCATATCGGACGATGAATGAAACGGGTGAAATTTTGCTGAAATAAGTCCACGATCCATAGACATTCGTCTTCAACGATAAGGGAAAACTCCGGAAAAGCCGTATGCAAATAACTTACCCTGAATGAGAGTCCATTGAAAGTGTGGAAGAGACGCTATCACTTACGCCATAGAGGTGGACAACTTCCAGGACAGTAGCTATTTAAATACCCGGCGTCTTATTAAAATAGTCTCCCTTAAATACGAGGGCTGTTCAATAAAGAATGATCATAATCCTTTACCGTCATAATTTTTCACACTAAAATTCAAACTTATTATATTCTTTTAGCTTCATGTGAAACAAACACACCGTAGTAGTTTCATTGTTGGTACTCCTGGTTCCCGCGAGTGAGAACCAGGCAAGTTTAGACATATTCAGTATCGCCTACCGCTGCAATGGAGGTAACATGCAGTTAAAGTTGATGTTAGAGAAAGACCCGGAGTTCTTTTCAGAGGTAATCACTGCTAATGAAACTTGGCTACATCATTTTGATCCTGAGAACAAGCAGCAAAGCTCAGTGAGGAAATCTCCTTCATCACCAATCCCCAAAAAGCAAAAGTGGTTGCTTCTGCTGGGAACGTTATGGTCCTCTCATTCTTTGATATTCATGGAATAGTTTATCAGCATGTTGTACCTGTTCACACATCAGTAACTGGACACTACTACAGGGATGTCCTGAAAACATTGGAAGTCCATACCAGGCGCCAAAAAGCACATTTCCGTGAAACAGACTGGATGCTGCACGACGATAATACGCGGCCGCATATTGCCAATGTTGTTGCCGAATATCTTGCAAAAATCAACGTGAAGTGAATCCCTCACCCACCCTATAGTCTGGAATTAGCCTATGTGACTTTTTTCTATTCCCTAACTTGAAGAAACGCTTTCGTGGGAGGCATTATCAATCATCAGAAGCAGTGGTGAAGGCAGCGGAGGCGATTTTGAAGGATCTCTCAAAAAATGGTTTCCAGCATGTCTTTGAAGACTGGCAGAAACGCTGGGAAAAGTGCATCGCATTCAGGGGAGACTATTTTGAGAAGGACCATCAAAGTTATGAGGATGAGTAAGGGCACGTTGTCAAAAAAATTGTGATCATTCTTTATTGAACAGCCCTCGTATATATAGATTTTTAAATATCTCCTGTTTAATCTAAATATATATTATGTACGTTACATTATTTCAGTCTCCCTGTCATCTTTGAATTGTTTTCCTGCATATTTCACAGTACATTTCTCCTTTTTCATTTAATTCGATAATTTTCACTTTGTTATTGTTTTTTTAAGATAAAGGTCACAATTCTGCGTTCTAAGCAGAAAATGAAAAGCGGAAAAAGAGACGCCATGTTCAATTTTAACCACCTTCTTTTATGGTCTCCATTTAAGAATATATTTTTACCTTAATTACCTATTTTAGTTAATTGATGGAAATTAATTTTCTTTACACTAGCCGTATATAGACTAAGGTTTTTGATAGATGTAATAAACATGAAAAACTTAATGCCAGGGCCGAGATTTGACCCACGGATCTCATGGTTTCCGTCCAGCCGCTCTAAACCATTGAGCTACCATGGCCAACTTGCTGTCATATATTAGTAAAATGGAAAGTTTAATGTTATGAAGGTAAATTGGGCATAGTAGCTCAATGGGTTAGAGCGACTGGACGGAAACCAAGAGATCCGTGGTTCAAATCCCGGCCGTGCCATTGAATTTCTCATGTTGACTCTATCTATTAATTACGTATATTTGCATTTTCCTCGAGAGTTGTGTATATCCTAAAAGAATTGCATCTTAATGCTGCAAATTTCCCTTTTCAGCATTTGTAAATTATTTATATTTTCAGTTGTACACTTTATGTATTGTTCAGGAAAAATTACACATAACGTCACCGCTGCTGAAGCAGACATATTCGGCATCAAATTTGCGGTCAGAGTAATCGCTGCTGAGTGTCTCTAAGGCTGAGCACCTGTTTTTGTATTCATTGTTGTTGGTTCAATACCTACCTATCCAGAATCACCGAGTTTAAGAATGCTCCTTAGCTCTTTGGCAGCCTACCAATAAAATTTTGGTACTCCAGTGACACCGATATGACTTACACTGTTCTTATGAGCATGGTTGAATATCAATGTCAGTTACCATTATTCATTTTTGAATCAGTTATCAAGAAACTTTTATTGCTGTTGTTTTATAAGCAAAATAATATAAGTACCAGAATGTGACATTTAGTTTCAGCTATTTCTGCTACACAAAGAAGTTTTAATCCTACTCTGCTACGTAAAGCTACTTCTACCGGCTCCGGCTAATGTTGAAACTGTAAGTGGTAACAATTCCGCACAAAGCTTATGAAAAGTTCAGACTTTCCATTTTCGCAACTTTATTTGCCATCCAAATAGACTAGGTGCATGCGTCCCTGGCCATGAACAAGGGAAACATCGTTTCTAGCAAACGATGAGACTGAACTAGGTGTGAAGTTGACAGAAAATGCGAGATAAAGAGCACCTTTCCGCTGCCAGGCTGTCTTACGTAAGAGCAGTACATGAATAACCCGTACTTTCAACAGTTGCCATGGTAACAGTATGGATGTAGAGAATTAAAGGATTGACTGTCCGTCTACTGAGTGCTTAGTGAGGACTCCGGAATGCGTAAAAACAGATTATCCGTATTGGAATTTCGAGGATATATCATGTAAAATTAATAAACGTTTTAGATTTTTTAATTATCGTGTTCAAATAAGGTAAAGAAGCTGTAAAAGTACAGTTCATAACTTGCAAAGAGGAGGCTGAGAAGTGAAATAGGCAATTAATTTACTAAGCACTATGGTAGTTCCATGTATGCTTTACAAGCTACAGATTTTTAGAACGAACTTCTGTATTAATATTCTTCAAAATTTTATTTTGAGAGCATATGTAGCTATATTTTTGTTATATATATATTCATACTCAAAAAATCTGAAAAGCAAAATACTGCACCAATAAACACGCTTATAAAACTTTAACATATATGAAGATTAATGCCCGATTCAACAGCACATGTTAAAATCGACGTTAACATATGTAACGTAACAATTGTTACAGCGCTAACACTACTGTTAAATTTCTTGCATTTCACCAACCTGTTTTCTGAAAATGTTAACAAACACACGTTAACGCCAAGAAACTTGTAAATATTACAGCTATAGAAGGCTATGGATGAGTCGTATTATTTTCTGAACGTACTGCGATGCGCTTTTGTTTTCATTTCCGTCTGCGCATAGCTGAAAAAGTGGTGGGTGAACAAAATCGTAAGAGATGCCGTGGTACAAATTTCTCAGCGATGAAGAAAGAATTGTTAATTGAATTGGTGATGAAGTGTAAGGATATCGTTTAAAATAAGAGGACGGATGCAGTGAATGTAAAATAGAAAGATGTCACGTGGTAAAATAATGGAAACGAATTTAATTCAAATGCAACTGTTACTAAAACAGGAAACAACTTCGTCAGTTATTACGTAAATTTAAAACGAGGAACAAAGAAGGACAAGTGACGAGAGACTCGAACATTTCAAGACGGGAGGTGAACAGTGTATTTATCCACATAATTCAGTGAATTATAAAATTGCAAAGTTATTCGTACTTGAAGCAAAGGCGAGATCGGCATATTCCTTTCGATGCATATCCTAACTCAGTATTGCGTAAATTTAAAACGAGGAGCGAAGAAGGACAACTGACTTGAACGTTTCAAGACGGGAGGTGGACAGTGTATTATCCACATAATTCAGTGAATTTTAAAATCGCAAATTTATTAATACTTGAAGCAAAGGCGAGATCGGCATATTTCTTTCGATACATGTTCTAACCTTTCTTGTACTTCCGCAGTAATCTTCATAACAACCTGTTTTGACAGTCTATATCTGTGTAGAAAATTGTCTTCTGGTAGCTCCTCAAAATCATTTCTCCTCATAGGCCGTGCTCTATTACGAATGCCATTTAGACAGTCTTAAATATAGCAAATCGACACCAACAGCTGCATTCACGCCCGCCATCTTGACTATTTATAATTTTTAAGGACTTAACCACAGAAATTTGGTTTATTAGTTTAACAAGGGATTTGACAAGGCTAAAACTTGTTAGTGAAATGCAACATTTAACTGTTACTGAACTTGTGCTAGGTCTTAACATCTGATGGTGAAATCGAACATAAGAGTATCACAATATAAGTTATTCATTAGGTGAATAAAATGCAGACAGGGTTATAAAGTAAAAACGAAGAAATTAAAACAGCAAAGCTGGCAGTGCAGATGGCTACAGCTAACTCACTTTCAATGTAATTCAATATGAATTAGTTAATTGATAAACCTCTGAAATAAATCAATTAAATAGTTATCGATAGAACTATCTGTTATCCTCCGTAGTCTGGGAGCAATATGAGAGCATCGGATGGATGTTGGTAAACGAGTTGATTTTACAGGAGCTACAATAATTATTGTATTAGCTACCGGAATTAAAAAATTTTAGTTGAGTTGTTCTAAGTTCGGGGGCGAACATTTTTAGCATATGCCGTAGATTCACGGCACATAAGACTCCCAATGTAGGATGTGATGTTGAGAACCATAGAACATCAATAAATATGCAATTTTAATGTGGTATTAATTAGAGTATTTTACTATTTAATTAATATGTACGGGTTTTGTAACAAACACACTACTTCAGAATAATAGAACATCAATTGAAATACATTGGAGTAAGGAAGCTCGATGGCTTTCCCTATCTTGAAATGATTATGTAAAACAAGGAAAGTTTACAGTGGAATCTCAGATAGGATTGCTAGTAGAACTTGAATAGTTTTAAAATATCTAAATGCGAAATATAAGATCATGTAAGCACAAAATTATAGAATTGTCATATGGACGGTCGTGAGTTGGGAAGTTCAATGCATCCCTCTGCTTATCGAAATTAAATCTTAGTACAGAAAAAAAAAACATAAATGAATGCGCATGTAAGAGAGCTGGAACACATAAGAGAAATGAAGTCTAAATTCCAGAATAATCACAATAGTTAATATTGAAAAACCAAAAGGAATAAACAAACTGGGGAAAATCATGTGTAATTAGTTAATATGTAATATTTGGAACGCTAAAAGAATTAGATGAAGAGAAAGGAACATGGATTTCTGCAGATTATCTTCGTTCTTTCACATGGGAGTATGTGGATAATGTAGCCGATATGACATTCTGATAATTGATTTTTTTAAAGTATCTAAACAGCCTAAAAGGTTACTTTGGAACTAAAAAGAAAAATCTAATGTCCATTGCTGTAAAGGTAGGTAGGTAGGTAGGTAGGTGGGTGGGTGGGTGGGTGGGTGGGTGGGTGGGTGGGTAGGGAGGGAGGTAGGTGGGGTGGGAGGTAGGTGGGTAGGTGGGTAGGGAGGTAGGTGGGTACGGAGGTAGGGAGGTAGGGGGTGGGTGGATGGGTATAGAAAAAATTACTGAAAGGTCCGGATGCCCTGTTACTTAGGTATTTGTGCTAGCGTTGTCTTTAATTTCATGCAGGGAATTTTAGTTTAATGGCGGCCCGGATTCGCCATCTGATTCAGAGCTTCTGTTCCTTAGCCCGAAGCCTAAAGGGATAGAGGAAGTACGATCCCCTAACTATGGGGGCCGTATTCAAAATTATCGCTTTGGTCTATACTATCTTCCGACTAATTTAGTTTGGACCAAAGGTGGTCTAACTTTTTGGTATTCATAGGCGAATAAAAGCTTTAGACCAAGTAAAGCCGTGGACCAAACAGGAGCAAATGTTACACGACGTAGAAATGTACTACTGCGCTTACGCGAGTCCCATAGAGTACTAAATAAACCACAGTGTCCTACAAGTTTATAGATCTCTGTGGTAGTTTCACAGCGGTTTCTTAATCATTCTTACGGTTGCTTCTGCTGTTTGAGGTTCGGTAACAAAGTTTGGAGTGCTGGGAGTGCTGGGTGTGCTGTGGATATAGATAATATGAAGAAGCGTGGTATCAATTGGTCAGAGGAAGATCAGTGTTTTCTCTAGTCCAAAAAAGAATGAACATTATAGAAAATAAGTCCGTGTCGAGGAATACAAATATGAGAAGGAGGAGGCATGGTGGGAAATTTATACCCAGTTTGCTGATAATGCGACTTACTGATGACTAATATCGTGCAGGTCAGCAGTGCTGTCTTGATATCCTCCTCTTGCATAATACCGAAATGATATTAGGATTTGAGGATCAATTGAGATACTTAGTCCTCGGTTGTCGTTCCTGACGTACAGGTTAGGACGAAACATTTCTGTCAGCTTTCTGGCGTTCGCTTTACTAAACCTGTATCTGCCTTTGACGTTTAGGTTGTCGAACTTCGCAATAATTTCTATTCTTGGTAGATAAGTTTTCCTCCGTCCTTTTATTTCACGAATTCTACGCACCGTAGCTACATCCATCACTTCATTGTCGTCCACGTTGCAAAGATAGTCCGTCCTTAATCTACCCCTTGGAGGCAGGCCAACATTTGAGCCGGACCAACGTGTTTGGTCCTTGGACTATCACTATTCCCGGTTTATGAATAAGGAAATCGATGGTCCACCGTTAGTCCACCGGAAATAGCAAATTAGTTCGGACCAAGTCTGACTATGAATGCGGCCCTGGAAGTTGAAGAGCCGCGACGTGGCTGAGTGGTTAGATCACTCAACACTCGCCAAGTGTTCGATCCCAGGTGACCGCAAAGTGAGATTTGTGGTGGACAAAACGGGGTGGATTTCCTACGGGTACTTCGATTTCCCCCACCATCTCATTCCATCGCTGCTCAATCTTCATTTCATCTACCATCAGTGTCACCGCCTGCGGTGCCGTATATGGAAAAGCGGGAGTTAAAACACTACAATAAAAATTTAAGAAGAAGATTTTTAGCTTAATATAACTAAATTTTTTGAAATATAAGTGTTTATTTCATAATCTCGTAAATAAACAAACTAAATAAGTGTAACTTACGTACGAGAAGCATGAAGGAAAATCAGACAATGAAGTACGACAAAGAAATACGGATTCAGATTTATTCACCAACAACATTCATACAGAATATGGGCTTCGTCGAACAAAATGCTAACTCAAACATTATCGTATTTACAATATATGAAGAGCTCAAGAGGTAATACAAGTTTGCACCCAGGTGAAATACAGAAGTCCAGCATTTGTCTTAACGACAGAGGAAAAACCTCGGAAAATTCTCAGTCATGTTTACTATTGCATTAGATGTATATATTATATTATATATTATATTATATTTTATTTACAATATTATATTTACAACTGAGGTGATTACTGAAATCTGGGCACTAATAGGTATTAAAATATAGAAGATGTGGAGTACAATCTCTTTGAGATGAAGTGCACAGGAACCATGAAACAAAAACATTTAGAGGCAAATGGTAATTAAAATTGCGTATTTATGAATTCATCAACTGAAAAGAGATACATTTTAAGAGCAGGTTTTTTAATTATGTTTTTAGATGCTTCGATCTGCAGAACTTTGGTGATCTCTGGAATTTTATTGTATAGTATAACACCTTTATGGGAAACTAAACTCAAACTTTTTGTTAAACTATGTTGTTGAAGATGGATTTGGAGAATAAGAATTGCCTGGCTATATCCTGCAGTTTAAATTCATTCTCCTAAATGAGCACATCAACCTTAAGCTGTAACTCGAAACATTGAAACCTTGCATCATACCAAGCCTTCTGTACAACTAACAGACCTGGGAAGACGATATTTGAATAAGTCAAAGGAAAATTAAAAGAAAAATACTAGACGTTGGTATCAAAGACAGATGTCAAAATGACGAGATATGAAAAGGGGTGGTTCAGGAGATGCAACCACCATAACACAGAAGATCAAAAGGGGATAGGGAGGAAATGCAAGTAGGCTGCAGCCAGACAGGAGAGTACGGGTCTGCGATATTGCATCTGAGGGTACGGTAAAGCGGCAACAAATTTGGTTTCATCTTTTCATGGAAATGATCACACTGTTCACAGTAGCAAGAAACAGGCTATAATGAAAAAATACGCTTATAGAAATAATATAAAGTTGGTTAAAATGAACCTATAAATAAGAGGACAGTGAACCAAAATGAAAATCGTCGAGTAATATGGCCAATGCTAGATGCTGAACTAAATTAGAAATGTGAGGCTGTTTCAAATGTCACATTAAACATCATACGCAGTAAATATTACACTATGTGCAATAGGAAAAATGTAACATATTGGGCTACACCGAATTTGAATTATATTAGTTTTTTAATTCCTTGGTTACTATAGTGTGAATTTGCTGGTTCGTAGAATTAAGTCTCCTTTGCAGAAATTTAAAATACTTTTTACTGTAGTAAACAGTAACGTTGTACACACCTTGCAGCAGAAATATGACGTGACGCACAAACAGCAGTCTTCAAGGTCGACTCGTTCTCAGCTGAAATGTAAACAAACAGTTCAATAGCTCTCATACACTCTCACACATCTCCACTGCATAACTGCAACTAAATTAACAACTACGAACGGACTGCACTCTTAAACTGGCGGACTTAAATACCTCCAGTCATTGTTCTAGAAAGCCGCCGACGTTTCAAGGTCTTTTGCGGGAGCAAGAGAAGGATGGAACTATCCAGGCATCACTCTGTCTCTTTCTCTCTTTGTTTCTGTCTCTCTCTCTCTCTCAGCAAGCGTTCAGCGCTCGCACCACTACCTATCTTTATCTTTCATGCACACGCGCTGGTACTTGCTCGTCGCGGCTTCAACACATACAAAAAATGCGATCGGTGACAATAGGTTTCATTTACTTGAATAAAACAATAATAATTTTATAAGGATGATATTGCATTTTGTAAGTTACAAGTCACGGTTATATTACTAAATGTTTAAATCAAGAATTTCACAACCAAATATTAAAGTAAAATACAGCGGTGCTGCGTTATTATGAAAACAAAAAGTTTTTCTCATACTCTGAGAAGATGTAGAATTCTTAAACACTTAAACGTTTCATTCGCAATTGTGGGAATTTTAATTAGAAAGTTTGAAGAAAACAGTTCTGTTGCTGATAAGAAGTAATCTGGAAGTCTAGGGATCATCAACGATCCACTATTTTTGAGGTACTTCTTGCAAATAATGAAATAAAGATTAACCATTATGAATTGGCAATGTTTTCAGGTATCCAGATAACTTATGACAATCGCACACCTCGGATAATTACAAGAAGACATATCTTTATAAACAATAAAAAGGAAACAAATGTTCGAAAGGGTAGAGCCAGAACTGAAAAATTCAGTGCCATAGCCGGGATTTGAACCACGGATCATCTGGTCTCCGTCCAGCAGCTCTTAACCATTTGAGCTACTATGGCCAACATGCCGATATGGCATTAAATTCTCCAACTGACTCGTGCCTTTCCCGGTAAACCACTAGGAGTTCTCATAAACACATGAGGCAACTACCTTAATGGCGACTTACTATGCTGTAAGTACTTTAAGGCCCGGGCTTTATAGTTCGGACCACTATTAGGTACAATTAATGGAAATCAACTGTTCTTTCACACTAGCCGTGCGTAGGACGCACTATGACAGGGTAGAGCCAGAACTGAAAAATGTAGTGCCATAGCCGGGAGTTGAACCACGGATCTTATGGTCTCCGTCCAGCCGCTCTAAACCATTGAGCTACCATGGCCAACATGCCAACATGACATTAAGTTCTGCAACTGACACTGGTGAGTTTGAGGAGTTTGGTTACAAAATGGGTCTTTAATTTGGAAGGATTCTTGTGATTTTTTAAGTTAGTGAGCCTTCTTGCTTCACGTCGCGTTTCAGCTTTGGCCAATATTCCTTTGAAGAAGAAGCATCTTGATTCTCCCTCATTATCATATTTTATTATTTAAATATACGTATAGCATACACAAAATGCATAAACGCATAGAAAATAATTAATTATACAGATTTAGTGAACATATCATCACTAGTCACCTTTCAACGAGGTATGGACCTTCGCAATCACCATATCTCAATGGGGACGACTTATGGTTGATGGGCTACTTTAAAGAATTAATTTTTTCTGTCATATTCAATAAGCCCATCCCAACAGAAAAGTACTATCTCGTAACAAATTACCAATATTGTAAATAAGTTTCTGTAAAATACTACACATCATGTACGTGGAATAAGAAGACTACGAAAATCTTCCTAATCCTATTCTCTGCGTAGCATGTAGTGTAATTTTCCCTAACTTAGTGATAATAATATTTATAGCAGGTTAATTTTCGAGTTATATTTAAAACACATAATATGCTTAAGTAGAAAAATAAGGCAATATTTCAGGAATACACAGAATAAAACTCACAGAGAATGGTTCACCTAGGAAACCCAAAAGCTAAGCTCACCATAATGGAAGAAGGCTTTTACCACAGTTTACCTAGCCAATGAGAAACGTAAGTTCCATTTAACCTGTATTTGGATTTACACATTTATAGAGAAGGTAATACTCCACTCCGCTTTCAAAGAAGACAAATTTATTTACCTATCACTCATGCTGCACGTAAGTTTAAGTAATTTTCACAGATTTAGAGAACAAACAAAACTCTGATACTGATTGTATTTTGATTATGTTACTTTATCTACCATAATGGGAATCGATGTTATAGAAAGTCTTGCCTACGACAGTGAAAAATGGTTTATGGTAACGTGAATCAAAATAGAGGATAAAGAAATATTTTAATAGAAGTGAAGGCCATAACTCTGAAGGCCATAACTCAACATGAAACTTCATAGACTTAACATTTTTACACATGAGGCATCACTTTTAGGTGACATTGGCAATATTCGGGAAAACACCCATCTCAAACTAAATAACTCTTTAAATGGAATAATGATAAATTCGTATTATCTCAAGAATGCCTAATGCTATTTTATTAAATAAACAAACTCTTTAAATATTGAAACTGTAATAAAATAGACATCTTGGCATTTTTGCGAGTAGCCTGCAAACTTTATACATTACCGTAATCTTATAAAACTGGAAAGCATGAGGGATAGCCAAAATAGTATATTACTGGTAGAGAAAAAATAGAGACTTAATTAAAATACACACTTTATCAAGTAGCTTAAGTTGTTGCACGGTGTAATACTTATAGCTAACTACAAAAATCCTATAACAGATCCTTAGCAAGGCTGAGCAAAATAGAGACAAACTGAACTTTTTACTGTGGAAGTAGTAAAATTTAAAATTGTATCTGCATCCAAAATATAAGCTAGAAGTAGCTATCATCGAGTATAATCTAAGAGGACAAAAATACTATGCAGAAAGAATAAAGTAAACTATGAATGAAAATCCAACTGCTACAGCTATCATATTTAGCAATGAAACACTTAAAAACAGTCTGAACCTTAACTAATCTCGAGACATATTTTTTATAAAAAACTAACATCGTTATAGCAGAGTAGTTAAGGCTGCAATAAGTTGTACAGGTTTGAGAGAGGCCAGAACATGTATTCTGTGAAAGGCACAAGAATAACATAATAATATAAAGCATTCTATTCACACGCCGCGTATTTGATATCCACCAGTAATGTTCAGCAATGCCTTTGATATCGGATAATCGGAATAGTTTTTAATTTATTGAATAAAACACAAGATAACATTACTGCACCGTAACAATATATACATTGGCTATAGATGCAGTGACTAATAGATCACTTTGGCAAAACCCACACACGTACACACGCTAACGCACACATACACTCTCGCAAAGGAAATAACTTTCACAGACCATCTCAACGCACTTGTTGAAGTCAATTAATCATCAATATCATCGTTCTGGAGAAACTGGAAACTACAAAATCCTGCTACCTCAACTTCCACTTCAGTTTCCTTGTGCTCTGATTAGATCTTATCTTAGCTTTCGATAGAACTATTTAGTATTCCGCAACACATTCGATTGTTCATTTGGAACGCCGTACCGTAATCCTACAGCTGATACAATGGTCATTCGATTTTAGCAACACGAGTAAGAAAGAAATTTCTGGAATGGTGGAATCGAATTGAAATGTTCAATTTTATTGTCGAGATTTGAACTACTGAGTTTAGTTCCCAACTCTGTAGCTAGATGGTAGTATGTCTGCCTTTCGTTCAAGAGGTCCCAAGTTCGAATATCGGTCAGGGTGAGTTACTAGGATACGGGTTTTTCCGGAGTTTTTCCTTATTCTAAAAACACGAATGTCGGGTAGCTCCAAGCTCCATGAACCCTGGGCTCATTTGAGCATCATTTCACCATTTCCATTCATCGTCCGATATGACTTAACGTTTGGAGGACGTAAATTACAAAAAAAAAAAAAAAAAAAAAAAAAAAAAAAAAAAAAAAGGAGAGAGAAATAGAGTTTACTTTCCATCTGCTTTAATATTAAGTCCAATAAAAGTTCTTAATCAACCGATTACAATTTATTTGCTTCTTACTTATTTCAATTAAACTTAATAAATAAGGGTATATTAAATACCTTTCATAATGAGCGCTATCACACAACATATCGACACGACATTAAGTTTTTCAACCGATTCAAATTTCTTCGGGTAAAGCACGAACAATTAAGTAATCAGCTATTCTTCCACACAAGCCGTATATAGGACAAGATTGGGAAAGATAATTACACTAAAATCTTCAGTAAAATCTAGAACTTGAAGTACAGCATTCTAAATCGCCATTGAGGTGTGTCAGATCAAAATGAATTTGAGCTTCAATTGTGATTTACCTGAAAAAATACGACTCCCTTGAGGAATTTAATTTTCTGACAGCATGTCGATGGTAGCTTGTTTAATTAGAGCAATCAAATGGGAACTGTATGATTTTTGGTTCAAATCACGGCTACAGCACTGCATTTTTAATTAATTACCAAAGTAATGAATTAATATTAATGTTAAATTTCTTAAATGGAGCACTATTAAAATTTTCATTCCAATTCCATTGCATTAGCTGGTAATCTATAGGGGATTAGTTATAATAAAACAATTGCTAAGCTTTTGCTCCAATATTTTTACTGCTCTAAATATTCTTTAGTATCTCGCTCGGCACTCAAACGCCAACATTTGCTCTTATACTTCTCGCTAAGGTTTTACGCATATATGCAGCGGTATCTACATAAACAAATAACATACTATAATGGCTGGCATTAAAAATTAAATGCATACATGTTCCCCGATTATGTTCATCTGGATATACAAAAGACTGGTTTAGAATTAACTGAACATTATTGTGCTCTCGGCAGTAGGGCAATGTTTTCGTCTAGCACATATTGAAAATACAGCCTTACCGTCGCAACCCAGTTAAGGTTGAACTGCGCTCATTAACTGGAACGTTAACCTCAAATTAGAGAATAATTTATAAATTCCTTGGATTTTAATGAGGCAAAATCCCTGACCTGACCTAGAAAACCATGTAAAACAGAGAGAAGGGGATGATAATCTTGTGTTAACAAACGCGCACCATAGGCTTGACTCTCATTTGTTCATAGCTTCGGCGTTACGAAACAGAGTCGGCGGGATTTATGAAATTTCGCGGCAAGTAAACTGCTTTCATAAACGGTAGGTGCTTATTAGAATGTGTGAGAACGTTTGGTTATTAGCTTTCAACTTCAGGTCAGAACTTTGAGAGAACTTTAGTGCAGTGCAGCAAGTTCTTGTGTATTAGTCTTCTTTCAGATTCATATATGGACAAACATTTTCCGTCTACACTACTTAATAAATTAATACCAATTGATTGTATAAAGCCACAGAAATTCTATATGCTTCTCTGCGTATGTCCATATAGTAATCTCGGATACTTCCTGCATTTTGAGAAGCACTGTTCTTCCCGATGCATATTATCTTCTAATTGCAATTCCTAAACTACCCAAAAAATTGCTTACTAGTATTACTTAATTACTAGCATTAGTAATTACTATCACTAGCACACAAACATGTTAGACTCATAAAATACGAGGGCTGTTCAATAAAGAATGATCACAACTTTTTGACAATGTACCTTTACTCATCGTCACAATTTTGATGGTGCTTTTTAAAATAGTCTGCCCTGAATGCGATGCACTCATCCTAGCGTTTCTGCCAGTCTTCAAAGTTATGCTGGAAACCACTTTTTGACAGATCCTTCAAAATCGCCTATGCAGCCTTCACCACTGCTTCTGATGATAGGTAATGCCTCACACAAAGGCGTTTCTTCAAGTTAGGGAGTAGAAAAGAGTCACATGGGGTTAAATCCGGACTATAGGGAAGGTGAGGGATGCACTTCACGTTGAATTTTGCAAGATATTCATCAACAACGTTGGCAATACGCGGTCGCGCATTATCGTGGTGCGGCATTCAGCCTACTTCACGGAAATGTGGTCTTTTGCGCCTGATATGGACTTCCAATGTTTTCAGGACATCCCTATAGTATTGTATAATTACTGATGCGTGTGCAGGTACAACCTGCTGATAAACCATTCCATGAATATCAAAGAATGAGATGACCTAACTTTCCCACCAGAAGCAACCACTTTGGCTTTTTTGGGGGTTGATGATGAAGGAGATTTCCACACTGAGCTTTGATCAAAATTATGTGACCAAGTTTAATCAGCAGTGATTACGTTTGAAAGAAGCTCCGGATCTTTCTCTAACATCAACTTTAACTGTATGTTACTTCCATTGCAGCGGTAGGCGATACTGAACATGTCTGAACTTGTCTGATTCTCACAGGCGGGAACCAGGAGTACCAAAAATGAAACTACTATGGCGTGTTTGTTTCACATTAAGCTAGCATAATACAATAACATTGGATTTTACTGCGAGAAATCATAACCGTAAAATAATTATGATTATTCTTTATTTAACAGCCTTCGTAAAATGTATGTGAAGATTTTAATTTGTCATTAAGGACATCACAAAGTAGAAATACTTAGTTTTACTTATTGCTCCCTTGCATCAAATCTGAGTTTTTGATTTGGCATGACGTTGTCATATTGGACTATGAATGGAATGGGTGAAATTATGCTCAAATGAGCCCAGGGTCCATATAGCTTAGACTTACCCGACATTCGTCTTTTAGGATTAGGTAATACCCTGGAAAAAATCTTATCCACGTAACTCACCCTGACCGAGATTCAAACTCGGGACCTCTTGAGCGCGAGGCAGACACGCTACCATCTGCGCTACTGAGGCGGGTCTTGGCATGAACTGGACTTGGGAAACATCTAATAAAGTTTGCGTTTTGCAGGTTATACATATATGATTTAGAAGTTGTCATGGTTGTCATGATTGTAATGTAATGTTTTTTTTATTTTAAATAAAGTGTTATCTGCTCCATTGAAGGGAAATTTGTTTCTCTCTATACTTAGAACCTGTAGATATGCGGGTTGCGTAAAGAATATAATTCAAGATATTGTCTACGTAACCCTATGTAGGCGTATAAAACTACTTAAAAGTTAACAAGTTGCGAAGTTATATATATATATATATATATATATATATATATATATATATATATATATATATATATCGTAAATTGGTCGTAAATTGGTTATCTATGTTTTATGACTTCAGATAAAATTGAAGTGGCATCTATACATCTCCCTTAGGAAAATCCACCCCGTTCTTCTCCTAGTATATCAGAATATTTTTATAATTACATTTTAAGTATATTGGTGTATAATTTACAAAGCGTACTGAAGAGAAATAATACCTCTAGTCCTTACGAATTTCTCTTGTTCCTTTTTTATGCAAATGTTTTGTTAAATCATTACATTTATTATTTATTACTCCAAGAGAACAGGATTAATCAAACCTTAAAAATATTACTACACAGAAAAATACATCTAAACCAACATCACAGATACGAATGTGTTATTCCAAGCAATGTATTGGAGATATTTAGCAACTGAGAAAACCAAAGACATCGAAATAAGTTATAGTAAACAATTGTGTATACTGCTATATTTATTAATTTTAATAACCTTTCAAGTAGAAAGTTTCATTATATTTCCTCTATATGTTATAATCGACTCAAGTGGTACAAATAATTAAAAAAGGAAGTGGAAATATGTCCAGCGTAACGCCTTAACTTGCTCAGCCTATATTTATATTTAAAAATTAAGAACATTATTTTAGTTGGACTTTGAAGGCTACTTGCAATCGCCAAAACGATTTAATTGTTGAGAAATCTGCATATGCACCAGTTCGCTCATATTTCAAATATGCTGTTTGGAGTCTTTGTGAAATGTGAGAACTGTGCAGCTTTGTTATTAAAAAAGGACAGGTTTAACATTCCCAAACGTTCACAATTTGAGAGACTGTAGGGTGAAGGTTAAGAAAATTAAGGTTACAAAAGAAACATTAACATCCTCAGATATTTCGAACCCATTTCCGCGAAAATCATTGGAATTTTAGATATTTAACCCTTTAATTGATTAATTATTTTGCTATTTATGCCACTTACTGTACCTACTAAACCGTTTTCATACCGCTTTCCGTGGGCCTCCATGCTACCGATTCAAATACCCATTATCGTTAAAGCGATATATAATGGATTGGCCATCCATTCAAAGCTAAGCGTCGTGAGTTCGTATCTCTGCAACTGCAGTCCAATATGCCTGTGGTAAAGGACGGGGAGGGTCCAAGTAAAGTAATCGGTGTGATGGTACGCTTGAATGTTGACGGAGTATCATTTGACTGCAGTTGCTTGGATTTTACCTACTTATTAAACAAGAAAACCTACAATATAATTGCAAAAATAATACAACACTTACAATTCAAAACGCTCATAATTTTTTTGTGTGTGTGTGTGTGTGTGTGTGTGTGTGTGTGTGTGTGTGTGTGTGTGTGTGTGTGTGTGTGTGTGTGTAACTGACAAAGACCAGTACAATATTATAATAACAAAAAGGGCACTAAAATATTTTAAGCTGAATACAGCATGATGCTGCCCCAGGGCAATAGCATCCATTAAAGGGTTAATTTTAATTATTAATAAGAGGGGAATACAATCAGCTTCTGTATGGGATAATGTTTTCCGGACTCATTTTTCACATGAAGTATTAGGTTTCGATTACATATTGATGTCCATATTTTAAAGTAGCTATGTAAAACGCAATAAGATTACTATATACTAAATCACTAGAACCTCAAATGACGGCCAATCTACACAACGTCACAAATTCACCTGTTGTCACGAATTGTCAGGAATTCATGTGTTTTTAAACCTCTTGACATATTGGTGTACCTCTAGAAACATCAGGTCTGGTAGAAAACTGTTAGGATGTACTTAGCTATTAAAATACTAATAGTTTATTATTAAAAGCAAATATATCCTAAATACTTTAACATTAGCTTATTGTCTACGTAACCCTATGTAGGCGTATATAACTAGTTTAAAGTTGACAAGTTACGAAGCTTCAATTTATGTACATAAATAGTGGATGACCTAATGTTTACCACATGAATGGCAGGGAGTGAGATAATTTTCAGGAATTTCATTTTGAGATTACCTGCGAAATAGATAAAATCAGTTTTTCAATATTAGTGTTATACATTGTAGGAAATAAATTAACTGACTTGTGTGAGACATCTACATAATCAATATTTACGTAATATGATAGTTTTGCATCTTCAGCGCTTTTTGGTGGGTTTCATATTTTTTCTGTACTTCGGTGCAATTAGGATAACGATATTGTCATTAATAAACAAAGCATACCTATGCTATTATTAGCATGTATTAATGAGTCAATTATGACACTAAATAAAATGACATGCTTGTACTGGCAAAATTGCATGAGGAATAACAATAATTGTTCCAGTAGGGGTGGCCATGGCTTTGGAAATGTTTGACGTGTTGAATTCTGCGTCTGTGTTTTAACAGGTAAAGTGCTGCCCTAAACACCATTTCAGACACTAAAAGTACCCACAGCAAAGGAGCATTGCATTTACAACATCTGTAAATAAAGGTACTAACAAATTCGTCATTATAGTGTGAATTTAAAAGTAAAGTTCCCGCAGTTAACCATTTCTGTCAGGTAAATCATGATGGTCTCCTCTGCCGATAGGGATTGGCATGGTACTTCAAACCCACAGAGTAACAACAGTATGAATAACCCCAAACTCCAAGTAAATAAGTGACAAACGACAGCATTAAAACATCACCTAACCTATCGAAAACATGCAATAACAGTCTGTTTCTTCCCATAAATTAACCTATTCAGAAGTAACTTCCGTGAATCACATTAAATTAGGAGTAGTGATAGAATCTCACAGTGGAATAACAATAAAAGATTATATCCTCGCGTTGGGAAAGCTGATCTCCCCTAGCCACATTCGACACGTTTCGCGCATATCAAAGGAATAGCGTTTCTCTCCACAAAGAAATGTGCCGAAGAATTAATAAATAAACGCATAAAGATACTCGTAAACAATGTTTCTTTGGAGATTATACCTCTTCTTACGTATAATACTCTCCAATGTCTGCCCTGTAATACCAAACTATGTAAGCGAAGATGAGTTGCTAAAATTAGGCATTAAACGAGTGACAAAGATATCTCCTATCAGAGCCGGAGTCCCTTTATCTGGCTTCTCACACATTCTTAGTTTCCGCAGGCAAATGTGCAGTACAAATGAATATATAAAAAAAAATTCCAGAAGCACTTCAAATTGACTATGATGGCACACATTTTGGGTATATTTGTCATCAGATTCACCCACTTGTTTTACATGTAAAATCATGGGAATTTTGCCAAACAATGCCCTTATTCAGATTCAGTAAACTACCCTTATCAAACCCCTAATGTCGACCCTGATATATCATCTTTCCCTGAACTAAACAGTGGTACAAAAATGAATCTCTTACTTCACAAAACAACAATTCCGCGCCTTATGTTACAGAAGAAAATACTTCTCAACTCAACCTAGAAAACAACCCTCAGCAAACAGAATACCCAGCTAGGTAACACATCACGAGACAACATCATTAAATTCCGAGGACTGCTCATCCCCAGAATATATGAAAACCGTTCATAATATTCCGGAACCAAAACCTCTCGGATCTAGAAAGCCAATATCGTCAGCTAGTAAGGAAACAGCTTCTGCTTCTGTTGAAGATGACCAGGAATGCTCTCAAAGTTCTGAGTATGCTCTAAGAGGCCAACCTGTTAACAAATGTAATCCTCGTAATAAGAAACCAATAAAAGGACAAATGCAAAACGGGATTAAACGATAAGCTTAAGCCTGTGAAGGAAATAATAGAAAATGACCCAAACGCTTTCTCCGTAAGCTACTTGCAACTGCAGAGCTTATTTGAAAACACCCTAGGAGTAAATGACATAACAATTGCAATTGAATACACCAATGTCGTAAAGGCTTTAGCAAATGCTCTCCTGGCACTACATCTTCATTACACTGACAAAAATAGTAAAAACAGGAGCTCACGCATCATTAAAAAATTGTTAAAAGCGGCTAGCCAAGAGGAAGAAACGTCCAAGGATAGCCCAACTCCAGGTGGTTCAAATGAATGAAACTGCCCTCTTCCACCAGAACACACTCGCTTTTAGAAACATAAAATGATTTACACATTACTACAGTGAAACATATGTGGATTTCGGCCTCAATATGAATACTTGCAACTTCTAGTTAACAGACAAGAATAAGCCACTCGAAAATCAGCCACAGCTATCTTCACTAGTGTGACACACAATTCACGGTAAGACACATCATCGTGGAATGTCCGTTGTACAGCCAATGGAGACAGCACTACCAGATACCTAATTATCTCCAAGAAGCACTCAGTTCATTTCCAGTGTATATGAGGTTAGTTAACTTCCTTAAAAGATAAATATCTATAATTATATAATTTCCAGTCGGTTGTAATGTTAAAATTATTATGTTTCTCCTTGTATTGCTGTTTTATTGTTGTTCTGTACAACTATTTATACTTTATTGTACAACAGATGTTCCTTAACATGTTTTAAATGTTTGTAAGTCGCGATATGACTTTCAGAGCTAAAGCGACTATAAACAAGTTCAAATAAAAGAAATTGTTCATGGATGTAATTTGTTTGAAATCTATGGGTAACCTCACTAAACAGGATAGGGGGAAATTACTCCGAAGGTGTGAACAGAGTAGGTCCCTCGCCCCGATTTTTCTCCTTGGTGGTGTCGAGTTAACTAACTCTTCTTAACTAAGAAGAGCACATTACTCGCAGTCTTATCACCTCTCCTATGGTCAGTATTACATTGATTGGACTAGAGTTCGTTGCTATGCCGCTTTCATCCAGCAGGAATCGATATCTAACTTTAGTCAACATTTTCGATCTTGTTCACACATTAACTCCGTAGCCTCCGTCCTCGCTTGGGATTGCTTGAGATATGTAGTTTTCTCTTAAAGAGTAAGTTGTAATATAATTGTTAGAGATAACGGCTGCAGTAGCCTTATATCACTTACTGAGAAGAAATACGATAGCACCTAGGAAGACCCCTCCCATTTGCCGGAAATCTCCAATTTATCGTTGCAGTTTCTCATTCTGATATATCCATTCAAAAATGCAATGCGTCGCGTTCATGGAATGTGAGCCAAACACATATTTTGACTGAAAGTTCCGGGACAGCAGAATATAGGCCAGGGCCTCCCTCCCCATTTGGTGCGGCATTACTTTTCTGGCGTTACTCCAAGCGTCGAACGGGACACATTTTATGGTAAACTTGGACTACATTCATGTAAATACGTTTTAATGCGGAGAAAGGCCAGAGTAACTAGGTTATATGGTGAAGTAGGTCGGGATGACGCAGAAAGTACACAAACATGCGGATGCCTGAATTTGAAAATTAATATCGCTATAGAAAAGTGGTAGCAGATTAACATCTGACGGTGCTGGTATTTCAGTCTCTACCTAATTATTCTGAAAGCGTTACCCTTGCCAAAGGTGTCGTGAACTTCTGAACTTTACAGTCTCAGGTAATATGTATAATTTTTACTCAACTAAACCTTTATAAGAATTCTTTAAACCCAAATTTAAAAAACAAGCATTAAAAAGTTTTGCCTTAAAGTTTAAATGTAGAACTTGCATTAGGTCTATGAGATTTAAGTTTTATTTTAAAAACAAGTAAAACTTTTAATGATGACCATACTTTAAACGCATAAATTAATTAAGAATCCTGAAGCAGCTTTCTTCTAGTTAACTACACTCAATTTATTGCGTATAACTGGTATACAACAGCGACAATGAGTCACTGACATCAGGTATACTGGTCGCCAATCTAGAAAGTGATTGACATTTCATATGGAGAGAGAGGCGACGTTGCCGCTTATTGCTGCCACGTAGAGAGCGCGATAGGATTACGCGTGTGAAGGTGATTCAGTTGCGACTGCAATGGGTATTTATCATCATCATCATCATCATCATCATCATCATCATCATCATCATCATCATCATCATCATCATCATCATCATCATCATCATCATCATCATCATCATCATATTGCCCGCCTCGGTAGCGTAGATGGTAGTATGTCTGCCTCACGTTTAATAGGTCCCGAGTTCGAATCTTGGTCACGGTGAGTTAACTGGATAAGGTTTTTTCCAGGGTTTTCCCCTATCCTAAAAGACGAATGTCGGGTAACTCTAAGCTACGTGGACCCTGGGCTCATTTGAGCATAATTTCACCCATTCCATTCATCGTCCGATATGACTAAACGTTGGAGGACGTAAATTACAAATAATAATAATAATAATAATAATAATAATAATAATAATAATAATAATAATAATAATAATAATAATAATAATAATAATAATAATAATAATAATAATAATAATAATAATAATAATAATAATAATAATAATAATAGTAATAGTAATAGTAATAGTAATAGTAATAGTAATAGTAATAGTAATAGTAATAGTAATAGTAATAGTAATAGTAATAGTAATAGTAATAGTAATAGTAATAGTAATAGTAATAGTAATAGTAATAGTAATAGTAATAGTAATAGTAATAGTAATAGTAATAGTAATAGTAATAGTAATAGTAATAGTAATAGTAATAGTAATAGTAATAGTAATCGTAATCATAATAATATGCAGAGAATGCATGTAATAATATCTTCAATCAATTTCTTCGTGAACAAGTCGTTCAACGCCCGTCAGTTTAAAAGTATTATTTTTGATTGCAACCCCCGTTTTTATTGGAGCCCACACCAACTCAATTGGATTATATTGGTAGTGGTAAGGTGGGAGGAGTATTACCTCGTGTCCCGTTTCAATTGCAAGTTGATCCAGCATTTACACATTTTCCGTGTTTTTAAACGGAAGTACTCTTTGCAATAACTCATCTTTAGTTTCTGTTTCCGAAAATTTTTTGAAGAACGTGTACACCTTAAAAATAACACTTCGAGGCTGACTTCGCAACCCCTGCCTTTTTGACTCACCACTAAATTCACCGCAAGAGGTCATTGAGCTATTTAACTCTTACTCTACTGTTGTGTAAAGAACAACTGAATGATATTGATCTGAACTCTCCTGAGTAAATAAACATTTCTTATCCAGCATTCATTCATAAACATAAGCATACAGTATTCCACAGGCTAACAGGAAATGAAGTGTTTGCTCTATCTCGAATTTAACATCTTGACTTATTCACAGTAATTCTTTTATCCGTCATGTCAGTAGTTTAAATTTCAGTTCTGAGTAATTAAAAGTATATGCACATACACACCAACCACTTTGAACTCTCTAGAGTAAATGGAAATTACGAACCATTCATAAACAGATATAATGTGACCAGACACGTTCTGCCAGGGCTGCAGGAAACTTATTGTTTCCTCTCGCTCGAATTGGATTATTAAAAGTAATTCTTTTATCACGTCATGTCAAACATTTACGTTTCAGTTCGGAGTAATTACAAATATACGTACACGTATGCATGCCAACCGATAATGATATACACACGGTGCTTACGTCGTGACTTATTGCCATAGTACAGGTAATATTTCTTTACTTATTTGTATTAGAAAAACTATTTGAGCTAGAAATATGGGGTTTTCATGGTTATGTTAGATACATTAGTCTCTACCTTCTACACGGATAAGTTTTTGCAAAATCTGAATTTTGTCTTAGCGCGAATAGTATTTATTAGAGATTATGTTAGCGCTCCTCACACACCACTTAGGGGGAATGCAATACAACACCGCAGGTTTCCTATTGGTTGCTCACCTAGTAGGGCTGAAGGACAAATTCCTTCCCATTTGAAACACATAATAGGTTATAAACTGCGCAACGGCTATAATCGTTCGGTGTAGTTTTGAAGCAACCTGCATAAATCAACACTTACAATTCTGCCATGAAATATTTCCCCTATTTTATTTAATAATAGCCTCAAGTGTTGTAGAATATGGTTGGAACCCACCTTAAGATGTTTGTTTTTTCTGTGACCCAATTGACAAATAGCCTTAGAATTAGATTCTGATATCACTTTGCATTGATTCATTAA
Organism: Mantis religiosa; assembly: GCA_030765055.1. Lineage (NCBI taxonomy): Eukaryota > Metazoa > Arthropoda > Insecta > Mantodea > Mantidae > Mantis > Mantis religiosa. The sequence continues at coordinate 185,055,312 of CM060947.1, forward strand.
AAAAATGGATACTGTAATTTTTCTAGCATTTATCGGATAACACACGTTAATTTTAAGGTTATAGTGTGGAGTTTCAAGCAATAGCACACACCTAACAGTGACTGTGGTGATCATCCATTTAACTGAAACAAAGATATTTTGAAAAACAAAAGCTGTGGAACATTGGAAGCACTTTCTGCCGCTCGGAAAAATCAATTACTGTAATTCACTCTCTTATATGGATTATTTTGTTTCATCGCTTGCACAGTTTCAACAGAGGTGTAACATTTCACCAGAGAGCAAAGATACGCTTGTTTGTTCATTTAATTAGTTTGGTGATTTTCGAGGCTATCGCTCTAAACTGTCATCGGCTTCATCCTTGTTTATTTTGTATATTTACCCTTTTTAACTGATCCTCATCTTGAGTCTTTTGACTAACAGGAACTCGAAGTTTCAAATTTATTGACAATCGCGACTATATTTCTTCCTTTAGGTATTGGAAATCTTTACGGAAACTAACTGAGCACTTGCTGAACATTTTCGTGTTTAAAGTACTCAAGTTTGCTTCTACAGACTGTTTAAATTCCTCCCTGTCTTCAACTACGACGTTCCCATGATTTCTCCTGCATTTCCCTAAATCTAATCGCTGGTATTCTACCTCCTCTCCAGGTGAGTCGTGGGCTTCCCCTCTTTCTCCGCCCTAGATTCGACAGTCTATTACTTTCTTAAGCCATCTTTCCTGGGATGTGCGCCGTACGAATCCGTACCATTTGTAGATTTATTTCGTAATCGACCCTTCAATGTTTAACCTTTCCAAAAATTGCATCATTTTTTATTTCTTCTGTACGCGAAATGCGTTTCACTAGCTTTTATCCGACTTTTTTTGTCTTTCACTTACAGTCCAGGTTTCTTGACCATAAAGTAAATCTCTCTCAATAATAGTTTTTAGAACTATCTGTTTTGTTTCCTGTCGAATATTTCGACTCCATAACACTATTTAGTTACTTAATCGCGTAACGAGCCTGGATTAGTCTGCTATCGATATCCTTTTAACTGTTACTGGATTTATGGATAACTGACTCTTAACAGCTTAAACTGGTTAACTACTCTTATTATATCACCCGGAAGATATAAGTCTTGATCTTCCGGCCCTACTAACAGATTCTTGGACTTAAGCGACTGGATGCGTTTTTCTTTATTTCAGTTCCCACTCGCACTCTAAGTCTGCAAGACTTCGTCCAGTGGCTGCTCGTGCCAAAAAATGACAGTGTGATGCGGGAAAAGTTCATGGAACTCATCTAGTTTAGAAAAATGAAGTCCATGTGCCTATGTTTCTTCATGGTATAAACAGAAGTTTTACTTCCTTTTGCTTTTTGCTCAAATTTTATATCGAGTATTGGTCTCCCTAACATTTTTATACCAACCCTTTCTTCTAATGCTCATCTTCAAAAGGGAGTTTTCAGAAGTTCATTAACGGTGTTCATCGAAATATTAGATTACTCATACTCTGAATATAATAAATTTATAATATGTTTCACACTCTCACACAAAATAAAGAAACTGATATTAGTCACTAAATAACGTTACACAAAGGAATACTTGGATACAATGTGAGCATACGAACCACATGCACTTGTTATGGGTGATTCTCGTATTGGTCGCAGGAATGCAGCATCGTCCCAACATGATAGGTGGATCACAAACAATCTGCCCTCCAATTAAATAACTATTAGGTATTGAATCTGTTTACGTAAGAAGGATGGAATTAGTTTCTTGAACTAAAATACAAAGCAATGATAGATTGTTAAATGACTTTAATTCATATTCAAGTACTACAGCTATAGGACGAATGGTGGTGGCCCTGCTTCACCGTGCAGCGAATGATCACCGCGCAACACCCAGATGCAGCACGCATTTGTGCGAAAATCTAGGGAATTTAGGACATGAGGGAGGCAATGTACGCATACGCAATACTGATTACCGAGATTGCTGGCTCTCAGCACGTTGAAGCCAAGGATACATTCCATTAGTTACGCAGGTGTTTTCCATGCATTAAGAGTTCATTATTGGTCGTACTCGATTTCTTACACTTACAATAATGCATTGTTGTTTACATGGTATTTTAAAATGTCTACAATGTGATTTATAAAACAGAAAAGAGCATGCTGCAGCACTGCAGCACGTAAGGACTAGCCGCCGCTGATATTAAATAGGGCAGGAGACGTTCTACATCTGTCTTAGACCATTCGATGTCAAAAATTCATTTCATAAGTATTTTCCATACTTATCACTGCTTTACCATTTGTATACATTCTCACGTCCATTCTCCTCAGGGAGTTCCATAGGTTATAAATATGTGTAGAAAGTAGAAGCTGAGTCATAGACTTTTTCAAGCTCTACAAAATTTAAATGCTTATCTTGCCGTATTTTAAATAAACTTTGCAAATAAACAATGTTCTTCCACAGATAAATGATCCATTCGTCTAATGTAGGCACAGTTAATCTGGTGTAGCAATAACAGCGGAACGTGGCCCCAATGTGTCTTCGGCAGGGAATTGGCAATCTGGAGTCCCGCTAAATGACGAGGGAAGAGAGAAGAAGACAAAAGCCACGACAGGGTTGGTTACATTGCAATGTAACGATCCTTTATTTGTTTGCCTGTAACGTTTTTGTGGTTTGGGGGGCCTTCATTTGCAGGAGTTCATTAGTACCAAACTAGGTCTTCAGACATTAGGCCTTCTTCATGCTATCCAAAAGAATTTCAACGTTCTAAGTAACTATGCACTCGCTGCTAACTTGGAAATATTTTTAAGGAAATATATCGTAAATAATAAAATATGTATATAATATTTGGTTTTCCTATATAGGTATATAAGTAATACAATGGGCACAGCAAATTTTGTGACTGACGTTTTCTGTATATAAAACGTTCATATTTAAACATGAAGTTTGTATTTTAAGACCAACATCATTCATGGATAGAGCTAGAACTTTTTTTTTTCGGAATTTACATCACCGTTAGCAATCTTTAAGGAAAAACTGTTCCATACGTATGTACTAATACATGTTTAAGGTATCAACATAGCAAAAGGTTTCTAAATCTCACTTATCATTTCATTAATACAACCTTAAATAATACTCAAGTGGTTGAAATATACAATTTTACATAAGCTATTTTATAGCACAAGTCGTTTTGGAGTTATTTTCATTTAGTTAGTGTATCCGTAAGTAAGCAGGTATTTTTATGTGCATTCTTTTCGAACCATTCTACATACAGAGTATACAATTTGAAGCAAAGTATTGTTTTGTAACAGCAGTCTGTTGTCCCAACTTCCCTTTATGTGCTCCCTTAAGACATATTTATCATGAAAAAAAGGATTACAGAGAGAAATGAGCTTTCGTAACTTTCTAAATAATTTATAGAACGGGTATGAAAAGAAACCACTGGTAGCAAAGTTGTATACTAAGAGTGCTGTTCAATAAAGAAAGATCACAATTCTTTTTGAAGACGTACCTTCACTCATCCTCATAATTTTGATATTGCTTCTCAAAATAATCTCCCCTGAATGCGATGCACTTATCCCAGCGTTTCTGCCAATCTTCAAAGACATGCTGGAAACCATTTTTGAGAGATCCTTCAAAATCGCCTCCGCAGCTTTCAACACTGTTCTGATGATGGATAATGCCTCCCACGAAGGCGTTTCTTAAGCTTAGGGAGTAGAAAAAAGTCTCCTGGGGCTAAATCCGGACTATAGAGAGGTGAGGGATGCACTTCACGTTGATTTTTGCAAGATATTCAGCAACAACATTGGCCACGCATTATCGTGGAGCATCCAGCCTGCTTCACGGAAATGTGGTCTTTTCCGCCTGGTGTGGACTTGCATTGTTTTTAGGACATCCTTGTAGTATTGTCCAGTTACTCATGTGTGTGCAGGTTCAGCATACTAATAAATCATTGCATGAATATCAAAGAATGAGATGACCATAGCTTTCCCAGCAGAAACAACCACTTTTGCTTTTTGGGGGTTGGTGATGAAGGAGATTTCCACACTGAGCTTTGCTGTTTGCTCTCAGGATCAAAATGATGCAGCCAAGTTTCATCAGCAGTGATTATGTTTGAAAGAGACTCCGGATCTTCCTCTAACATCAACTTTAGGCGATACTGAATATGTCTGAACTTGCCTGGTTCTCACAGGCGGGAACCAGTAGTACCAAAAATGAAACGTGCTTGTTTCACACTAAGCTAACAGAATATAATACGATTGAATTTTAGTGCGAAAACTTATGACCGTAACAAAATTATGATCATTCTGTATTAAACAGTCCTCGTTCTTACAGTTTTTTTCTTATATTAAAATTTCCGAATCTTATTATGGGACTACATAATTATAAACTACATTATAATTTGTGTATCATAATTTCAAGACCTTTCTGGAAAGTTTCAAATAAAACGCTTTTTTGTTTTCATATCACTCATTTAAGTAGAACTGTAGAGGGTCACTAGTAAATTGTGTAAAGGAATTATGCTGGGAAGAGATATTAGTTGGGAACCTATAAATGGAATAATTAGGTTAAACTATAAACAAAGTAAATGCTTCTACAATACTTATTAGTTTCTGGGGTATAATTTTTTAGCTAAACCACTAAAAGTAATTATGAGAATGCTGTATGAAACTTAAAAAAACTCACAGTAAATAAGGTAGCTTGTTAACATTTATGCCAATCTACACAACAGTAGTAATGTTTTAACATACTTAAAATTCTAGAAGGGAGCTGTCACCGCAGCACGAAGCTATGTTCTTTGTATAATTAGACGACATCATAACCAAGTTGTTCATACTATTAAAGAAGAACGGCCCTCACATGATTTGCACCGTGTGGGGAAGGTGTTTTCATGTTTGCGATTAGCTAAGGTTAGATATGAATCCATTCCTACTGGATAGAAGCGAGATAGCACCAACTCTATTCCAAACAATGAAGGATCTCAATCAATACTGTCAATGTAGGTATCGATTCATATTTAACCTTAGCTAATCACGAACATTAGAATATCTTCCCCATGGGGAGTAAATTACTTAAATAAAAGCTGGTTCCACTTTGCTACTGTGAACCTTTTAGTTACGCCAGTTGTGAGAACTTGGACCTTCAACTGCCATGGATTGGGTGCAGCTAGTTGTCCCTCAAAGCAAAGATCACACTATTTAAATATTACTTCATTTGAAGGTGTAAGTACTTTATAAAATTTGCGCGCCTCGGTAGCGTAGTGGCAGCGTGATGGTAGCATGTCTGCCACACGTTCAAGAGGTCCCAGTTCGAATCTCGGTCAGGGCGAGTTACTTGGATAAGGCTTTTTCCGCGGTTTTGCCTTATTCTGAAAGACGAATGTCGGGTAACTCCAAGCTCTATGGACCATGGGCTCATTTGAGCATCATTTCACCCATTCCATTCATCGTCCGATATGACTTAACGTTGGAGGACGTAAATTTCAAAAAAAAAAAAAAAAAAAAAAAAAGGTTATAAAATTGTTCCCCCCGATGTACAGTAAATGAGTTTATGAAAAGTACATATATCAATATTTTGTACAAGAGTGAGCAGAGAAAGTGATTGAATTGAGCACCAGATATTTTTGTAACATACCAACTCCACGTACTATAGAAGAAAAATTATTACTTTTTGAAACCTAAAAGTTTTTCAGATCCTAAAATTTAAATCCTAAATTTGAAGCATAATTTTAAAAGGTTGTGTTAATTTTTAATGTACCTTTGAGGGGCAGTAAAATTATTTTGAAACAAATCAGTAAAATATTACTGGAGCATTTTAAAGCTGTAAAAATGCAAATATAAGTTTTTGAAGAAAAAAAACATATTTTCACCAAAACTAATAATTTAATACAAAATTAACACAAAACTAGTGAGTAATATACTCGTATATGTTCTGCGCCGTGGCGTATTAGGAGTCATGCTTTGGTTCTTTGCCAAGGAATGCGTTTAGGATGGAACCCATCCCTAGGGGGATGCGGATTTTAAGTCCCGGTTATAGGACCGTTACCCACTCAGCATCATGAATAAATTGAGGAGCGAGCCCTGGTCTAAAAAACCAACATTCCGGCTAGGGATGCGGAGATACTGACCATATTTCCACCTCGTATCGATTCTACCTTGATATGGGCGTGAGGTCGGTAGTCAGATTGGCAGGCTTTGGCCCAATATATATACTAGTTGACCCGGCGAACTTCGTACCGCCATTAAAAGTAGTCTGAACGTATCTCTGTAAATAAAACAAATTCGCATTAGTAGTATAACACTATTCGGCCATTAGGGTTGAATTTTAAATACAACACAGTTACTACTAAGTTAATCAATTTAAAGCTTTCTGATAAACAAAATTGGCTTTATTTTTATTTAATTATTTATTTATGTTTTGTGGTACGTAAACAAAAGATGGTTTTCTGACGCGCGAATACGCGACGTATAATTTATCCACGAGAGAAACAGGGAAACTCCAAGTTCATTCTGTAAACCTCCAACGACTGCCCTTGCGATTTATTTATGGTCATCGCAAAGATCTAATGCACGGGTAATTGTAGACGCTTGAAATCTAAAGGTAAATCCGTTGGAATCATCGAAATACGTGGGATCAAAATATCCTGTTATTTGTACTTTCCCTTGATGATTGTTGCCTAAATGACATTAGCTTTTTTACGGCCTCCTGCCATTACACAGTCATAGTTGGTTAATTTTTCGCATCATGATCACAACTGATCCCACTTTTAATATTAAATTGTGAAGCAATTCTAATGACTTTAAAAAGTCTGTGGGACAGTTAAGTAAGTCATCCTGTTTGGTAACTGTGTAAACTGATTTGTACGAAAACAACTTCCCGGAAAGAAACACTATAGAATGAAATTCTGATATACAAACACGACTATTAGTTAACTGACTATGACCTAAGTCAGTTTTCATATTGGCATTGTAAAAGCTTTCCGCGAACTTTACATAATCACAAAGAAATTGAATTTATTTTGTATCAATTCAGTTGAGATTCACGAATTCAGAAAGACAAATTATAAAGCAGGTATCCAAGCATTCACCAATATTTGACAATTGCCTATAGTCAAATATGTATAGTGTTATAGTGCGTTCAGAAATTAATTTTGTATCTAACCTTTGAAAGGTTTATCATGCAAACTTTTTTGTAATTTTCGTCCTCCAACGTTAAGTAATATCGGACGATGAATGGAATGGGTAAAATGATCCTCAAATTAGCTCAGGGTCCATAGAGCTTAGAGTTACCCGACATGCGTTTTTCAGGATAAGGGAAAACCTCGAAAAAAAAACCTTATCCATGTAACTCACCCTGACCGAGATTCGACCTCGGGACCTCTTGAACGTGAGGGAGGCATGCTACCACCACGCTACCGAGGCGGGCTAAATCAGTCTTATAACAGACGATAAACGTTTCTTAATAAAATAGTTTAAATTAATATGCATCAGAATAAAACATAATTTCTTCCTTTTAGTATTTAAAATATTTTTGTTAAAATTGTATATTTTTATGTATCAACTCTAACCCTAATATACCACTGTGTAAAATAGGGTTCAATAAATCTGGATAAAAAAAATAAAACATAAGTGAAACAACTTTTAAGACTTTGGCAAGGAGTGGAATATCTTTCTACTTTGTAATGCTTTTGTTTGTCGAAAATAAAGGAGGGTGTATGTGTTCCGTAAAATGTTGTGTGTGTACTTTTACATTTAGTAAATAATTCGCCCATTATCACATGAGTTTCTTTCTCACCTTTTAAACCTGCTTTGGAATTACACAAATATTTCAAAACCAAAATTAGGGAAATCGGTTCAGCCATTTTCGAGTTCTTGTAAGCCTAACAAACGTCAATTCAGTTATATATAATATATATACATAATTTTGCACAAGAATAGAATAATGCTTTTATACAAAAAATTGGCTTTTTAATCTTTGCTTAAAGCATATACTCATGATTAATGGAATGTTAGTCTATAGTTTTAGAGAAGAACTTGATTAAACTGGTTAACAGTGAAATAGTGAATAGAGAATTTCACTGTAAATAGTGAAATAACAATTACAGTCATGACAGTTATCTACACTGAGCAATCTAATTTAACTCATACTGCCCCATGCTATTGAGCAGAGTGGAAAATTACAAAGTTGAATGAACACAATGTACAAGTCGGAAAGAATTGGAGAAAGGCAAAAAGCAATTATACTGCTACTTTGTGGAAATTAGAGACGAAAAGACAATGACATATAATGGTGGCTCACTGTCTCTAGCAGACGCTGCTGTCACTTGGTCAGAACTTCCCGCTTCCCATTCGTTATTCAATCAGAATGAACCGATATTTTTAAAGGTGCCGTCTCCATAAGCTTTTTGACGTCAGCCATCTCTTCTGAATCTCTCACATACTGATCACCATATTATTGACATTCGCGTAATATATCTAGTCCACTTTGACAGAGGGCTTGCTATAGAACTTCATGCACACGCGTTCATACCACGGTTGCGCCGCGTAACCCACTGAGCATCTATTTAACACCAAAATTTATTATCAAACTAAAGCGTGGAGTGGTGGGTTGCACTGACATGACCTTCTTTAATCTTCTAAAAACTGCTTTATCAGCATCATCTTATCCGAGAAAAATATTTGTAGAAATTATTTGATTGTTAGTGTTCAGTGACAGATGGTCGCATTGTGTGCAAGGGAGTTGGACTTTTTTTAGGAAAAGACAATTGAGAATCGTTGTGAAGCAGCAAGAAGCATGTTTTGTGGCAGCTAGAAATATTGGATTGTAATTCTTTTTAGTGTTTAAACTATTAACAGATTTTGTCAACATTCTTCATACGTGATATATGCAAAGTGTTTAGTAAATGATAAGTATGAAATTATACTAGTTTTGAGAATACTAAATTAAATACATCACGATAAGCGTCAAGCATTCATTCTTCCGACAATTTGCCTAGTTTTCTTCATACAGTCCATTTAGGATATGAACTTTGATTTGACGGCCACAACTCACACCACGACGAACAGTTAACGTTCTTATATGTGTAAGGGATGATGATGATGATGATGATGATGATGATGATGATGATGATGATGATGATGATGATGATGATGATGTGTATATAAGGGCGCTCAACTACATGGTCATCAGCGCCCTTAAAAAATCTTTATCATGGCAAAGGCCAGATATAAATATAACTATAACTCATAATCAAAAGTGAAATTACAAATAAAATAAACTTACACAATTAAGACAAGAGAAAAGTAAAAACTATAAGTAACAATATATAAAAGGCCACAACACAGAACTATTCCCTTCAACTAATTCTTTAATTAACTTAGAAAAGGTTTTAAAAAGCACCGAAAGGAATAGAAACCGTTTTCTTTATTAAATTCCTTCACTTATCATGAACAAAATTTTAAAAATACCTTCCCAGTGGTGGTCAAATTAATTCGTTCCTTTTTTTAGTGGTTGGGCTAGCATTTTCAGGAGGTTTATCCTGCGATTTTTGTTTTTCATTCTGGCAGTGAGGGCAGGATCTTCCTGTTCCATATCCTCTATGGAGGAAGACTACTTTCCTACTAATAATTTTGGGTCCAGAGGCTCGAACTTATCGGAAACTGCGATCGATGAAGAAGATAGTCGCCAATTTGAGTCCGCTCCAGATTATTCCTCAGAAGATGTTCTGGGAGGAGATGGTCGCGGACTTTTCGCTGGCTAGCTATGTTTTTACTCGTCTTACCACTTTCACTAAGGAAGTCATTTCTATCACATGAAGTTCTGAATTTCCTTGGCGATACATTATATATTACTGGTTCACATGTCGTTCTTGAAGTAGATGCTTTCGGCGGAGATTTGGCTGGATCGTTCTTCATTGGGCTGTATTTGGTAGGCTCACTGTTGTTCGTGCTGGTGTCTGTTGCTTTGGCTGTGTAATTGTTATTTCAGAACCTCGTTTAAGTCGCTAGTTTATGTTGCGATTTCACGTTTAGATGCCGGCTTAGCTGCAACTGCACTATAAGCAACGGCCCTAGAGACAGAAGGCCGACGACAACACAACAGCTTCCGGGCTTCCACGAAGGACACCTTCTTTCTTACCCGGATCGGCTTTTCTTCCATAAAACGGGGACTTTCTCTGGAATTCGATGAATGATTACCTCTGCAGTTGACACATGTTTCAGGTGAAATACATGCATCATCATGCTTGCCTTACCCGTAGTCAACGCAGGTAGCAACTCCATTACAAGAATCACTCGTGCGGCCATAGCGCCGGCATCTGTAACACCTCAAAGGATTAAGTATACACTCCCTCACTTCAATAGCTTCAATCCTACCTTAATCCTTTGCGGGAAATCTACGCGATCAAAGGTAAGAAACAGGTTACGAGTGGGCACCAGTTCATCTCTTTCTTTGCTGTGGATTCGATATACATTGGGCACACCTTGTTCCACCAAGTTTTCCTGAATCTCTTCATTGGACATTCCGTCCAGTGCGGCCACGTCGTGGCTCAGTGGTTAGACCGCTTGATTCTCACCAAGGCGGCCCGGGTTCGATCCCAGGTGACCGCAAAGTGAGATTTGTGATGGACAACACGGCGCTGGGGCGGGTTTTCTCCGGGATCTCCGGTTTCCCCCGCCCTCTCATTCCACCGGTGCTCCATCTTCATATCATGTATCATCAGTGTCATTGCCTGCGGTGCCGTATGCAGTAAAAGTGGTTGTTAAACACTACACATTTAATTTCATTTCCGTCCAGTGCAGTGAGGAGTTCAAAGTTCTATGCAATTCAACGAGCACTGGATAATTGGCAAGCATATTGGCTTTCATAATTTTCACAGCCTGAGGCGGTAAAACAGCTTCGACCAGGAGCGCGCCATTGCGAGATCGAATACGTGATTTTACTGGACCAGCAGGATTTTCCAAACCCTTCTGGACAATAAACGGTAGCAAATTTTCGTCCTTCCCCAATTCTAATAACCAAATAGCGAGACAAGACTCAGCTACTTCCTTTCCACGTTTGTTAACACTTTTGTTTATTTTTTATCAGTTCCCATAGCGATAATGTCCTCTACCATTGCAAACGTCTTCGATGGCGTGCTCACATCCTGGGCGCCACCCCGGCTTAGGTGAGAGTTCTGGTCTGGACCCTGCTTACTTCAGGGTCTCACTTCCCATTGTATGGACAGAGGGACCCAGGAGTGTAACAGTTCATGCAATGGCCCCTTCCCGGGAGTGATCTTTATCAGCGGATACGAACACAGTCCTACAAGATAGCCAGGGGCTGGGAGTTACGCCTTAACCAGTCACCCCTGCGCTGCTCCGCGCTAGATATCCATCAGACTTGTTTGTTTGGGCGTTTGGAATTAGCTCTCTCATCATTCAGAGGAATCCAACTGAGAGATATGGCTGGGGCCCCCGGGATTGCCAAACCCGTATCTACAGCGGTAGTCCCCTTTTGGAAATATTGGACTACAGCATGCTTTAACTGATAAGTCAAATCTTTAAAGAGCTGTCCCTATACAACGACTTTTAAATTCCTTTAGCTTTCCACGGCAAAGAGACGAAAAAATGAATGATTTCCCATTTGAGATAAATGTAAGTATTGGAAAATTCAAACAAAATATTTCTTATCAATTATTCAAAAGTCATCCAAAATGAAGACGGCTTTAGAGGAAGCTGTTGAACTTACACATTTCATTTGCCATGAAAATAATTTAAACATAATCGTGAGGAACATTTTTGAGAACATCAAAATTTTCCAGAATTGTTCATGTAAATGGTATTCTGGGTTGATGGTATTTTTCTGAATATAGCTGTTTCTCAATCATGAAAGGTGATACCAAGTGTGGTGTTTAACAATCTTTGTTTGCTGTTCCAATGCTCTCACACATATACATACCTTTTTTTTAAAAAAAAAATCTTTTATTTATTGGACCTCAAAACGTTTATTTCCAGTCAATCTCGATATCGAAATTTTGGTTTGAGTGTTGTAAGTTCTTTTATCTACTTTGATTGTGAAAAGTGGTACATTACAAAATCAAAACAAGTATCGTAATGGCCTGCTGAGGAGAAAAAAGATTCGGGAGGAAAAGTGGGAGAAAGTAGAGAAGAGGGTAGTAGCTATAAAAATGTTAACGGGCAGGGAGGAAAAGAAGGTAAGAAGTATAGGTGAGTTCTTGCAGAAAGTAAAGGCAAAATGGGCCAGAAATGTAAAGCATATAAGAAAGGAAGGTGAGAGGGAAGAATTGGACTAATTAAGTAACAAGGAGTCATGGAGGTTAAGAGCTACCTGGCAGAGTAGAAGACCAGAGTGTCATGTAATTCAAGGTAGCAACAAGGTAAAGACAAATAAAGTTAGCCAAAGGCTGTAAATTGTAAAATTTTGGAATATGCACAATAAAATCTAATCTAGTCTACTGAATGTTGTAAAGTTAAAATTAATTTCATGTAAATACACAGCTGCAACTTCAACGGAAATCAAAGTTAATATTTATTCGTTTATTTGTTTATTTATTTTTCTATTTGTTTATGTCTTATTTATTTATTTTTATTTAGCTTTTATTTTTTACTGTGACATTCTCGCGAAGTGTCATTTACTATATTTAGATTATATTTATTTCGAGATTTCATTGATATCATTAAAGGAATAGCAGCATTTTCTGCACATTCAACATCACTATCAGGATCTCTTATTTTTGCAATAATATATATGTATGTATTGCCACAGTTACCATAGTTCTATACCTACAATAATGTCATGATTTCGTACATGGCCCTCTGCATTCAACTGCTATAAAATCAAGGTATATAGCCATCGTACAAAGTGTAGGTACAAAAATACTTTTTTTATCAAAGCAGGTAAAACGTTATACGATATATGTATCATAACATCAAATTACAATGCTGGACTGCTTATTAGACTCGACCTACCGTCTCGTCTGACAATATTCCAACCTGTATTGTAACTTGATACGTTAGAATTCTGATATGTAAATAACTGTTACCTCTATTACGTGGTCGAGAAAGTAGAAAAACTGATTATGATCTCATAATCTACGATCTCATTAATCTAGAAAGCAATTCCTTCACTATTTGTTGCAGCCCGGTAAGATCCAAATTTGTTTCTTATCGAGCCCTGTAAGTTCTTGTAGCAGATTAGCATAGAGAGTATACTCTTATGTCACGTACAGAATCCTTCCAATAGGAATCTTTTGACTTCAAATTATGTATTCATTTACAACTGCAATAAGAATGGCGGTGAATATCAGGAAAGTTCTGTTCCATTCTCTACCTTTAGTCTCATAAGATGAACTCACTACTCTGCTCATGTCACAGCAAAAACCTTATGTTAATATTTACAAAATGTACATCTAACATCCTTATGTATTAACATAATACTATGTACGATATGACTTGGTTACATTTAAGCACCTTCTTGAGGCATGTAATGTTGAAGGAATCTACAGCACCACATGAACATTTTGGGTTCTTTGTACTTCAGTTACAGTTAAATTAAAATATAAACAATTGTGATAGGTACCGGTATGTATTCGGTAATATCAATAACATGCAAATATCAATATAATAAATATCAATAACTTATACAAATAAGCCAATTTATAATACACATTTAATATAGAAGTTATCCGCATAAATAAAGCCGAACTTTCAATTTTACTGTTCTACATATCTAATGTAAAAAAGGAGAAAGACCAAAAATACGAAAATACAGTCTGATGCAAAATATTTTAGAAGAAACATTGTGATATACTCACTTTGTTTAGTAAGGTCAAGTCGCCACCAGGCGTCCGGCTCCTTTTGGCTGGTTGGAAATCTTCGTAGTAGTGTTTCTACGAAAACAAATAGTAGCTGTTATCTAGCCAGCCATGAAAGGATCTGGAGCTGGCTGGCCGGGAGACGTTGGATTGACCTTCGCTTTTGTTATATCTCTCCGCGCCTGTGGAATGTTATGTCGTATTGTGTTTAGTCTCGAATAAAACAGGTATGTGGATTTCAGGAAGAATTGTATATTTGATTGTGAAGTGTCCCGTATCTTCTAGGTTTTGGTGTGGGTAATTTGACAGGATTTCGTGTGGGTAATTTGGTTCTCACTCTCCGAGTTGTGTTCCCCAGTGTTATCCTTGGGATGGTTCAACCATTTGGTTCATAGCGGCATATTGAAATATTTCCAGGGATATCACAATATGAAAAAAATGTAATTTTAAATTGTGTGCATTACTTTTCAAATATAGTTATTTGTAATCAAGAATTAAATTACACATGGAAAGAACATTTTTCTTGGAAAAAATTTAGTGAAGTGTCTAATGCTTTTACTTTTACAAGTTTAAAAGTATAAAATCCTTTTCAATAATCTATTAATTTTTTGAAACGCCAAATCCAAATATATAAACCAATAAAGGGCTTTCTAGCACTCATTCATTAAGAAGGTACACCGAAAATATTTATAATAATTAAATACTGCATAATGAAAATGTTAGTCACACGTGTAAGAAAATTAGTTTGAGTAAATTAAGATTTAAAATGTTTCTGCTATTTTCGCTTACCTGAAATCATTCATTTGAGTGTTATGCTTGAAGAATAAAGACCCAGAATGACAAAATTGCATTCGGATCATGATAGTGCCTTGTTTAAATACTTTTTCTGAGAAACTTTACATTTTTTGTTGAAATTACGTCAAAAATTAGGGAACTGGTTTATTTAACAGCTATGGATTATAAACTGGGAGCGTTAGAATCATCTTAGAAATTAACTTTGTATGCAGAATGTTAAAATAACATTCTAGCATAATTATATTCTCCCCTACACCGATCGTAGTAAACATTGGTTGATACCCAATCTTTAATTCCTTCTACGTGTAAAGGGTTTACTAACGTCTACCTTTAGATTAATTAATGGGAATAAACAATTATGCTCCGATCTAAGCCCTAAATCATCCTCACGAAAGCATTTTAGTTTTTATTTCTGTTATCGTTGTAAAAATTTTCGCTTTGTCATACCTGCATATCCCAGTCTAACTTAGAGCTATGCCTTAGGCTCAAGGATTTACTTCTCCACACCCCACGGTGTCCGTTTTATGCCTAGGTGTTACATTTCTGCTTAAGTAAAGTGCGATACATATAAACCTGAACCATTTCAAGGCCATAATTTCCATTTGAAAGCTTGTAGAATGTAGAAGTTCGTTTTAATGATCTCAGTGGCTGTGGGAGAATTGACAACACTGACAATTGTTGACAGTTGACAGTCGAGTCTTAAATGTGTCATGTTCTTTGATACAACTCTAGACACTGAAGTTTATATGAGTATCTTCAATACACTTGTGGAGCACCTGGATGATATCGAATTGAGAGAAGGTTATTTCCAGCAAGATGGAGCAACGTGCCATACATCTAATGACACCATGGAACTTGTAACCAGTTTCTTTGATAATCGAATAATCTCAAAAGTCTGTGGTCCCCCAGATCCCCTCAGCTAACTTTACCGGATGTTTTCTTGTGGGGTTCTAAAAAATAGAGTGTAAAAATATAGGCCACGGACAATTGATGCTCTCAAGGAATCCATTCAAACCGAAATAAGTAATATTGGTGAGGATACTCTCCGTAAAACTTCAGAGAATATGGTGAGACGAGTGCAAACATGTAAAGATGCTGGTGGAGGACACTTCTAACATTTTCTCTGAGATTTAAACAGTGTAATGTGTTCTTCCAATTGTGTATTATATTCCCCCAAAGTTGCACGCCTGTCCTATTATTGGTTCAAAAGATATGGCCTATTGAAATTGTTCAGATTTATGTGCTTCGTACTAAAGGAGCACTGTCGGATCAGAACTCACTATTTGTTTCAGTAGCGTCTCCAAGGAAGATCTTAAGTATGTTTATCTACTTGTTATACCATTGTTGTGAGAGGGACCCTTTTGGTTATCCTCGGTTCATTATTATTATTATTATTATTATTATTATTATTATTATTATTATTATTATTATTATTATTATTATTATTATTATTATTATTATTATTATTATTATTATTATTATTATTATTATTATTATTATTATTATTATTATTATTATTATTATTATTATTATTATTATTATTATTATTATTATTATTATTATTATTATTATTATTATTATTATTATTATTATTATTATTATTATTATTATTATTATTATTATTATTATTATTATTATTATTATTATTATTATTATTATTATTATTATTATTATTATTATTATTATTATTATTATTATTATTATTATTATTATTATTATTATTATTATTATTATTATTATTATTATTATTATTATTATTATTATTATTATTATTATTATTATTATTATTGTTATTATTATTGTTATTATTATTGTTATTATTATTGTTATTATTATTGTTATTATTGTTGTTATTATTGTTATTGTTGTTATTATTGTTATTATTGTTATTGTTATTATTGTTATTGTTATTATTGTTATTATTGTTATTATTGTTATTGTTGTTGTTATTGTTATTGTTATTGTTATTGTTATTGTTATTGTTATTGTTGTTATTATTGTTGTTATTATTGTTGTTATTATTGTTGTTATTATTATTGTTATTATTATTGTTATTATTATTGTTATTATTATTGTTATTATTATTGTTATTATTATTGTTATTATTATTGTTATTATTATTGTTATTATTATTGTTATTATTATTATTATTATTATTATTATTATTATTATTATTATTATTATTATTATTATTATTATTATTATTATTATTATTATTATTATTATTATTATTATTATTATTATTATTATTATTATTATTATTATTATTATTATTATTATTATTATTATTATTATTATTATTATTATTATTATTATTATTATTATTATTATTATTATTATTATTATTATTATTATTATTATTATTATTATTATTATTATTATTATTATTATTATTCATCCTGGTATTTATTATATTTGTTTCCGATTCTAATGGTCCATTGTTTTCACTCAAAAATGAAAATAAGGAAAGAAAGAAAAACAAGAAAAATAAGAAAAATAAGAAATAAACAACTGTCCGACATGTGGGCCGTACGAAGATACTCCGCATACAAACACCTGCAGTAAAGACCATTAAGGTGAAACTACGGCTCGTTTAGAAAGCCCTTGGTTAATATTCAACCTTCTCTCCCCTGTTTGTAAGCAAGGGCCCTTGTAAACCTGTACGGGTTGAGCTTTAATAATTCATTCCTTTATGTGTAGAGAACGCCTACTTGTTGCAACACTTCAGGGAGTGATTTCGTTGACGAATGTTCAAGGTGTTCACCAATTTCGTTTTCGCTTGCTTTTATTTCCCAGTGAACTTCAAATTTAGTTTTGCGCACAATATCGTGAGCTGCATTTCGGGAAGGAGTCAATTGATTAGTAAATTGGTCGACAAATTTTGCAAGCACTCAAGCACGTTCCACTAGAATTAACAGCTACTGCCTAGGATTTACCATCCAGTGAATGTGTACTGCGGTGTTGCGGGCCGAGTACGGTTTCTTCATCTAATTATTTTATAACCACATCATGTTAGCTTTAAATAAAGCATGTTATATGGTTTCAATCCGTACATTTCCCAATGTATTAAATAGTGGACTAAAAAGAAACAAAATTGTAACAAAATTTGTCAGTTTTATACCAAATTAGCTTTAAGACCTTGCCTTCCACTGGGAAAATTTACTAAGGCTAAGATCAGAAGTAAAGAATTGCAAACATTTCGGATGTTTTATGATGAGTATTTTAAGTTAAGAAACTATTATCTTTTAGTTAAATTTCAAAATTATTCTAAGTTCAGAAAAACAGCCATCCAAGTTAAAGAAATTAAGAGCATTTTTGACCATCTTCAGAGTGGTAAAAGTGATGGTATAAATCGTTACAACAAACAGTCAATTTAAATTTGTCGGTTTTGCTGTTTCGCTACTAATAATTGCGCGTCATTAATACGAACTTAATTGATGTGAGATATGTACAGTCCGGTGCAGGAAACTTTCCGATATAAGGAACAGCTGTTTAGGTTAATAGGTGAATGGCACCACGCTCCCATTTCAAACCCTTGTCAGCGATAGGAAGGCGTGCTCCTGCCCTTTGTTTCGCGATGACAGAGGTGAACGAGAAGCCCAGACAGTTTAAGCTACATTAAAACATATAATTCAGAATGCGTCTCATAGGACTTTGATTATTTTATGAGCGGTTATAAGGATAGGAGCAGATTGCCCATCCTTTTCGATTAATAAACCTTCTCAGGTTAGTGCAACTTCTTGGGAAAGGAATGAGGTATGGGACCGATTTATCTGTTTTATTATGTGTATCAACTTGAACTCCAATTGTGCATATTTATTTCTAATCATCTCTTAAAGCTGTAACTTAGGCTCTATCTACACAAAATATACCAAGCATACTAAAGCATATTTTTGATACGTAGACAAACACAAGAGGAAAACACAAAGACGACAATATTCTGGTAATTAACCCACGAACCCCCATTCCTTATAAACCACCCCCTGTCCTTCTCCTCGGTTACCGAGTTATGACATCAAATCAATGAGCGACGGACACAGCAACGAGGTGGTGTTGATATCGTTCCACTAAGGTTAAATTGCTCCTTACCCCTCCCCCTGCACTACGCACCACGGCTACGCGCCTTGTTCGTCGGTCATTGCTTGTGTTATTGGATTTCGATATAAACCAATAAGAGATTGGCACAGCCAGGATTGGTGTGAAACACGAATGGTGAAACGGTTATGCCAACATTATATAAAGTAACACACCAAAAGATGCCAACAGCATTGGAACATTTCCGTGCACCGGACTGTACATAAAATAAATTGACAGAAATGCATTTCTTCCGGGAGGTGCCCCATTGTCAAGACATGTTAACAGAAACCAGTTGGATATTACAAACATTAACAGTTAGCTGGGGAGAGAGCGGCGCCTGTAAGTTTGAGCCGTGGCTCACTATTTCCCTAAATCTATCTCTGAACAGCATGAGTAAAAAACAAGTTTATTTTATTTTATTTATATATTTATTTTTACTAAACCTGGTATTTAAGAGTTTAGTGCCTTCCAAGGCAACAAGCTTGACCTCGGTCTTGAATCTAGAGCTCTATGATTAGGTAGAGCTTTATTAAAGTAGAGCCGGGGTGGGAAGGAAGGCACTGTAAGTGTGAGTTTACGCTCCCTCTTCTCCCCACCACTCACTGGACACAGTAGACAGGATCAACTAAACAGGTTAGATTAGCGTGGTGTCTTGTCAGCTCAGTGGTGGATTCCATGAGCAACTGAGCAAATGAATGATTGGGAGTAGGACAACAAGTTTATTTTTCTCTTCATGATCGTGAAGCACAGTGTTCGATATGACTTACTGGTGTTGAATACATTACGAGTCTTTCCCTTAGGAGACATTTCATGCGGCACATGCTGAAGCCTATAGCGCAGACAAAATGGCAAGGCATAATACAGGGGGAAGCACTCTGTGTGAAATTAGCCAATTTGAATAAAATACTGTCCCTGTTAAAACTGTAAAACTAATCAGAGCTCATGCACCGTGACACAGCCAGTTTCAAACATTTTTGACAATCTGAGACTCAGAATATTTTAATTTACCGTAATATTTCCAGGTAAGTACCTAAGCAAAGGCAAAACGTTGCAAGGTATGTTGTAGCTGTGGACGAAAATTCACATTTTCCTACAACTATAAATAGTACAGTTCCGGAACTTAAAGATTATATTTTTTATTTTCAATTTAGCTTTTCTAAGTTGTTTAACTTTTCACTTCAACGAACTTAACGTTAGTTCACAAGGTAAAAAAGATACGTCAAAAGTTAATATTGTATAAACGCTTTGTTGAAGAAATTAAAAATATTGCAAAGCCGAATAGACCACAACAAACTGCATCACTTTCTATCTTTAAAATCGGTTATGAAAGGTGTTCTGCATAATACGAGACAAAAAGAAATTACTGTAATAGAGGAGTTATTAGAAATATTCTAAGCGAAATTTGTAGATGTGCAGTAGCATTTCAGATAATATCTTCAATTTTTTCCAAGCCCAAGTTCATTTAGTTTGCAGTCGGATTTTGGAATATTAACATATAAAAAGAAGCCAGCATGCCTATCAATCGTGTAAATCAGGAAAGCACCATAGGACTACGCCACGTTCTAACAATGTACGTTGTAAACAATTTCAATGCACTTTTTGATAAAACGTTGTTTATTTTTGAGAGTACAGTAAAGACTAGAAACTATTTAAATGCCTTTAGCAGCATAAGGGCATTAGCATCACATAAATGTTGAACAGCAAAAGAAATAGGTAATCGATATGTTAATTCTACAGAATTGCTTTTGTTAGCTTAGGTCAGTAAAGTGGTGAGAGAGTGGTTTTCACATATGAGCCATCTAGCATTGTCATTGCATCCTTCACTCACATTCTCTAGTGTCGTCAACCCTCTACGTGTTTTTGTAATTTACGTGCTTCGTTAAGTCATGAATATTGGTGAAATGATGCTCAAAAGAGTCCGGGTTCCATAGACCTTAAAGCTACCCGACATTCGTCTGTAAAGATAAGGGAAAACCCCGGAAAAACCTTATCCAGGTAACTCATCCTGACCGAGATTCAAACTCGGGACCTCTTGGACGTGAGTCACACACGCTACCATCTACGCTATCGAGGCAACCTACGTGTTTTATTGAACAAAACCTTGAGTTCAAAAGAGTTTGCATTTGATCACGTCCCATAAGTTTCATCCAAACGCCGTACGATCATCACTGTGGCACACGTCACCTGTTTGTTTACGTGGTAATAGAAGGAAAAACTGGGAAGGATTGTAGGGATAAAGCATTTCGCACTAAGTGTACTCATCTTGCATACGCTGAAGTAGAGATTGAACAATTTTAACATAATTAAATGAAGTGTTTTATCTTCTTACACGCCCAAAACACTCTTTACAACCTATAATTTATAATAATGATAACGATTTTAATTAAACTACCACATGTTTAACATATTTGCATCACAAATGAAATACGTATTTGAATGTTTTTGAAATAGTCTGTAAAGCTATTTTCATTCCAAATCCCTTTTCTATAATTGCTGAGCTCAGGAGACCAAAAATGTACATCTCATTTAAAGCTCAAATATTGTCAACAAAACTTTCACACTGTTCATAATTTACAAGTTATTGTTTCTTATCAGTTTGAATTTTGAAGTTACTTTTAAAAGTGTTCATGTACTTTCTCAAAATTGAGGTAGGTAAAGTTGAATAAGGAAATTAAAAATACACGCCAGTATTTTTACTTCAACTACGTCCCTGGCAGGTAGAGGAGGCCTTGCATTTCAACTAAAAATTGCATAAAAGGGTACAGTCATACTGAGAAATTGAATGCCATAGCCGGGATTTGAACCACGGATCTTCTGGTCTCCGTCCAACCGCTCTAGACCATTGAGCTACTATGGCCAAAGTGCCAACATTTAAATTCTCCAACTGGGTCGTGTTTTTCCCGGTAAACCACTAGGAGTTCTCATAAACACATGAGACAACTACCTTAATGGCGACTTACTATGCTGTAAGTACTTTAAGGCCCGGGCTTTATAGTGCGGTCCTACACACGGCTAGAGTGAAAGAACAATTAATTTCAATTAATTGTACCTAATAATGGTCCAAACTATAAAGCCCGGGCCTAAAAGTACTTATAGCAAAGTAAGTCGCCATTAAGGTAGTTGTCTCCTGTGATTATGAGAATTCCTAGTGGAAAAACACGACTCAGTTCGAGAATATAATGCCATGTTGTCACTTTGGCCATAGTAGCTCAATGGTTTAAAGTGGTTGGACGGAGACCAGAAGATCCATGGTTCAAATCCCGGCGATGGCATTGAATTTTTCAGCTGGTTTGTACCCTTTCATAGTGCGTCCTACAAACGGCTAGTGTGAAAGAACAATTAATTTCCAAAAATTCCATACCAAGATTTCACTGTAAGTATGCATTTCGAGATTCCCTTAATGAGAAAATCTTCTTTTATTGAAAGCCTCGTGTACATGTGTGCGGTCCATCTGAAAGTTTGTTGTATTTCTAAAATCAGCAAAAATTAAAAAACGAGGGGTTGGTTAATTACTAAACTTGGTAGATAACGTTCAGCATACTCAAAATATATACGATGAATTTCCATAAAATCCTCTACCTTGAACCACGTTTTACATAGCTATAGATATTTACTGTATTAAAATACCACATATTTAACATATTTGATCACAAAAATGTATAACTTAAATGTTCTGGGATTAATCTATAAAAATCCTTTTCATTTTTAACATTATTTCCATAAGACGTAAACTGTAAAAGATAAACAGAATCTTACTGCA
This sequence comes from Mantis religiosa, assembly GCA_030765055.1. Classification (NCBI taxonomy): domain Eukaryota; kingdom Metazoa; phylum Arthropoda; class Insecta; order Mantodea; family Mantidae; genus Mantis; species Mantis religiosa. The sequence goes on from CM060947.1 coordinate 185,077,739, forward strand.
AAGAACATATAGATCTCATGAATGCACGATGTCAAAAGCATTTTACCTACTAGTGGGAAAGGACTTCTTGATAGATCTAATGCGTCTTGAGCTCCCTTGGACTCCCAATTGGCAGAAGGCGCTCTACGAGAAATGTAGGAAACGAGAGGACCTCTGGCCCGAATTCTTCGTAACGGAAGCCACGGTAAACCGGACATGGACTGGCACAAATCAGGAGTTTAGACACTCCACGACATCGATGGCGATACACCAGAAGATATGGAGGAACGGACTTTCGCCTGCGTGTGCGAGCTATGTGATAATACATGTGACAGATATTACGTCTTAACATGTATAAATCTGCAGAAATCAGTCATAAACTTTTGTACAAACAACAATTACACAACTTGTGCGCGCTATCATTATCATCATCGTAGGCATCATCATAAACATCATCAAATATTTTAGGTATTTGTTTATTAGATATTCCTTGTTATTAGTTTCAATTTTAGAATACAACTAATATTTTCTCAAGCAGGAAATCATCCGTTTTAATTTCTCTACCAGGTACGTAGTGGATAGAGAAGGTCTTGAATTCCTCCTAAAAACACCCAGATCTCAATGGAAATACATGTTTTGAGGTACACTAGACAAATAAAATTGAGAAAAAGTTCTAGTGTGTCTGTGAACAGCTTAACACAAAAACGAAAAGGCCATTCATTATATACTAAATATATAATATATGTATGTACGAGGGCTGTTCAATAAAGAATGACCATAATTTTTTACGGCCGTAATTTTTCGCACTAAAATTTAATCTTATATTCTGTTAGCTTAATGTGAAACAAACATGCCGTAGTGGTTTCATTATTAGTACTTCTGGTTCCCACCTGTGACAACCAGGCAAGTTCAGGCATGTTCAATATCGCCTACCACTGCAAGGGAGGCAACACGCAAGGAACAATATGTGGCTTTGAAATTCTGCGTTCGTCTCAAAAATATGCAGCTGAGACCTATACAATGTTACAGGAGGCCTACGGAGAGCCTGTTTTTCCCTACAGCTCAGTTCGAAGGTGGTTTAAAATGTTTAAAGAGGGAGACAATCAATTTCAAAGGAAGTTACTGCTCTTACGGAAGAAAATATCAACACTGCTGCTGCCATTGTGAGACAGGATCGACGAATTACCTTAAGATCATTTTCTGAAATGCTCAACATTTCATTGGGTGTTACCCACACGTTGGTGACAGAAACATTACACGTGAGACATGTTTGTGCGTGATGGGTTACAATACTTGATTCCCGAACAAAAGGACATTCGCATGCAGGTCTGCATGCAGTTAAAGTTGAAGTTAGAGGAAGATCCGGAGATTGTTTCAAACGTAATTACTACTGATAAAACTTGGCTACATCATTTTGATCCTGAGAGCAAACAGCAAAGCTCAGTGTGAAAATCGCCTTCATCACCAACCCTCCTAAAAGCAAAAGTGATTGCTTCTGCTGGGAAAGTTATGGTCATCTCATTCTTTGATGTTCATGGAATGTCTTATCAGCATGTTTTACCTGCACACACATCATTAACTGAACAATAATTCAAGCATGTCCTGAAAACATTGCATTTCCATATCAGGCGCATATTGCCAATGTTTTTTCTGAATATCTTGCAAAAATCATCTTGCATTCCTCACCCTCCCTATAGTCCGGATTTTCTCCCATGACTCTTTTTCTATTCCCTAACTTGAAGAAACTCCTTCGTGGGAGGCATTATCCATCATCAGAAGCAGTGATGAAGGCTGCGAAGGCAATTTTTGAGGATCTCTCAAAAATGGTTTCCAACATGTCTTTGAAGAATGGCAGAAACTGTGGGACAAGTGCATCGCATTCAGGGGAGACTATTTTGAGAAGAACCATCAAAATTACGAGGATGAGCAAAGGTACGTTGTTAAAAAAATTGTGATCATTCTTTATTGAACAGTCCTCGTACAATGTTGTATTGAAGTTCGTATTCCAGGAATATAACACGAACATTTTCAAGAAAATCTGTCCATCCCATTGTACCATTTATATAGAACATTTTTCGAAAAGGTTTATTTTCTAAAAGGTGGCTCTAATGATTTTGATTCAAATGCCCTATATCATAACAAATGAAATGTATACTTTTAATTTATGGGAGCAGTCTGTGAAGTTCCTCTCATACTGAATGTCCTTTACTTATCTTGTATAACCGTAAATTTAGATTTCGTGAAAGCACACAATTTGCGTCAAACATTTTTGTAAATGTAACCAATTCCAGGATATTCGTTGTTATTGGTTTCACTTTCCAAACACTTAACTTTTCCCAAATAGGATGTCATTATTCGTTTTCTCATGTCCTAGCCACAGAGAAAGGAACTTCAAAGCTATCACAGAGTGACAGTGGCTTAAAGCCTATAGTTTTTCCTTATTACACTTGTATGTCTACAACGAATATGCAATAAAAAATTTCTGTTAACGTTTAATTCAATTAACATGAAGTGAATAGATCAATCAACTGTAGAAACAGTTTTTACAGGAGTAGAGAAGCTTAGTTAAGTACAACCAAGAATTTTGTTCTCCCCCTCCCCCATTTCACACTTGTCCCTCATTATCTGTATCTTTGAGTGTAAAGCAATGTTGCATGTGTGAAGAAAAAAACCTGCAAAAACATTAAAATATACAAGTGCAATGCTAGGAGCGTGGTGCAGTATGGACCAAGACTGGCGGGCAGTCTAACTATATTGTTCTTTGTGTGAGGAAGCTGCCGCCGTAGGCTAATGAACTGGCTTTGTATAGAGAGTCCCCCCGGGGGGCTGCGACACTTCATGCATCCTCTGCTGGACCTTAGCTGTAGATTTTATTACTAAAATGTTTCCCTCACACCAAGTATCTTCAGGACAAACATTGGAAGAAAGAGTTTCCTGTGATGAATTTGACGTTCTATTCACACAGCTTTTTCTAATAGCCCTTCTAAAAATCATTCTCATACCTTTTGTTGGTAGAAATAGAATATTTTTAAAATTTTATTTGTTGATATAAAACGAATGCTGTAGCCTAAAGTAATAATCAGATTTCTAAAACCTTATATAGTGAATTTAAAGCTCATTATTCTTTACACAATCTTGATAATAAATTATCGTAACTTACCATTTCAAAATATTTGTATAAGGAGGTAATATAAACTGAGTATTAAAATATTGAAACCAATAACAAAATATACCTCGGAAATGGTTAACACCTCACACATATTTCACTTAAATATATCTATACTTTTCTTGTGATAAGAATGCATATCGCAGGGTTTATAAATTTAATTCACTCAGGATAAAGAGGACCTAACACAATATATTTCATTTATCATGTTAATATTTTTACATATATTTCTGAGGAATAATTAGGAAACTATCAAATTTTAGAATTTTAGGACCAAGGCTCACTCTGGGCACTTGTCTTATTCACATGTTTTGAAGTTTCGAATTCCGCTGAGTGGGTAAATCAGCAGCTGGCAGATTGCTCGTGTGATTTTAATACCAGTGGCGGTCAGAAGGTGACTGCACGTAATTTTATAACTATGACATACGGTAAATTTGGCTTAATATGATTGGGGGACGGCTACGTAGGGTTCTAATTCGGGACCATCGACATAATGCCGAGTCGACTAGGTAACGTCATAGATGACCCACATATTAATGATTACTGATTCCAACCATGGGGGCTCAGTACAAGTCAATTGTTGGGGTTAGTTCTTGTCAGTCAGTACAGGTGTAATCCAGGGTCAGCTCACATCGGTCACGTCATGTCGCCCTCTAGTGACGGCGACAATCACGCATCCTCTGCCATACATGAAACACCGGATCATAAGCCCTCATAAATAAGTAATATGTTGTACTGGCGCTAGTTTTTACCCCTAAGCCTCTTTACGGCTAAAGGAATGTTTTGTAATGCCTTTCTACTACCTTACAGAATTAGTCTCCAGTAAACGGGGTTAAACATGGATCGTACTAATTTGTATTGTTTCTGCCTCCGGAGTTCTATCCTCTACCTCCTAACTCCTAACTTGCTTTACCATTTCGCCTTACCATCTGGTCCCCCATCCTTCCAGCTACGCTCCTAGTTACCTAGTTGTACTCCCCCTCTTCTACTCCTCAGGAAGCATGCACCTTAAACAAATGGTATTCCAAATAAAATCATTTATTTCCCACCCTATTCTTTGTTTCTCATTCTTAGAGCATTAGGTATGGGGAATGAAATATTTAACCAACTTAAAAATGCTTTCCTTTGGCTCAAGAAGCTTTAAAACTTTGATTGCCGGTGAAATCTCGATTCAAATTTTGGTATGAAATATAACTTTGCTGTACTTACCAGAGGTGATTAGTAGAAAAAGTAATTTTGGGGTATTTATCCTTTCGTACCTACACGTTTATTAAATAATACTTACGGAACGACCGACAGAGGTGCTGGCTGGTATAAAATAACACTTAAATTCCACTTCTGTGCTCACGTTATTGCGTTGAGCGCGGTAGTTAGCACACTCTCTCTCTCTCTCTCTCTCTCTCTCTCTCTCTCTCTCTCTCTCTCTCTCTCTCTCTCTCTCTCTCTCTCTCTCTCTCTCTCTCTCTCTCTCACTCTGTCTCCGTCTCTAAGCAAATACTTTAATATAATATTTATAAATAAAATAAATTAACTTAATATTTTATTTATTCTTCCAACTTAATATCAATTCAAGACTTACCACCGTAATCAAACCAGAAAACGAAAATAAATTAAAGGTCTAGATTAAATATAATATGCAAGCGAGCAGTAATGGGCATGAATAATAACTAAAAATTTATGTTAATTCTAAATTTTATGAACTACAAAACTGGCAAAAGAGTAATGCTTCAGTTACATGAAGCTAATAAAACTTAATTAAAACTCAATGTAGATTACCAAGTTTATTAAAGTCACGAAATGGATGAAGTTTGTTCTAAAAACTGATCAATAAAGTTTTTACATATATTTATATCTATATTTATGTTTCGTACATTTAACATTCCTAATCCACTAGCGTTTCGTAAATTTAGAAATTTATACACTCCAACTTTATAATATAAACATCTTTTAAGACTTGAAAAGATTAAAATCCTCTGCTAAACTTCCACTGTTCATAAATAACGTCAAAACATGGGAACATTGACTTGAATAGAATGATTATATTATTTTCAAAATATTCAATAAAATTCTGATGTATTTGTATTTTTAATATTTTGCATAGATTTCATTTATGTATAGCTTTTAATCGCTCCATCACCTTTTTATATATAATAAAGGGCAAAAATTAACAAATTGAATTAACAAAATATACAAAGATCGCGATGCCATTTTGGAGAAAATCAGACACAGCAACCTTTTTTCCATGTAAATGGAAAAGCAAACTTCATGTTGAGCTTTGAAATGTGCCTTTTATAAACAGCAACTTCTGGTAATACACAATTAGACCCTTGTTATAGACTTAAGTTGGGGTTTCACTCTAGTTTTCTCCCACTTACTCCCTCTCTATTAGTATTCATCTTTCTCAATAGGAATTTTTAATTTCTTTTCTCTATAGGAGCTCTGATATATTTTGGTACCTAGTAATTATATTTTTAGAAAAACATAACTCTAAGTATGCAGTACAGAAAATATTGCAATACTAGGAGCTCCTGCCTTTACCCGAATAAATAATATAAGATTTTGATTACTTCTCCGTTCAATTTTAATATTATTAATTAGTAGAACAGTTGAAAGAGGAGCCGGAACTGTTTATCCCCCTTTATCAGCAAGAATTGTAAATATATGTGATTATTAATTAATAGTGGTTTATAAAACATGAAACTCAATGTAGTACCAGAAATAGACTGTAAGGTGTGAACCGTTGAAGGGAGGTAGGTGTAGCGCTATGGATATACGACAGCGCTTCAGGACGACTTTATCACAAGGGAGCTGAACTGGAAACTGCCGACCTCTAGAGAGAGAGAAAAAAGGCGTTTTATCAACCTGGAGTGCAGGAGCCGTAAACTGCTATGGCCTCAAGTGGAAGCAGCTTTGCATTATAAAGGTGAAACACGGCTATAAAGGTGAGATAGGCGTCTTTTTTCATTTGATGACATTTATAGTTCCTCCACGGTCAGCACAGTAGCTTCATATTGTTGAAGTGCATCTAAACTCTGCTGAGGAAGATTGAATGTACAGTTGAGTGCAATGAGACATTTGGATATTTCTGATTAACTGCTTAATATTGGCAGAGTATCCTTATCGTTGATCCACATCAGCCAGGGATGAGCCATTGCCTTATTGGAATCAATTCAGTTCGACACAAACGCATTAGCCTATGAACAAAGGTTAGGCCTAGATGAGCGGTGAAGGGCAGGAGTATTATTTCAATTAACGTCCTCCAGTGTAAGTCATATCCGACTATGAATGAAATGGGTGAAATGATGCTCAAATAAGTTCAGGTTCCGCAGAACGTAGAATTTCCTGGCATTAATATTTCAGATTAGGTAAAACCCCAAAACAATTCTGATCCAGATAACTCAACCTAACCGAGGGACATCTTGAGTGTGAAGCATACTCGCTAATACCACGCTACAGAGGTGGGCAGGGAGGAGTATAGAAACATTCCACTTGTATGCCTAGTGGTTGGAGTACGTAGCAGCCATGTAGCTTAGTCTTTGCTTAAAACAATAAAGGTGTATTTTTCTTGATTCATCTGGACGGACTGAAATAATTTCTTAAATTTACAAATACATCCAAACAATATCCTCTTGGCAGCAATAATGTATATTTTGCATGAAGGAACATATAACAGAAATAATATGATTATTGTGAAGTTCCTCTGGCAGATAACTCCTTTCTCATCCAGCCCCCCCCCCCCGGTCTCTAATCATGTCACAACGTGCTAGATTATTTTATTACAGCAATTGAGAGTTAAGTTTCATTTTGTTGAATTCATTTAGAGAATATAGGCGTTTCTGACTTCTTTGTTTTATTTCGAGTACGTGTTTATTATCCTTTGTTGGTTCAAGTTATTTGGACGCATCTTAGTCTTCTCTTAGACAGACGTGATAAGGGTTGAAGGTAACCAAGCTCGTTAAAAAAAAACTGTTACAGTAGGTCTGTCTATCAGAGCGGGGTTTCCCCACTGCAGCCGATGGCTTATTGTGTGTCGGACCCTAGCAGGAATGCTGAGATGAAAACATCCTACAGGCGACACTATAGCCGTTTCTTCAGACCGACGGAGTTCCAGATCGCTACAGGGAGCCAACTACTACCCATGGAGGTTCGGCTGATAAGTGTCACCTCGAGAAGGACGAGCGGCCGACCACAGAGTCTCTCCTCATGCGAACATCGTATTTCCGGACCTCAAACACCACCGCAGCGCAGCACCACTGGCTACTTCACTGATTCTTGCTTCCTGAAAAGACTAGATGTATAGATTGAAATGGATAGATGTGACGCACAGAATGTGAGTTAAATATCTTTCCCAATTTGGCCTTATTGTTTGGGAAAATCCACCAAAATACCGAAGATAAGAAAATTAAGCCATGAGAATCAAATTCGCGAACTCCCGAATGTGTACTACAGATGTTATTTCCTGCGCTACCCCGCTTGTTGTTGCAGTGAGTCACTTTATACATGCGTCCTGCTGAAGAAATGATTCCTTTACTTGGCAGACAATTCGCCATAAGCTTGCTTGAATACCATGTGTACCTTATTCATAGATACGACTCAAACCATGGCTTAACTCTTGGGTATTACCATGGCTGTGGAGTGGATAAAATAGGAAACTGGTACATCAAAATATGCCATACATGTAGATTTGAAGGCAGCACTTCTCGCTACAGCTAATAGAAGTACCCCTCCCCTGGCTGTTCAACTCAGGGAAAAAGTAATCGCCCTCAATAGGAAAAATAGAATCACTCTCCACTGGGTCAAGGGTCATGTTGGACTACAAGGGAATGAAAGAGCCGACATTCTCACCAAGATTGCTGCCAGCTACAGGACCACACGAGATTACAAATCCATTCAGTTAACCCTCAGCAAACAGCTGCTAAGTCTACTAGATCACGATTTGGAATTCTTATCTGTATCAAATCCAATGACTCCTTCCTCAGCAAACTTATCAACAGCATATTTCACAGACAGTCCTGGCCCAATCACATAACAATCCAGTTTCTTACAAATCATATTCATTATTAATCCTATCTCCATATAATGAACATAAGAGCATTGCCATTATATAGCTGGCCCGTAAAACCTTTACAAACGGTCCGACATCTGATGACAGAATGCACCTTCTACTCAAGATCGACCAGTTATATAAGGTTCAGTCTCCCTACCAATGGATTCTAAGACTCATTTCAACACAGTGAAGTTTGCAGAATTCCTAAAGAGCATCTTCCGCACACTTAAATAAAAATATATAAACTGTACCACAAGTGTAAATATCCAGTGATATACCTACAGGTGTTACACGGGTTTTAAATAATTTGTTTAAATAAAAAGCTGTTCCAGTTCATTTCACTTTCCTCTTCGATGCCGATAAAACAGAACCATTTCACTCTGCTATCCGTTTCTGCTTCAAAACATTTCTCCATGTAATGTTCCTTTACTTGTAGGCACATGTCTTATAGGGCAAATTCTTTTCATCTAACGTCCTAGACAAGTGATTAGTTTCAGCATTGTTGTTGCATCGGCCACTTCTTACATTTTCTACTATATACTTTCAGTAAATAAGAGTCCTGCGCCGTGACGTAGCGGGCTTAGGCAGCATGCCTTGGTCCTTGACCACGGAAAGCGGCCCAGGTTCGATCCCCCCATGGGGTGCGGATTTTAAGTCCCGGGTATAGGACCGGTGCCCACTCAGCATCGTGAGGAAAGTGAGGAGCTTACGCTAGGTAAACGGCCCTGGTCACGAAAACCAACATTCCGGCTGGGGGATGCCGAGATGCTGACCACACCTTCTCCCCGTATTGGTTGGATGATCGCCCACCTCTGCGGTGCGTAAGTGGGCGTGAGGCCGGCAGTCGGGTTGGTAGGCCTTGGCCCTCTTAGGGCTGTTGTGAGAGGTTTTGCTTTAAGTAGACAAAGGACTGTGCTTTACACAAAAATTCCATACCAAAATTTCGCCAGAAATACAGATTTAGATACTCGCTTCATTAAAAAGCAAATTATTTTTAGAGAAAGTCTCGAGTGTGTGTGCGTGCGTGCGTGTGTCTCCTCCTATGAACAGCGTAACTCGAAAACGAAAAGGTAGTTGATTGAATGTTGAACTTGGTATATAACTTCAGTGTTTTCCAAGAATGCGAGAGGAAAATTTTAACCAGCAAACAATGTCCTCCACACCAAATAGCTCTTTACCGGAAAGTTTGATTTCAAAAATTGTTTTCCTCGAAAACAGGTTTGACAATTATGATGAAATCATATGTTTAAGATATTTTCATGACGAATGAAATGTAGGTATATCTCGATTTTCTAGGAACAGATTGGGTGAGTGAGTGAGTGAGTGAGTGAGTGAGTGAGTGAGTGAGTGAGTGAGTGAGTGAGTGAGTGATTGAGTGAGTGTGTGTGTGTGAGTGAATTTGATGGGCCAGTCGTCAGCTAAGTTATTTGCAACCTAGGAATTACTTTTTCTCTTCAGTATGAATTACTTTTGCAGAACTCGTAAACAATAAGTGCTTTTTTATGAACACTCTTTAACTGATGTAGTTCCCAAGGTCCCATTAGGCTTAAAAGACAGCTTAATTTTGCTCTGAGGCTTCTTTATCAGCTTGAGCTTCCTTAACATGCCGTAAATCTAGATAATCTACTTTTCTTTCGGAAAAAGCAATGTGCTGGATTTTTACGCCCTAGGAAAAACCATCGCCCCCGCCGGGTTTGGTGCCGGGACCTAGGAATCTGAAAGCCTGCCCCTAGACTATGGATGACGATCATAGTAAGAGAGAGACGAAAGCGTAGTGAACAAAAGATGTAAAGTTTCTTAAAGCATACAATGTCAATTACCAATATTTTCTGAAATATAGGTATTTGTAAATATAGTTTGTACAAGAGTGAATGAAAATGACATTCGAGTGTTGTACATCGGATTTTTCTAATACAGTTTTATACCTTATTTTGACTGGGCTTTTCAGACTTCCTTTTTCACAGCTATAATTTCATCCATTAAGTTTTATTCGGTTGGTAGTTGTTGCAGTTTGATTACTCTACAAAAAGTGCTTTATGTTCTCTAATTCTGCTGTAACCATTACATCCATTGGTAAAAGATCCGTGCCAGATTAAATTAGGTACAACTTTCCACAGCTGCATTAGAATATGACATGCCAAAGTTCCCTTCTGTATTGCGTAACATGGAAAATTAAAGCTTTGTATGTTGCAAACATAACCAAATTAAGAAAATGAAATGTCTACAGATAAGAAAAAGTTTGTAAGAGATGATGAATTTAATTTGAAACATAGATGGAAATATCCTAAATGTGAGTATAAAAAAGCGTTGTAAAAGGTGCTGTGTTCTGCCATTTTACACTCAACTCATTTATGTAAATGTGATATGTCACCGTTGGACAATGTAACACAGTATTGGCAATTCTTAGGTAATGGATATGGTGGGAAAAGGGTAGAGTTTTAGTTCCCTAAAACTAATTAAAAGAAAGTCGTTTAATTTCTCATAACTACTAGAAGTTCGTAAACAACAACTTTGCCTTTCTGCTTACATAAACTTTCTAACCTTAGAAATGTGAGTTATAAGAGACCTAATTGACGTCATAGAGCATCCAATTAACTGACATTGATTCTAACGATTCTGAAAGGGTTGCAAGTGTGTGGCAATATCTTCACTTCTGTGTAGGGAGCGTCATTTTGTATGAGATACTTTTTTTATTTACAGTTTTCATTTTTAATTTGAATATTTAGTTTGGCCACACACCATTCTCACATAAGATGATATATAGAATATAAAATGTGTGTTTGCTTGAATGTGAATTTCGTCAGGAGGTATTGCCTTTCCATTCTTCACATGGCGTTCTTTGACGGAGTGCTCTCGGATAAATAATAAGCGTCTTTGAGTATACAAACCAGCGAATTATTCAGTAGTTGATATGTTTCTAGGAATTTTGATGAACAGCATGATTCGTTATCTATTCTGTTCGTCGCATTGATGTGGAAATCGCGAACAAATACATCGCTTCTATGAACATTTATTTTGAATTTGGAAGAATAAAGAATAATAATATTCTTTCAATATTTAATATAACCAAGTTTATACTAAGGAATTTGTTTGTTAAAATATTTATTATATTAAACTTTTTGATTATTCGCTTTATGTAATTCTATTATACAATTAATTCAACTTTAATGAACAGTCTGACGTTTAATCCAAATAGTGTGGCTTCTCTTCCATGTTAATGTGATTAAACACAGGTACTTGTGGCGGGAAAAATATCATCTAGTAATTGCATATATTTGAAGCAACATTAAATCTACCGAATTTTAGATTTATATATGGCCCCTAGAGTGGTTCTTGCCCTCTCTATATGACGTTTGTAGGGACATTTCGCGATGGATCTTTTAGGAGATTCATACTTTTGGCTAGGTGTGTAGTGTACATTTAGCCCCCTAGGTCTTATTCCATTGTCACATATCTTACAGGGATTTGTATTTAATTATATCAGAAATTCGCACAATTTGCACTAATACATGTTTACATGAATATAATTCATATAATTATACGTATAACCTTCTATTTTTGATATGTTTTACTTCATCTTCCACTTTTGATGTTTCGATTCACTATCGCCCTGTCTATTTTTACCACAAAAAAGTTTTTCATTGATACTGTCCTCCTTTCGCATATTTCCACATGACATCTCTTGCATTGTTTCCCACATAACTCGCACACGCATTCTTCGCCTGGGTCATTGTGTCTTTTTTCCTTACAAATTAAATGGTGGAAACCATGTGCTGCGTATCCTGTTACAAAATGCCTTAGTTCGTAGTTTGGGCCCTTCCAGTCTTCCTTGGTCATTGCGATATCTTCCCAGTGTTCTGTTTTCTTCTTTCTATTTTCCTTTACAATTTCATCGTACGCCTCTGTTGCCGGAAGAAGCATTTTTATTCTAAGAGTCTTGAAGCTGTGTACTTGGATATACACAAATATTTCTTCATATGTTGTCCTTACTTTGTTTATAGTATCTGTTTCTTTTTGTCAGGTTTTCTCATATCCGTTGTACTCCGTATGTTACAATTGGTGCTATTTTCGCTTTGAACAATTTCATTGCCATCATTAGAGATATTTTTACAGGATTTGCGTACATCAATTTATATTTTTGATCTGTGACAACACAGGCAGACCTTGGTGCACAGCAGCTACCACTGCGTATAATGTACCGATCAGATGATGTCTGTGTACTGTTTAATCTGACAGTGTTATACAAGATGGCAGCGATAGATAGTAGAAAATCCTATAATAGTTATAATACTCTTACTAACAAATACAACTGACGCAGTAAAATACAAATGAGGTGTAATAACATTATTCTGAGAATAAATGCTATGTTGTACAAAACTCTGTTAAATTATGTCCAATGTGCAAATAGTTACATAAAATTTATACAGCCTGTATTTATGCATACCATAATAGAACAGTATTTCTTAACTACAGATACGCATTTAAATTACAGAGAATACAGAAAAACTGCAAACAGCATACCACACACATGGTATAGAACTGCTGACATTGTTAATCACTCTTTAGGTGCTGTACACATTATATAGCTACGTAAAACTCGCACACATTCTGTTATTCAGAAGACTGGCTACTGAATTTGAAAGCTTTAGGTTCGAAGTATGCTTATTTTTCACTGAAATATTTCCTTTCCTCAGCAGAAATGTATTATTTAGCACTTAACAAAATTTATTCACTAGTTTTTACACACGTGATCCATACTCACAAATCAAATATGAAAAATAAGTAACCTAAACTAGCATTGTAATCGAAATATACAACTTTAAGTCAGCACTGAAAAGCAGCAGTCTGTAAAATAAGACCCGAAGCTTTCCTGGTGACGAATATGCTCACTTTCTTCTCGGGCAGCAAGCCAGGTGAAAAGACGATTAGATATTGTCGTTTCGGGAGTGTGCATCGCTCCCATCATCAGGATATTTATAATATGTTATAACCACAAATGAAGCGCTATATAAAAGATATAAAAATATATAAAAGTAGAAAACTGTATAAGCTAGTTATATCCAGTGTTTCATTTGTAGTTATAACGAGTAATGGCCGATAAAGGAGGCTGCGGTTCTGCAGCCCCCTCAGAGCAAATTTTAATTTTACTGTTGTTGCCTTAATTGCTTAAATTGAATATATATAGTAAGTCATTACAACAAGTTGATAGCCTGTGCGGCAAGTTCATATGTGAAGCCGCTACTCTCTATTGGACTGCCAGGACAACTCACTAACGTGCATATTGCTTCCATTTCTCTCTCCGCTAGCCTTCGCTTATTTCGACCTATTGCGAGCACTATAGCTTAGTGAACTCAATGGACTGCATTGCTTGCAGTCCCAAGAGCGGTGTGAGTGCAATTTCGTGCGGATTTTCTTGAAATCCACGGTTTCTGAACATTTTCACGTTGATTCAAATATATTTTTGTTTCCTGACAGTGAAGTATAATCAAATGTGACTTTTTATACTGCTATCAATGGTGTGATTGTAACAATGAGAAATTCAGTCGATTATTTGAAGTCGTTTCGTTTTGGCGCTTTAACACAAAGAGAAATGTGACATTAAAGTGCGAGGAAGACCGACCCCTGTGTTAAACATTATTCAAAGCGAAACAAACTGCCAAAAACAATATAGCAGGTGCTTCAGTCCCGAAATATGAGTGGATATGTAGCTGCGAAATCAGCAATTCCCTGTTCTTTTCCTTGTCTTTTATTTGGAATTAAAGACGATGCAGCTAACATTGTATGGATTCAAAGGGAGTTTCAAACTTGAAGAGACTACATGAAAAATGTCATAAACATGAAATGTTCAAAAACCATGTTAATAACATGCTTAATTTTCTACACTTGCGTCAGTAAATCTACAGACATGTTTAAGCCAAACCAATAAGGAATGAATAGATCGTCACAACGATCAAGTCCAAAAAATAACCAAAAATTGGGACACTCTTATAAAGATAATCAACTGTGTGAAATTTTATGGTTATCACGAGCTACCCCTAAGAGGGCATGAAGAACATGAAGGGTCACAAAATCAAGGGGTGTTCAGGGGGTTGATTAAATATACAGGAAAAATTGATTCCTTATTTAAGACAAAGAACCGACAGAAAACATCCCGAAGTTCAACGAGGGAGTGGTCAATAAGTTTGATAAAAAAGACAGATCGCCGTTCATCTTCAAATAATTAAGCAAAGCTAACATTCCAGTAATCAATGCAGCCCCCCAAGTTATAGACAACATGAGCAGCCACTGGTTATAACATTGTATAAATATCCATATGGCCCGCCTCGGTAGCGTAGATGGTAGCGTGTCTGCCTCACGTTCAAGAGGTCCCGAGTTCGAATCTCGGTCAGGGTGAGTTACCTGGATAAGGTTTTTCCGGGGGTTTCCCTTGTCCTGAGGTACGAATGTCAGGTAACTCTAAGCTACGAATGTCAGGTAACTCTAAGCTCCATGGACCCCGGGCTCATTTGAGCATAATTTCACCCATTTCATTCATCATCCGACTTGACTTAAGGTTGGAGGACGTAAATTAAAAAAAATCCTGTTGATGGGAGAGATGCACACACCCGAAATGTCGATATCTAATCGTCTTTTCACCTGGCTTGTTAACCGGGAAGAAAGTGAGCAGTCTAGTTTTGCATTAACACATAACATCATTATTTCTAAACTGCAACTGCTTATTTCAGTTACAAATAACATCGTTTATAAAATACAAGGAGCATGAAACAGAGCTGTTGGTATTGCAGCATTCACTACTTACCATTCAAAACGTTATGTGCACAAAATATATACACTGACAAGTAACACACAAGTTTCTGCAATTTACAGTAATTAACTACTAAATTTAGAAGCTTAACTCTGTACATTTCCTTTTTTTTTCTGCACTGTAATTAGATTTACGCCCGGGAACATAACAGTTACTGGCCATTGTAATGTTTTAGGTTAATTGGATTATGTAGCACATTTACGACAGTAACATCTCTTACAGTAACCCTTCTTGTACCTCTCACCACAGAAGTCGCGCCACAAATTATATTTTCAGACAAAGATATTGATAATACTTTGTTTGATATAGCGATAATCTACATGGAATATAAACAGGAAAGCGTGGAAAACACAGAGCACAGAAAACACATCACTGGAATTTTCCCCATTTCATAATTTACACAAATAAAGGTTTATAAATACTCTTACTTCGCTAATGTTTAGACAAACATATTGGAGTAATAAACATAGGCTTTCACGGCCGGCGTTCTTGTTTAGTCCGGGCTGTAAGGCCGTAGTCCACTGGGAGAGAGATGAGGAAGTCCAGTGGACCACGGCCTTACAGCCTGGAATCTTCTACAGAACAAACATATCAGAGTTACTAAAACAAGCAATATAAAATAATATAGCAGATGGCTTATCAGCCCCTACCTGCGCCATTTTTCTCAAAGTTCGAATATCAGTGTCAGGTCCGTTTCAGCTTACACTTTCATGGCATTAAATATCCATTCCGGTATTTACAAGGGACTGAGAGAACCCACAAAAAAGCGTCATTTAAATTAGTCGGCCCATTGGATTTGAGCTGGAGGCCTCCCAAATGCTAACGTCATCTGTCATACCTCTTGGTGAAAGTATACATTTCTCCCATTTAAAATTGCAAAGCAGTTATATTACTGTAGTTAATATTCGTTTCTTTAATTTCAACTAAGTTTTAGGCTGCATATTATTCTGCAGATTAAACAAAAGAAAGTTTCCAGCAAACAGCGGACCATTTAAAATTGGTTCTGTTTTTCTAAGCTGGCAGAGAACTGTGCAACAAGAATGGAGAGATTGAATGTCGTCACCGTTTTCCATCCAGAGAAACTTGCTGCAAACTTTCAAAGCGTAGCTCAAGAAAAACAACAGAAAAGTTTCTCCAGCATCCACAACATCTGTTGTCTGTTCACCGGATTTCCATGATACTTATTTTGAAGACTCGTCTGCTAGAAGTGTGTTTAAAGAATGGCAATAAACGGCTGTAGAGATAGTAAAAATATTATTATTGAAAGGATAATCTTCCAAAGATAGGATAAAATGGGCTCTTTTAGTTCTTTAAAGAAGAAATAGCAAGTAGACTCTACTGAAAGTAAAGGTGTAGAACTCTTCAAGTGCATAGATTGTTAAGTAATATAATATAAACAAATTAATAAGATACAGCAATAAACTGAGGTTCTAAGAAGTGTATAGATTATCAGAAAGGAGATGACAATAAATGTACTTATAAGCACTTGTAACACAATATAAGATAAGGTACTTGATAAACCCAAAATCTGAACCTATGCTACTTGCGTGAAGCAATTTGAGACTTGGCTATATTTGGAAATATCAATATTATTAGAAAAAGTTAATCTGGTGGTGCAACCTTAAATTAATAATATTAATAATTACGACTTAACCAAAATATTTCCTAAATTGGCTCGTGCATATTGGACAAGGGATCAAATGGTTTGTTACGTACATCATCTGTGCCTATATGACAGTGACAGTTCAGTTTTATTTCCTTCTGTCCTGACTAAATAGTTATGACAACCTTTTCATTCTACTATAAATTCCACACAACACCATAGGTCATAAAGTAAACGAAACATTGTAAAGTATACCACGATAAGTGGGAGACCTCACCAACTAGCTCAATATATCTTTTCTAGTCTATCTTGATATATTTATAGTTTGTGTAATTTATAGCGCTCGATAATTAGTTACATTTTGAAACTGACGCTTTAGCAAATTAGAAGGTGTAAAACATATGAAATACAAAAATGAAAAGTATTAAATTGTGGAAACGTATTTTCATGTACTTTTAAACTGTATATTTATTGCCCACTTGATCATTTTAGAACCTATTTTAGGTACACCAGAACTAAGGGTTTTAAGCCATAAAAATCCGAGGACTATGACTATTAGCAGGTGTAAGAATTCTTAAGCAGTTGGCTTGAAGTTATCCTCGTTGAAACCATTATCACTACAACTTACATCCAAAGTATGCTGTAAGGCAGCTGTTTACAGTATTCTTGGGAAAAAGAAATGAAGAATTGACATAGAATGTAGGCCAACTCCATTTTGATCATGGTCCTGGTAATCAATGGCTTCGTGATGAATATTTGAGATTCCCAATCGCTGCTGGTAACAAGAATTCGGTTGTTGCTTACAATGTTACAATTCGCCGTAAAAATCTCTGCACAAGACGTATTTCACCAAACTGTGCATACAGCAGTATTCGGATATGGCATATAAGGATAGGAAGAAGAACTAATAAAGATAAAGATCATTTGAAAACGTATTCGCCCTCAAATCAATGAACGGCATCATTCGAAAGTAATCAGCAAATTGCGACATCTAGAGAACTTTGTACATCCTTCTCTTCCATCCCTAATAACAGTGCATTTGTTTATCCCATAAGAAAATATCAATTTATAACCAATAATTCCATTTCTAATAACAGTACGTTAAGTCTCTCATTGAAGTATAAGGTCTCGAGTATTTAGACCGCTTGGCTCTCTAGCGGCCCGGGTGTGATCCCAGACGACCGCAAAGTAAGGTTTATGCTGGACAACACGCTGGAGCGGGTTTTTATGGGATCTCCGGTTTTCCCCGCCAACTTATTCCGCCGATGCTCTATCTTTATCTCAGGTATCATCAGTGCCACTGCCTGCAATGCTGCATTTACTAAAAGTGGGCTTTAAACATTACATATTTCATTTCATTGAAGTTAGTGCATTGAAGCTGCATTCTCCTCAGTTTAGCGAATAATACCACAGAAAAATCTAAAGCTAAATCTAAACACTTAAATACTTAGGGATTTCATTAACATAATTGTCGTTTGTATAGCTCCATAGATATTTAATTTTAAACATACGTTGTTTATAATAATTCACTAAATTTAAAAGGACCGTGGTTTTTCAAAATTAAAACAAAGGTTTTTGTTATATTCCAGTTGACAGTTTTTAGATTTACTTTTAATTTCTACTCTTTTATTATTCACTGATGCACCAAGTGTAATTCGACGTTTTTATTTCACAGCAAGAACCCTCATTACTTCCAGTTTACTTCCCCATTCATTGTTCACTCAGTGTGCTGTGATCAGACGCGTAACTCAAAGAACATGTGATTTTAAACAAAGTAAGTGAGAAAACAATCTGGTACATTTTATGCGTTGTCAGGATAAACCGCATTAAAGGTTACCAGTTTTATAGAATAAGTGGTAATTTTTTTGACATTACTTTTATAAATTCTAAATGCATCTCAATGCTGCAAGGTTATTTCTAAGCATTTCCGATATGCGAAATGCTTTGTAGTTAGAATTTCGAAACCGCACTCACCTCAATGTAAGATGCACAGCTGGACAACATGGCGCCAGTTTCGGTAGCGTAGCTGGTAGCGTGTCTGCCTCAAGTTCAAGAGGTCCCGAGTTCGAATCTCGGTCAGGGCGAGTTACCTGAATAAGGGTTTTTCCTTATCCTGAAAGACGAATGTCGGGTAACTAAGCTCTATGGACCACGGGCTCATTTGAGCATCATTTCACTCATTCCATTTATCGTCCGACATGACTTAACCTTGGATGGCGTAAATTACAAAAAAGGACAACATGGCAAAGTGTGAATGCGTATCGGATAATATGTGAAACATGTTATACATTAGTCGCGCGATATATGACGTCATATGTGACAAGGAGAAAGAAAAGAAATCAACACCCCTTTGTGCCAAGGGACAAAAGGGTGGGTTCGAAGGTAATGTACATTTGCGTGTAATACTTAATCTCTGTTACATATAACCTTGCCCCGCTGACATGTATCACTCCGCGTGCAACTACCTTCTCCCTCATCCTAATTGGCTAATGCTTTCGCGCCATAAGCCATAGACGGTGCCTTCCCGTCACATTTAAACCTGCAGTAAACGTCATAATAATTGCCGGGAAGATAGATAAAATCATACAAATAAGAATATGAAGAATGCAAAAGGAATGAAGTTTATAATGAAACTGAACAAGTTGAAACTGAATGAATGAGCAATCAAACTGAAACAAGTTTATAATGAAAGACCTTTGGCCTTTTCCACTGGAATTTTTTTAAACCAGCATACATACCTTGCAAAAATGCTTGTCTTTCAATCTTAAAAGTCGTGTCACGCCATACTTGTGTGTCCTTCATCACCCAAGTCTCGTCATGGTAGTATATTTTGCAATTTGTCCCGGTACAAACTGATTGTCCTTAAACAACGTCTTCGTCACACAGCAATATCGCCCCTGGAGTGGTAAGTTTTTCTGTTGTCTCAATTTCATGTTGCGATGTTCCTGTGCATCTAACGCTCACAGCTGTAAGTTCAGAGCACAGCTGTTCGACTTCTCTCACTGACAAAGACGGATTCTTCTTTGTGAGTGCATTAAACATGTGCAACACAATTCTTTTTTCGCCGTTCTGTAAAGGTTTTCCCCTGCGATGCCACAGCGAAAAACTGGCGTTAGAGTCTGCCATTATACATATAATAAGTACACGCACAATAAACGATCAATAAAATAATTTAGCTCCCGCACTCGGCACAACACACCTTCATATGGCGATATATGACTAATCTAGTTCAAAACACGGTCAGTGATAAAAGTCATATAAACAAATATGTCATCACTACCAGTAAAGCACGTGCTATCGTGCTATGTGCTTGAGAGCAAAGGAATCTCCTCTTTACTTCGTTTAAGAATTAACATGCAATTCATATAAATGAACTCTGTTGCGTAATATATTTAATTAAAACAGTTACGAAGATATAAATTTGACAATTCTCTTCCAAAATATAAACATATATATATATATATATATATATATATATATATATATATATATATCACCAAAAGAACTTTTTTTTTACCCCACAACAGTCTATACTGCAATAGCAGCCAACGAGAGAGGACTAGGTCACGTGACCGCTAAGAGCTACGGGGCAAGCTTTTGTGGAACAAAGATTAGTTAAATGTTCATATCAGAATACAGCTTCCAGGTTGTTTATTTGTATTTCGTTACTTAGTGTACGCAGGTTACTAGTACTTCGCTCTTCTAGTAAACAACATGGCAGGCAAATGCAGCACTCGTCAGTGAAGATCAGTATACCACATGTCATGTACAACCTCTCAGAACAATGAATGCAGACGGCCAATAGTGAAGGCTTGCATAAAAACAAAAATATAAGCGGTATTACGTCATCATTCCGGTGCATGCCCTCTCCGTTCAGCAGTATTTGAATGTAAAAGTGGAGTTTCTTACAGTGGACGGGTTCGAATCAAGTGAAAATGCAAAAAGTGGCGCACGAAGTGCGCTAAAAAGTGCAAAATTAATATTCAATGTGTTACAACTTTTTAAAGAGAAACGTAAAGGTTTAATTATTCTGTTAAATAATGCTATAAAAAGGACAGTAACGGCACTGGGGCAAAGTGAACGAACGGTCTGTGCATAATATAGAGAAAGAGGTTCAACATTCAAAAGCGTACGGAAGCGAAACATTCAACACCTGGTAAACATCGCCCACATTCCAAAAAAAGTATGAAAAAGTATTATTGCAGAACTTTCCCCCAATTTTTACGAAGAGAAATTCCCACAGTAGGTAAACTCAAGCTGCTTTTAAAGAAAAGATCTCTTTTGAAGGTAGAACTACACATTCCGGAGAATACTTCAAAGATTGGGATATCGATTTCGCAAGAAAGAATTTTGCGTCCGTTACGTATGCTATGCTGATGTTTTGATAATCAAAATCCCGCCTTCTCTAGATCTCGTAAATCGTGTCATGCTATACCAGCGATCTCCCATAACAACTGTACTCAGTATCTACCAGAACCTCGAACACAAACAGTACTGCATAGCTCAGTGTTGAGTTTTTCGGATGTGCTGCGGCTCATTCCATTAGATCTCAATGTTTTTCTCGCCATAAGCTTCCGCATACTTTGTTACCATACAATTACTATCAGTTCATGTGGCTAGCCTGCGTAAAGGTTGTTTTTGTTTGGACTGAGTTTTGTTCATTTGCTTGGTGGTGTTACCTGGAATTTGGAAAAAATGTTTAAAAGTACTTAATGTTTGTGTTGAGTGTGTGGAAATGAGATTCTGGAAGGAAATTTAGTGCGCCATGTAATGACGTTAATATAGAGAAATAAGCGGTTACTATGAAGAGAAAAATCAATTATCTTGCTTCATGATGGAAAAATGACGTAGAGAAGATGAAAAGTTTTGGATAGTGAAGAATGGACGTGTAGGAGCCAGCGATTTTATGTCATTAACGGAAAATATTTATTAAAGACGTAAGGATTTCAGGAGGTAACCTGAAATGAATGAAGGGGAAAGAAAGCCCGCTTTTAAATCCAGATGATACAAATGGTGACCTGAAGAAACTGATAGCCGCACGAACTGACACGAGATGGAAAATGATTGTGTTGAAAAAGTGGTACACAATATTCTATATCAACATAGAAATCTTACATATGGCGCCAATTCGAGTGAACACATCGTGGAAGGAATAATAACCCATGACGCGACAGCCCTTAGAGGGCCAAGGCCTACCAACCTGACTGCCGGCCTCACGCCCACTTACGCACGGCAGAGGTGGACGAGATGTAGTCAGCATCTCGGCATCTCCCAGCCGGAATGTTGGTTTCCGTGACCAGGGCCGCTTTCCTAGCGTAAGCTCCTCACTTTCCTCACGATGCAGAGTGGGCACCGATCCTATACCCGGGACCTAAAATCCCCACCACATGGGTGGGATCGAACCCGGGCCGCTTTCCGTGGCCAGGGACCAAGGTATACTGCCTTAAACCGCTACGCCACGGCACAGGACTGTGGAAAGAATAAGATGGAGTGAAATTAGCAACAACACATCACGGAAATTTGAATTTGGTGGAAAGAACGATACCAGAACTACAGGATGGTGGTAACAAAGATCAAGAAAGAAGAGAAGATGAGTGAGTACAAAAAACAACCAATCACAATAACATTTAGAAGTAAGAGCAGAATTTAGGAACTTTTTAAAGAACAGTAATAATACAAAGTACATATTTTTTTCTAGTAGAAGTAGTTAAATAACTTACGTTATTGAGAAGTAAAAAGGTAGTTAAAATGGGGGTTAGCAAACAAATAGATAATGAAAATGTAGGTGACAGAGAAGAGGTTTGGGAAGAAATAGAATGGGGTAAAATGACTGAGTCTGAAAAGATTAAAAAGCTATTTCAAATTTCGATGAGTATGAATAATGAACTGGAAATTTTGAATCAAGATTTTGAATGGTAAAGGGAGAAGCGTAAAAATTATTCAATACAAAATTTAACACAAGTAGTTGAAAAAGATGGAAATAGTATGCTACAAGCAGGCACGTATTTAGAAGTCAGTTTCCGGGGGAGAGGGGTCAAAATATCTACGTTGAATTATTTGCTTTTAATAAATAATTCATCAGGGATGTGTTTTTATCCTGTTAGTAACAAATAAAACACATGTAATATATTATATTCACATGTCTGTAATCAGATATTTGAAAAGCAAAACACTGGTTGATGCATTTGAAGTATTAGTTCTCCTTGAATGAAAAATTGAATAGGAACTTAGAAGTTAAAAATTACATACCTTTAAGGAGGTATCTGGAAATTCTAATCAACAAACTATAATACATCGGAATTAGTTAACTTTGCAATACATTATTGTGATTGACATTATTTGTGTATTTTAACGAGCTCTACAGTTGCGGTGCAGTAACTTTTCGTTTATCTCTTAAATAACTTCCTGTCTACCAGACAGTGAATAGAGACGTTAAGATGAGAAGCTTGAATAAATCTTTTCGATTTATATTAAACTAATTCTTTTTTCAACTATTTATTAAACGTTTGAAATGATAATTCATTTGAGGGGACCGGACCTCCTGGACCTCCCCCTTAAATACGTCCCTGGATACAAGAGTTAGAATCTAGTAAGAAAGGGAGTTATGGAGATAAAGAAATATTAGTATAAAGTGTAGGTCAGAATAAAGATGAATATGATAATAAGGTAAATAAAGAATCACAGAGTTATCAGGAATATAAAGTAGGAAAAGTAACTGATGAGATAGTATCACATTTGAATAATAAAAAGAAAACTCTAAATGCAATTAAACACAAAACTGAAACAGACGTTGACTTACCAAAAAACGAATGTGCAGATGGTTATCAGCATATGTATCAGTATCTTGATGTGAATTGTAACGTGTGTGTACAAATGATATTCTCACCAGCACACGTAAATTATTTAGGTCCCAATGTTCACACATACCATACGCCACACGAAATAATTTTGCTAATTTTTTGTCAAAGAATTAAACTCAACACTAACCTAACCGTAAAACAGCTTCATGGTAACGATACAGACACACACACACACACACACACACACACACACACACACACACACACACACACACACACACACACACACACACGCACACACACACGCACACACACACGCACACACACACACACAAACAAACGGAATAATTAGATAACAAATTCTGGATACTTGCAACGCTCAGGTTAGACAACAGAGTAGTTTACTACACTAACTGCTCAAAAGTCACAAGTACGAACCATAAAATTGTAACAAACGTTGCCATTGATACAGGACAACTTAAAAAATTAATTATGTGGGCGAATCACCCAACATGAATCACAAAACATAGTTATTATGTATATAAATTGTGTATATATACACACACACACACACATATATATATTAAAATGGTTGAATTCAGTTTAAAAATGTTTAATCATATACTCGTTTACAAAGTGTTATATTAGTAAAAATATTCTTTATACTGTTATGTATTGTTCACTGTGAGTAATTTAAAATTGTTAATTATAATAATACTTTAATGCAAATTTAGGGCGGGGCACAACCACCATGAAAACAAGGATATATACTTGAAAAAATGTGTTATAAAAGAGTAAAATAACTTGTTACATTTTTAGTTAATTGATGGAAATGAATCATTTCTTCACACTAGCCGTATATAGGCTAAGGTTTTTGATAGATAGAGTCAACATGAAAAATTCAATGCCATGGCCAGGATTTGAACCACCGATCTCCTGGTTTCCGTCCAGTTGCTCTAACCCATTGTGCTACCATGGCCAACGTGCGGTCCTGACATTAAATTCTCCAGTTGACCCATATATTACCCCGGTGGACCACAAGGGGCTCTCGTATTCGAGATACACCATTTGTGGAGACTTACTATCGTAAGTACTTGAGTCCTAGGCCTCATCATTTAACTCTTATTATTTTAGTTAACTGATGGAAATTAATCATTTCTTCACACTAGCCGTATATCGGCTAAGAACTTTGATAGATCTTGTGGTCTACCGGGGTAATATATGAGTCAACTGGAGAATTAAATGTCAGGACCGCACGTTGGTAATGGTAGCTCAATGGGTTAGAGCAACTCGACGGAAACCAGGAGATCCGTGGTTCAAATCCCAGCCATGGCATTTTAATTTTCCATGTTGACTTTATCAAAGTTGTTAAATGTTTAATTGTTATTATATTTTATGTATGTTATATTTATGGTACTTTGGTTGTGAAATATTGTTGGGGCGTTCCTCGAAACATATGGAAATACTGTTTTAATGAATTTACTTAATTATTTTTCATATATTTCGAAGAGGGGCATTTGTAACGGTTGTTTTTGTTCTGTTCATTTGCTTGGTGGTGTTATCTGGAATTTGGGAAAAATGTTTAAAAGTACTACAATATTTGTGTTGAGTGTGTGGAAGTGAGATTCTAGAAGGAAATTTAGTGGGCCATGTAGTGACGTTAATATATAAAATGAACGGTTGCTATGAAGAGAATAATCAATCTTGCTTCGTGGTAGAAAAATGACGTGGAGAAGATAAAAAGATTTGGATAGTGAAGAATGGACGTTAGGAGTGAGCGATTTGATGCAATTAACTAAAAATATTTATTAAGGAAGTAAGGATTTATCGATATGCTGGAGGTAACCTGCAATGATTGACTAGGAAAGAAAGCTGGCTTTAAACTCCAGATGATACAATTGGTGACCTGCAGAAACTGACACGAGATGGGGAAAAATTGTGGTGAAAACGGAGAAATCTGGTTACACCTTAAAAACAATCCAGGTACACAGCAATCAGCTACTATATTATAATCAGTGTAAAATCTGAAAACCAGTGCTTGCATCCTTCATTGGCTGGAGTAGAATTCGTTGTTACCCGTTGCCATCTAGTAGTAATCCATTCATATCTAAGTTTATCCCATCAGAGAGACAATAAGATATCTTCTTCGCGTGATGTAAGTCACAGGATAGGAGCTGGTTACGCTTTACTGCGCTTTACGTTTTTCTATGGCCACCTTAGTTGCGATATCAGTTTTATTATAAAATGGACTATACATCTTGTGAGATATGTGCAGTCACCAGTTATACTGTGAAACTCTGTACGCAATAACCATATTTTCTCTAAACCTCGGTTTTAGTAGTGATATCAAGGTTAATTCAGTTTGACATGCAGCGACGTATGTATAGTTTAGATCACATTACTTCTTTCTGTAGAAGAATACGTTGTCACCGCTCCTATCATACTCCAAGTTGTGCTATATTAATCTAAATATATCAAGCTTTAGAAAAATATAGCAGTGTTGGGGTGATTTTCTCCCTAGGTACTGGAGTCAAAATCCATTCACAAAACATAACCCATGTTGAAGGATCTACCGTTTAAATTTGCAGCAGCACAGTTATCTTTGCAGGCTTTAAGATAGATAATTTAATAACCTCTCGTAGGAGGCGCAGGAAATTTGGTTTGCTACGAAAGCTGAGAAGAAACTGTATAGCCCGATAATCCACTGAACAGCTAGTTTCAAAATTTATTGAAGGTTCATTCCACTTCTATGTATACTGCAGCATGCAGTCTCTCAGAGAAAATGGAGTAAACCTGCTACAAACTTACGTTACACTTGATTAAGAAAAGTTCCAATTGGTATAAATGTAGGTCATTATATATATATATATATATATATATATATATATATATATATATATATATATATATATATATTATAATCTTTATAGAATATTGGGTATCAAGTGCAAAGAACTTAAGACACTGTATTTACGAACACCTAAATGAATACTGTTTTGTTTTAGTTCACTTAAATGTTTTACGTTGACTCGTCTTGAATTCCGTGCGTACTCTTTTATCGGCCTCAGTTTCGTGCTACAGATACATGAATGCAAATCTGTTTCTGCTACTACTGGCTCGGCCGGCCGGTCTTTTCAGTGCAGTGTCTATTATTCTTAGCGGACAAGCGACACCATGTACGTCGTTAAAAAAAGGAACATCTAGCGTACGTAATGGATTTACGCGGGAAAAAAAAGAAGGAAAAAGCTTTGTGTGTGATTGATGATCATAACTTGTACTTCCAAAAGAAGTTTTAGGATGAAGTTTTAG
Organism: Mantis religiosa; assembly: GCA_030765055.1. Classification (NCBI taxonomy): domain Eukaryota; kingdom Metazoa; phylum Arthropoda; class Insecta; order Mantodea; family Mantidae; genus Mantis; species Mantis religiosa. The sequence continues at coordinate 185,104,448 of CM060947.1, forward strand.
GCTGCGTTAATAAACAATGATGTATATAATTGAAAGAGTGATCCTGCACAGTGATGATAAGAGGATATCAATTTTTCGAAACGACGAGCAGCTGAAGATTTAACCTTTATACCAAGTATGGTCATACATTAGGAGCGGATATAAAATTGATAAAAATAGCATCTCTGCAAAGAGACTGTAATCCAAAACTACCAATGAAACACGAAGAGATGCTAATAATATCCAGCACAGGTTTGACATTCTTGTTATTTGAGGTTACAAAGAGCATAATTTTGAGATTTTCAACTGAAATAAATATTTAAAACTTTATGCTGCCTTGCAAATCTTTGGGGATGGAACACTTAAATGCTGTCTACCACAATTCAACAAACTGTTCGCTCTGCATACAGTTACAAAATGTTAGTTAACTATTTTTTAGGTGTCCTGTTTATTGTCAAATAAATTTACGCGTATTACAAGAAAAAGTTGCAGAACATAACAATGATACTTCTTTTGGCCTTCTGTTGGATATTGGAAGATGATTAGCTTAGTCAACACAGTTGGTATGTAAACGGCCATTCTTTACACACACACACACACACACACACACACACACACACACACACACACACACACACACACACACACACACACACACACACACACACACACACACACACACACACACACACACACACACACACCTAACCTTGCCTTAAAACGTTTTCATGTTTTATGAAATTTCTATATTGAATGCAACATCCTGTTTAGCTACTAAGTATGGTAAAGAAAATAAAAAATCAAATCTGATGTTTTGCACTCGTAAAACTTTCTCTACTCTTGCAGAGAATGTTCTTTTAAAACTCACTCCTGTATTTACGTCAAGTTAATTGAGATAAATTTTATTTTATTGTCAATTTTCTTGTAAATACAAGGAGAATGTGGGAATGGAATAAAATATTTTAAAGGAAATTAATTCTTCTTTCACAATAGCCGTGTGTAGGACGCACTATGAAAGGATAGAGCCAGACTGAAAAATTCACAAGTCAGTTGGAGAATTTGTCATATCGGCACGTTGGCCATAGCCAACGTGGTAAACCAGAACATCCGTGGCTCAAATCCCGGCTATGACATTGTATTTTTCAGTCTGGCTCTATCCTTTCAAAATATTTTAAAGTCGGTCGCTATGGGATGGCTGTGCATTCCATTTAATTTGTTTGGCTAATATATAAAAAGACAACTAACAACTTTCCATTCGAGAAAAGTATAAATTTGCAAAATTGAAGCAAATGGAATATTTCCGAAAGGGTTTGCATCCACAGACGCAAAAGAAAAAGAAATAAATTGCGTTCTTAAGAACTCTACATTTGTTGTTTAGTATGATTTTGTCTACCTTTTAACAGTTTTAAAGTTATGCAAAAGTTACCCAGAATGAAGAGGATTTCTGAAAACTTTTCTAGAGAATTTAAGATATAAATTTAATTTTCATGAAATTATCTTAAACGTGAATTTCAATTAAATTCGTTACAAACATATTTGAGAAAACCATATTCGTTTAAACACCATGTAAAATATATTTTGTATTGGAATATTTATTAAATCTTCCAAGTGCATCCTTAGAAAATGGTGAACTCAAATACTATGTGCGGCATTCAGGAGACTTTTCCTTTTTGAGTTATCTGTTCACACAGAGGCAAGCAGGTACGCATAGAAATATGTACATACCGTCTTGTCATTTCTTGTTTTGCTTATTCAGGAAGTTTCAAAAGTACGAGTAGACAAATAAAAACTGAAAATACAAAGCAGTAATACAGTCGATGATTTACGAAATATTATTTCTTACATTCTCTACTAGCATTTTCATACAAATTATTTTTATAAAATATTTTTCCTCTCTCTTCATCACGTAATAAGATTTATATCTCTTAACGGTTGAAAGTTTATACAAAAGTTTATACAATTCGAAATGTAGGGAACTTGACCAAATAAAAACTAATTATTTTTTTCAATTTTAAGGTTAGTTTAAAAGAATTTCTTTGAAATCTGAACTAGTTTCCTTTGAAGATGATAAACTTATACCCAGGATCCTGTTTATTCCCCTTTTCGTTTTTCTCCTTATAGGCACACAAATACACACACACGCGCGCGCGCGCGCGCGCGCGCGCGAGAAAGCACATTTTATTTCAAAAATACCGTTTCTGTAATAAGGTAGCCTTAAACATGTATGCTATTGTTAATATTTGAGCATTGACATTTTAGATGCAATGAAGTGCTTCATATATGCTACAGAGAAGTTGGAAAGAAAGAAACAATCAAGAGAAAAAAGGGGGGTGAAATATGGTCAGAAAAAGAGAGCTAAATTCGTGCTGAGCCAGAGTTGGCTGCAGTACAAATTGTACTCCTTATCTTTGCAAATGTAATGCTTTTAGAGATGTTTGAGCAATCCGTCAGCATAAAACCCTATAACAGTCACCATGATGTAAGCATTCGCGCATTATGTAGAGAAACCATCTACTGTTTTTTTCGCATTTCCACTCGCCCCAGGTGAGACATCATTTTTGCAGAAGTACTTTGCAGTAAGGTCTATCAGAGCTTTTATTACCTGGAAACTGAAACTACTTTCCTCTGCAGAGGATGGGACAAGTGTCCATGACATTAAAAGATCTGCAACCCGTAGGGCGAATGTTTGGAAGCGAGTGAAAAGCGAAAGTTTTTAACTGGTTGTTCACAGATTCCTGATTACATCCGCAATGGGCCTTCCTGCCTATAGCCCTTCGAGGGTGAGTTAAATGGTATTCTGTGAGACGATATTGCAGATTTCATGTTCATTTCGTAACCCATATCGACAGCGTATATATATGCTGCACCATGTACTTGTCTGCTAGTTCCTGAAATGTAATGAATATTCACTCAATGTCAATCCGAATAATCAGCCACTTTTAAACAATTTAGAAGACCAGTGTTTGACCCCCGTACCATTTGAATTTAATTACAGTATATTTACAATTTGATTTAAATAGGTGCAAAATTTAACCTGGAAAGAAATTCCATGATTCTCTCTGTATCTTGTATCTTCTAGTTGACTTGAATGTGTTAGAAGCACAGACCAGTCCCCTACATAGGTCATTTCCTGAACTTTGGATTCCCAATCTGACCTCTGGGAGGAAGGGATGCAGGAGAGACCTGAACGACAATATGCAATGGCAATCTATAAGCTGGTTAGTACTGCCTCAGCCACTTGTAACTTGTCTTCACAAATGCCAAGAAAAAATTCTTACCAAAATGCAAACTCCACCTTTCTGCCGCAATATACAAACCCCTGTCGCCTGGTCAACACTGGAAATGATGGAAATGAAATTCGTGGTAGTAGGGAAACCATCCTAGCATTTGCCTACCGACCTGGCAAATCAGAAGAAAAAACAATGGGATGATTGGCTTTTTGGAATGAACGCGAGATCTCCAAAATGTAAAACTGACATGTTTTTGCGGGGCTATCTCACTCGTTTTCAGGGACTGAATTTCTTGTCATGCTTTATGAAAAAGCTCGAAATATGATGAGCAAAACATAGGTATAAATAATGAAGGAGTGGTTGTATATAAATACCAGAAAGCATAACTACGTATTATATTTTTATAAATTTAAAAACAGAAACTTTCTCAAATGAATAAACAACTGATTACATATATATATATATCAATGATCAAAAGTGGCTCTTACATAAATGGTATATTTCACGTGGGCCAATGATTGAGAAAAATTACTCCATGTGCTTCACAAACATTTAATAAAACATTGATTACCTCCAAGTAACCCCAGATTATTAATATGTAATTTTTAAAATGTTCTGCAAGCACATTTCAGATTGTTTGTGCAATTCTCATTCTGAAGTGTTTTATTTTTGTGATAATATATACAATGTTATCCTTTCCAATTGTTTCAAAATGTCCACTGTTCTTCTTATAAGGTATTTAAAATAACTTATCTTAATTTGCGTACGTTTTCAAAAATAGTATCCCAATATGAATGCTAGATAATTTCAAAGCGATAACAAGGAATAGTTGGCATTTGTTCAAGAAATTATTAGCATTATATTTTGCGCCGTGGCGTAGCGGGCTAAGGCAGCATGCCTTGGTCCCTGGCCACGGAAAGCAGCCCGGGTTCGATCCTACCCATGGGGTACCGATTTTAGGTCCCGGGTATAGGACCAGTGCCCACTCAGCATCGTGAGGAAAGTGAGGAGTTTACGCTAGGTAAACGGCGCTGGTCACGGAAACCAATATTCCGGCTGGGGGATGCCGAGATGCTGACCACATCTCCTCCCGGTATCGGCTGGATGATCGTCCACCTCTGCCGTGTGTAAGTGTGCGTGAGGCTGGCAGTCGGGTTGGTAGGCCTTGGCCCTCTTGGGGCTGTCGCGCCATGGATTATTTAGTTTATTATTATAGCATTATATTTATTGTAAATCTTATATCCTATGATTACAGGCTGCCATTTTAGACACCATAGCATGCAAGTTAATTCTTCTTTCACGCCGCCGTGAATAAGCTAAGGTTTGAGAGGTAGAATCAAACCTAAAAGTTCAAAACCGTAAGTTGCAAGTTAGTATGTTATTGCCATAGCTCACTGGGTTAGGGCTAAGGTATGAAAGTCAAAGGTCTGTGTTTTAAATCCCAGTTAGGGAATCTCAATCTATCTTTCTGAGGTCAAATGTTATTTATCATCGTCATGGTCTACTTCTTCTTTCATGCTTTGGGTGTGGTAATCTTTCTTCCTCCAGTTTTTGTACATGGGTTACCAATTTCTTTCTATATTCTTGGACTCTCATTCAGATCGAATATCCCTTGCTTTTCGCGTATATCTTTATTTCGTATGTGGTCGATTTTGCTATATCCCGTAATACATAGAAATTTCATTTCATTTGCCTGAAGTTTTCTTTTATCATTTTTCAGAGATGACCCATACTTCGCTGCCATTTAGTATTTTATTTTGTAAAATTTTAGAATGATATCTTTATTTGCTTTATTTTTAGACTTCTTTTCATTTTTAAATTTTATAATTGAATTTTCCTGACTTTTTAATTATGCCTGTTTCTTTTTTATATGACCAGTAATAACCCAATTATTTGAACTCGTTTACTTGTTCTTTATTATTATTATCTCTTACAATTTTGGATCTAATACTCTCTTTACCTTTAAAAGACACCACTTTAGTTTTATTTGGATATATAGTCATATTCAACTCCTTTAAGATTTTTTTAGCTTGTGTATTGCCTTCTGAAGATTGTTTTCTGAGTTAGAGATAATAACCTGGTCATGTGCGAATGTAAGGGATATTACAAAGTTTTTAACGTTAACATTTATGGTATATATTCCTGTCCTACTAATCCATTGTTATGTATATATAATGAAACACTAAAACCACGTATAAAAATAGCCTTTTAAAGGTATTCCTTACGTGTACTTATATTGACAGTGGATAGGGGTAATATAGGATTACTGAGAATTGGCAATGAACATTCGGAAAAGAAATGTTTTAGGTATACTTCTGGTAAACTACCCGGGCACATCAGTTACAAGGATTGAAGAGAACCTGGAAAACGCCTGATTTTGAAACGTGAACCTACCGTTGAGAAGTGCATTTCTTAAAGACAGTGGTAATAGGAATAATGGCGTTGGAATAGAAGTACATATCAAAGTAAAAGTATTTTGGGATCGCATTTCTCCTAGAACAAGTGGTGAATCCCTAAACAATAAGTATATCGTCATAATACAATAGGTATTATGATTTTACACTCAGGTCCGGGAATTAATCACCTCAATGAAGTTTAGAAATGCGAGAAATATTATATTCTAAGAGTATCCTAGCATGCAATTATGGAATAAACTGGAATATTTTAGATCAGTTTGCAATAATTACGAAAATTCCAAAAGCTTATATACATGCAAATCTTAGTTAAACTTCCTGTAGTACTATAATTCTAAAGTTAAATTTAGTTATATTTAAATTACGCATGTATGCGTGCTTCTAAAGTTGTTAGTTATTGCATTTTTACGAGTATATTTTAAAGTTCATATTCCGCAAAGGAAAATTTGCTAATTCGGACGCATAACTCTTTAAAATTATAACCTTCCATGTTTAATGTGCCAGTTCTGCAAATTTTTATATTAGCTGTGTAAAAAAATTATTGTAATTCAATTACATTCAATATGGTAAATTTGCTGAATACTTATCACGCTTTCACTTAACATCCAACCCCGAGTGCATGTGTGGTGAAGAATTTCATCTCCTTTTCTGTTGTCCCATTTTCTGGAGAGAAAGACAAGAATTAATATTCAAGCTAGACTCTCTTGGAACTGAATTTTCTGCTCCGCTCATATCTTTGCTAATGAAGCCACAACAGTATAAGTACTTCATGATGTTTATAAACTCACTGTTTAAACGTCTGAAATAGTTTAAATTAATATGCATCAGATTATAACATATTTTCTTCCTTCTAGTATTTAAAATATTTTTGTTAAAAATTGTGTATTTTTATGTATCAACTCTAAACCTAATATACCACTGTGTAAAATAGGGTTCATAAATCTGGATAAATAAAAAAAATCAAACACATTAAAAGTTTTACTGTATTTATTATAATTCCTGGCATTACTTTGGTTTAAAGTGAAATATACATGAGCAAAATAAAAGGTTCCAATAATGTGTTTGTTAAATAGTTTATAGAGAGTTCTATGCTCTATAAAATAGTATATTTAGCTTTCGTGTTTACTTACTGGTTGTCAAGTCGACAACAAAGAATTTTCGACAATTTCTGGTGGTTTTTTTTTTGTGTGTAATTTACGTCCTCCAACGTTAAGTCATACCGGACGATGCATGGAATGGGTGAAATGATGCTCAGGTGAGCCTAGGTTCCATAGAGCACAGAGTTACCCTACATTAGTCTTCAGGATAAGGGAAAACCCCGGAAAAAACCTTATCCAGGTAACTCACCCTGACCCAGATTCGAACTCGGGACCTCTTGAACGTGAGGCAGAGATGCAACCACCACGCTATCGAGGCAGCCGGGTTTTTGAAAATAGTTCTCTATAGAGAATATCAAATAAAATATTTCCTAAACATTTTATTTTAGATATAAAACTTTTATTTAAAAATACCATAACTTATGGATAATCCGTTAATACCTTTTCCAAGAGAAGGTGTATATTTTCAGTTTAGCTTTGAGCAAACATCTGGCAGGCGTAATAAACTAAGGAAATAAAAGCGTACATTTTCTTAGCCTTTTCTTTGATGTAAATATTATATCTGCTAAGCAGCAATGCTGCCTCCAGATAATAAATTGCCTTTCTAAATGCCTCATCTGGCTGGCAGTTGGAGTATTTTCAGGAGGTGACGATAGTGGGAGTAGGAAAGTTAATTTAAAACCCTAGAGAGCGTAAGGATCTTCTCACAAAGAGCGTGCCGTGGAAATGTATACAGAGAAAATTAAAGTTTGAGGAGGAACTTCAAGTAGTGTGACAATGTTTGGTAGGGAAAGAGCGTTGGTGTTGAAATTTGCTGAAGTATCTGCAATCAAAGCTTCCCACTGTGAAGATGAGAGTTTGAAAAGGAGTACAGAAGTGGAAATGAAACCCGGAGAGATAGAAGAGAAAGAGAAAAAAGCAAACAAAATCAATGAATAATTCGGTTATTCTATGCATTCCTCGAGGTTCAAATTTTTTAAAATTACTTCTCTTTGTTTTACAAAAGAAACTTAGCTCCTTATAAAACAACCGAACTGATTAGATTTTATTTTATGAAATTTTCAAATGTATTGTTACTCTTTTGTACAACTAAGTACATCACTACTAGCTAGTACACCGAATAATATAGTTCAAGTAGTAACACTTATGGTTGTATTTCTTAAACCCACTGTCACTTGGGTTCTTTTAGGTGGTGGATTGATATACCTATCACTCGCTTCCCTCCATTTTCTTTCTTTCACAACAAAGGTTAATATGCTGCAGCAAGGCGATGGAATTAGTTCTTCTCCCTTGTGCCAGTTATTTGGATCATCTGTAGAGTGGTGCCTCTTGAGCTTGCAAAGCTTACCGATGGCAGACCTGTAATCTTCACGAAATAAGACAGGCTTACGGTAAACAAAGAGGAGAAACAGCCCCCAACACAGTACTGAACCTAGGCCTAAAAAATAAATGCCACCTTTTACTTATGTTATTACTTTTAAAATTCTGAACAGATTTAATTACTTTGGAAGCAGGGATCAATTAGTTTAATGACTGGGAATGAAGAATGCATGATAGTGATGATGATGATGATTTATATAAGGGCGCATTTAGAAAACCAAATCATTACAACAGCCAGAGATAAATCCAACTATAGATTACAACAAATCCAAATAAAATGACAAAAAATGCGTAATTAGGAAAAAGAATGAAAAACTGTAAATAAATTAAATAGAAGGCCAAAAGGTATAAAAAATTTCGTTATTAAATTCCATAAATTGACAAAAAAATTGCAAGACTTTCTGCACAGTGGTCGAATCAATTTACACCTTTTATCCGTGTTGGGCTAACACTCCTTTCAACAGGTTTATGCTGTCTTTTTTCATGCTTGTGACTGATGTGAAAGCAGTATTGACTAAAACGAGTATTCGGGTTTATAAAAGCACCCTTAGTAAAGCTAGGCGCTTTTATAAAGTGTGCGATTCGCTATAAAGAGCATTATTTACAATGAACCACCACAATAAGGGTTGCTCGCCTCGGTAGCGTAGATGGTAGTGTGTCTGCCTCGCGTTCAAGAGGTCTCGGGTTCGAATGTTGATCAGGGTGAGTTACCTGGATAAGCTTTTACCGGGGTTTCCCTTGTCCTTAAAGACGTATGTCGGGTAACTAAGCTCTATGGACCCCTGGCTAATTTGAGCATCATATCACCAATTTCATTCATCGTCCGATATGACTTGACGTTGCAGGACGTGAATTACAAACAAAAAACAATGAAGGTTAAATGCTCAGAATATTATATATATATATATATTGTGACTTTGTAGGTTCGTAGAATTAAAAGTCCAATTTGCCGAAATTCTAAATGTTCATTATTTGCGTAGAAACACACTGTTCAATGCTCACGTAACATTACATCACATATACAACACCAAGGTCGATGACAATAACAAACAGCTTAGTCAACTTCCCCTCTGTACAACACTCTTGTTACATGTCTTACAAAAACAACTCTTGTTTCACAACTTGCAATTCTCAGCTGTTCTCTGCTTACTCACTCTGTTTACAACTTGCAACTCCTTAAATAACTCCTGATAATTTCTAGATTATTCGAAAAATAAACCAGAACCCGAACAGTCTCTATCAGTCAATCTACGCTACACCTTTAGTAATGACCCTTATTTACCAGTTTTAAGGTGCAAAGAGATTCATTTATTGGTTATTTGAAATTAGACTTTCTCTTGAGAAAAGAAGCATATAGTGTTAGTATCAATATGAATAAAGGTTATACTGGTCTGTATATGGACGGAAGGTTTTAGAAGGAAAGGAATTCCCTGGATTTGCAGTATCATACGCAAAGTTATTGTTTCACAGACGCACGGGTAGAACGCGGTCGAGTTGGCAACATTGCCTTCTAGGGACAGTCACGTGACGTCTTCTGAGCGTTTTTTCTATATGTGAACATAACTTATTGAATGCAAACTTAAGCTCCTCTTATGAATTTATTTATCCCAACTGGTATTTTAAATCTCACTTGAAATGTGAACGAAGGCAATACTCTATACTTGCCTTATATACTGTGTATTGTTGCGTGAAATTACAGGAAATTGTTTCTTAGAGTGGTCCTGCTGAAACATCGTGTTCTACTGGCACACAGTCTGGAAGTGTTGATACCTTCGCTTAGCGCAAGCCTGCTTCGTCACCTGGTCACCCTTCAGTTTTTTCTCTCCATCTCCTCCTCTGTTAAGTCACCGTGAGACCAATTCCTTTCTGTCAGTCTAACCGAATGCATCATGCTCCATTGGTTAGTGACATCAGTATGCTTCTGATCCTTAATAATCAATATTATTATGCTTTCTACCTCTTTATTTTATCTAATGTTTTGCCCCTTTGTTTATTTATTAAAAGAGATAATACAAATTTAGAATTGCATACAATGTTTCTCAGTGGTGTGAGTGTAGCGGGTCTGTTTTATATTCAAGAGGTCCTAAACTCGTCTCGATGAGGGTAAGTGGAGTTTTCTGGAGTATTCCTTCCCTGATAAGATGTATATGGTTAGTTTTTAAGGTTCTTGAGCATCGACTCGTTTCAGTTTGGAAGTTTTGCGGTGGAATACAACACTTCCTGTAGCTAATGCAGGCATGAAGGAGAAGAAAATACTTTAAGTATCGTAACGTAGAAAATGGAATTGATCCGAATCCAAAAATAAAATTGTTCACGTTTTATACCATAGTACAATTTATATTATAATTTAATCAGGACGCTTTAAAATTTAGAATACAGAGTTATGCTAAATATATCCAAATAGAGTTGAAAATCCTATGCTATCCGGCTATTAAATCCAAATATAGTGTTAAACTTTGACCTTAAGCATATACACATAGAGCTAAGAAGACCTGAACCTGCTAAACCTCCAAGACCACCAAGTTTAAACATAATCTACACTCTGTTGTTAAATATAAAATACCAATTAGCCGATTTTTAATGTAAGTGGACACAATTATAGAATCTCTTTATGTAATTGATTAAAAAACTAAGGATCATTTAAATAAAGTAATACTTATAATAAAATTATATATGAATATTCTTGTATTTGTGCAAAATGTTAAGAGACTGTAGGTTTTGCAGTAGATTATGAATACAGTTTTGCACGGGTAAGAGGACATTAGGTACGGTAATTAGTTCTCAGGACAATTCATAAAGGTAGGCTACGTTAGAGAGGGGAAAGTCAGTATACAAATTTGCCAGGTTAGGTATGGCAGGTTAGCTTGGAATTCTAGGAGTATATGAGAGCATTTGTTAGAAACTTATAGACACTTTAGATGTGACAGAAGCGAATTTCAGTAATGTATAAATCAAGTGACAATATCATATTAGAAGCTAGTAGTGGGGTCTTAGATTCATTAGCCAAAGGGGAGGTTATTAGCAGAATTTGATAAGTGAATAACGCATTTTGGGGATAATCGTGAGCATTTCTGCTCGGATACCCGGTGGAACTAGTCGTAGCGTCATTTTTGCCTCAAGCATTAAACCACATGACATAGGACTCAAATAAACTAACTCCGGATATTTATACGAGGGCCGTTCAATAAAGAATGACCACAACATTTTTTGACAGTGTAACTTTATCCATCCTCATAATTTTGATGGTCCTTCTCAAAATAGTCTCCCCTGAATGCGATGCACTTGTCCCAGCGATTCGGGCAGTCTTCAAAGACATGCTGGAAACCATTTTTTGAGACAGCCTTCAAAATCGCCTCCGCAGCCTTCACCACTGCTTCTGATAATGGATAATGCCTCCGACGAAGGCGTTTCCTCAAGTTAGAGAATAGAAAAAAGTCACATGAGGCTAAATCCGGACTATCGGGACGGTGAGGGATGAACTTCACCTTGATTTTTGCAGAATATTCAGCATAAACATTGACAATATGCGGCCGCGCATTATCGTGGTGCAGCATCCAGCCTGCTTCATGGAAATGTGGTCTTTTGCGCCTGATATGGACTTACATGTTTTCAGGACATCCCTGTAGTATTGTCCAGTTACTGATGTGTGTGCAGGTACAACATGCTGATAAACCATTCCATGAATATCAAAGAATGAGATGACCATAACTATCCTAGCAGAAGCAACCACTTTTGCTTTTTTGGGGGGGTTGGTGATGGAGGAGATTTCCACACTGAGCTTTGCTGTTTGCTCTCAGGATTAAAATGATGTAACCAAGTTTCATCAGCAGTGATTATCTTTGAAATAAACTGCGGATCTTCCTCTAACATCAACTTTAACTGCATGTTACCTTCATTGCAGCAGTAGGCGATACTGAACCTGTCTGAACTTACCTGGTTCTCACAGGCGGGAACCAGAAGTACTAACAATGAAACTATTACGGCGAATTTGTTTCACATTAAGCTAATAGAATATAATAAGATTGAATTTTAGTGCGAAAAATTATGATCATTCTTTATTGAACAGCCCTCGTATGTCAGTTTCCATTGGTTGACAAATTCTCAGGTAAAATATATATTGTTTATTAAGCGTTTCAAAATCGGAATCGGTGTCATTATTTCTTTTGAAATATCCTGAGATAGGTCTCTGCTAAAGTGTGAAGTAGATGCATACGGCTTCAAATGGTCGAAGCATCATTGAGGTAGACGCAGACAGCACCATCGCAGAACAAACACCATCACAATTATATATGAAACTTGGAACTTCTGTAACACCTGATCACGACTTACAAGGAAACAAAGTAAAGCTTTCTTATTGAAGCTTAATGTAAAATTTGGCAATGGTATCGCATGCGTATCGTAACTTTATACACCACTTCGTTTCTGTTAACTGCAATGTATTCGTATTCTAGCATATGGACTTTGTAAATCACTAGTTTGTGACTTGAAATTAGTCTTTTATAGACCATAGAAGTTTAGTCAGTAGCAATTTTAATGGTGAAAGAGCTAATAAAATAACTTGAGTGGTGTCTCAGATTACACACGCACACTCGCTCACATATATTTGAAATTAATGAGTGAACGAGCTTGCAAGAACTATAGCTCTGGTTTCTCCAGGATCTCGCCTTGCAAAATCCATATTTCTACATTAAGGAGAAGCAAACCAGCCACTATTCATATATTTCGTGTATCGCCTTAACTTCCTCCCGCGCTCATCAATCTTTTCTGACCCAAAAAGAGAACGCAGCGTCGCGACGGAAGTATGAGATAGTTTATCTTGCCTCGTAACGTCTCGGAAACATCTTTTTCTTTCTTCCTCGCTGTGAAATACGAAAACTCTTAGACACCAGACAAGTTGAGGGAGGAATGGCACATACTAAGGTGTATAACGAAGTGTCACCTCAGGCATCCATTGCCAACTGGATGCATTCGATGCTGGTGGAGATTTATTGACGAAGCTGGTTACATTTTCTCTTAGAGGTCACAAATATATTTTATAGGTCGATCATCCCCTCCAGGTCTTACAGAATGGTTAGAAATGGTAATTTTTCTCAAATGTGATATAACGCGAAATGCTGACATGGCATTGTGATCCTTTATTTTCATTTGTTGTGACCTCTAAACCGCTGTTTTGAAAATGTGAAACTTTTGAACTGACTCAAATCTCGAAAGTTAAACTAAAATATTGTATACAGGTAACATATGTTGCAACTCTATCAAATAAAAACGTCAAAATTAAACCATGTTAAAGGGATGCTTGCTTAAGTGCAACAAAAGTTTGAATTGTCACACGGAAGAAAATGAATATTTCTTCCTTCCTTTTAATTCTGTCACGCTTAACATTATACGCAAAGATAGTTGAAAATATAAATAATGTAAAAAAATTATAATTGATGTGGATATCTTTTCTTTCTTTCATTTTGTGGGTTATGAATGTTTGCAATCGCTACTAGAAGAAAAATTGATGTGTAGGTTGCCTGCATTTCCTGTTTATTATTCAAATTCAAAAACCCAGAGGTTGCTTGAGGAGTTGTGCAACTATTTGGAACAAAAATTAGAGAACAACTATGCTGTAAGTTCCAGGGTTTTTATTGAACTTGCATGAATTACTTTGTGGGTTTTCATTTTGTCATTCTGATTGGGTATGAATTTCTTTATTTTTATATTTATTATGACGTATCGATATTATTTTTCCCTGTGTTGCTTCAATTTACATTCATTTTTAGAGAAGTTATGGAATTTTATTTAATTAATAATAATTTTACAAATTATATTTTAATGTTAGATACAAGTGTGTCAAAAGACAGTAGTTAACCTTATAAAAATGCTATAAAATGGTTAAATTGCAGTATACCACTGTATAAAAAGTTAATCTTATTCATATAAACGCTAAATTAATCATTTAAAAATACTAAAAATTACGATACTAAATTTGTTATGTTATAGCACTGCAGTGTGGTTCATGCTGTTGGGCCCTTCAATCACGACGTAAGGCAACCTATTGGTGAAACTACTGAGACGCACAATTCTTCAACTATCAATTTTAACCTTTTATGCGGTATTTGAAATGTGCTGTAAAAATGAAGTATAAATCATCGCTGTCCCTTAGAATGCGCGCGCTCTTTTTTCCGAAGTCGGCCGCGAACTGTGTAAGAAATTTTACGCAAATAAAAATATTTGCCACTTAGACTTTACTTATCTTAACAAATTGGTGTTGATACTTCTTTTCAAATGGAAATAGATTTCACAAACAAATCGTTTGCGTCCTCAGTCCACAGATAAATTCCATTGTCAAGGATAATAGTTACCATGCCTTTCTTGTCTTTTTAGTGTTACCAACATCTGAAAACGAAACAAACCTAAAAATATAATCAGCTGTTGATATTTTGAAATACATTACGCGATGTTTATTTTTTTAAATAAATATTTTTTCCCACACCATTAAATCTATCGGGCCGTTTAATTGGTTTTAATCAACAAGCAGTTTATAAAATTCATAAAATTGTTTTTAAAAACAAAGAGATAAATCGACCGCAGCAGATCATTTTTGGTCATTTAACCATGAAATAAATCCTTAAGTGAAATTATTAAAACACTTAAATAGTCCGATAGATTTAATGGTGTGGGAAAAAAATATTTATTTAAAAAATAAACATCGCGTAATGAATTTCGAAATACCAACAGTTGATTCTGTTTTTAGGTTTGTTTCGTTTTCAGATGTTGGTAATACTAAACAGACGGCATCATAGCTATTGTCCTTGACAACGAAATTTATCTGTGGACTGAGGACGCAAATGATTTGTTTGTGAAATCGATTTCCATTTGAAAAGAAGTTTCAACACTAAATTTGTTAAGATAAGTGAAGCCTAAGTGGCAAATATTTTTATTCGTGTAATATTTATTGCTTCACTGTAGCTAGCTCCATTTTCTACGTAATAAGTGTAACAAATTGTCATACATTAATTAGCTTCTTGAACTTTCAATGTTTTACATTCTAGAGTTATATGAGCAGTCATGGAGATAAATGTTTCCTTTGCTTATTTATGTAACTAAACGCCCTTTCAGTGGTTTGCAGTTGAAAATACAAAATTATATTATAAAATTAAGTAAAATTAAATAAATCAGAATTTCGACCACAAGCCCATCTTTCGATGTTTTGAAGTATGGACATTAAATTTTGGTACTTTACCCCTTATATCTGTGAAGGAGAGGAACCCAGCATTACGAAGATGATTTTAGTTTTACTTTTGTAAATAATTCCCAAAATAGTATTAATGTTTAATGAAATTAACTAAACTTAAAACAAATTAATCAAATTCTTTAACCTAAACATTCGATTCCACACAATAGAGTAGAAACCAAATAGGTTTTGGATATAAAAACAATTTTCTTGTGTGTACCCAATAAATAACGACATATAAAGAAATTTTCTTTGGAACTATACTAAGATAAAAATAACGTACTTAGACATTTAGAAAAACCTAACTTATGTTACTTTTATAACTTTTATTTAAACCTGCAGTAGAAGTAAACAATGAGGCAGCATGTATTAGGTGTCATGGCCTCCGGAGTGAGTGATTTGCAATTACTTCAGCACGTGGTCTTAGTAGCAACTTTATTCAAACGATTTTGCAACATGTTTATACCAGGGAAAATTGCTATGCGCCCAAAACAAAAATATGAAATTGTAGCGAAATAGGCAAAATCGGTCATATACTGTGATAAATCTCTTAATTACTCCATGTTTGGATTGGAATACCGTGAAAAATATTCATTTTCGCTTTTTTGCTCCTTGTTTAAAAAAAAGTTTTCGAGACTACCATACTATTAGCAATTTTCATTCATATCCTCAATTGCAAATGTGAACAATATAGTTTCTCATTTGAATTTGAGAAGGTGACTATCGCTTCGGGAAAACAAGATGTGAAATTAAGACTTGAAATATATTTACTATCTATGCAATTGGCAGAAAACCATCGCATACCCTTAAAAAATTCCATATATAGACATTTATCATAAATACATGATTTTTAGCTCACCTCACACAAAGAAGAAGTTTTGGAGTGTGTGCGTGTGTGTGTATGTGTGCGTGTTATTTCAAATTTAAGTTTCTTTTATGAAAAGCTTTCATAAATTACGCCAATCTAGGAAGAAAAACGCTGACAAGCTTGCCCAGATCGGCAAAGTTTAACAAGACAAAGAAAAGAATAAGTCGACAAAAACAATGAAACCAGTGTTATAGGGAGAACAGTGGAATTTAATAATAAATTTGTTTGAATGAGTAGAGCCAGACTGAAAAATTCAATGACATGGGCGGGATTTGAACCACGGATCTCCCGCTCTCCGTGCGGTTGCTGAGCTATTATGGCCAACATGCCGACATGCCATTAAATTCTCCAACTGACTCGTATATTTCCAGGTAGACCACTAGGGTTTCTAATATCCTATGAGATACGCACCTTTTGTGTTGACTTACTATGCTGTGAGTACTTAAGTCCCAGGCTTAATAGTTAGACCCTATGCTTTTTAGGTAATTTGATGGAAATAATCATTTATTCCACACTAGGCGTGTGTAGGCTAAAGTTTGAATGAGTAGAGCCAGACTGAAAAATTCAGTGTCATAGCCGGCATTTCAACCACGGATTTCCCGCTCTCAGTGCGGTTGTTCTAAACCACTGAGCTACTATGGCATTGAATTTTTCAGTCTGGCTCCACTCATTCAAACCTTAGCCTACACACGGTTAGTATTTCCAATATATTTGTCTTATTATAAGCGACAAAAGAATTAAAATGGTTAAAATTGTATATAGTGTTAAATTTTGTACAAACAGTGTATAAAAGAACACCGTAGAGTACTTCTATCCATGTCTGATTTGTTGTCCATATTCAGTGTACAAATTCCTGTTCAGCAACTTAACCTCTATCTGTGGTGTAAGTCACGTCAACAAGATGACTTGTTGCTCAAAATATTTACTAGATCATTGTACAGTTTTAAAATTTTGCGATAGACGTTTCCACATATCTTGAAAAGTTAGCTCCTTGAGTGCTGACGTCTTGCAGAGAACGTGCGTTTTCTCCCACGGGTATTTTATACAGAAATCAGAAGGCTGACTGGAAGTTGGAGCGGATTTTCCCCCGGTCAGCTGTTTAAGGGTGGTCTTGTTCCCAACTCTGCCAGCTCGACGCAATCAATGTGTCAGTGATGGTCCAGATCAATCAACAGCCTGCAGGCGCAACCATGTTAAAAGTCATCACTCAGTCTCACGGAGACCAACCAAACTTGGCGTGTTCTCACACATAGCCAGGGTAATGAACAAGTTGAGATAACAAGGTACTCGCTGCCATCTTCATTACGTCGGCTAACGAACTAAAGTGCCTCCTGGGTAGTGCAGTTCGTTATATTGCAGCGCCTAGGGTCGCCCGAGTCATCACCTGCCTTAGCCCACAGCATACCCGAATTATTCAGGGAAAAACATGTTATCTGGATTAGCAAACTTTCCAATTAACTGAAACAACCTAAACAAACAGAGGGATGTGTATTAAAGGTCCCATTACGGCAACAACGCATTATCCGCCACACTTACGTCCCCCATGTGGCTTAGCTTCCGCAATGCGCACATGTTCCCTTGTTTCTGTACATAGAACATGGAAAAAATTGAAAGCCTGTGCAATGCCATTCTCTTCCGACTCCTGTAAAAACTATTCTCAAAATCGCTTATTCTTCTGTTTAATTTGATTAATCTAGATAAATGGAAATTGTCTCATTGGGAGTAGAATACAGAATAGAGAGGCATAAGCCATAGTCACACCTTTTATGATAGATGGCTTTGACATTTTATTCTATGTATAAATATTACAAAATTCAAATCAATAAATGACTACTTATCTTGAAAATGATTATCTCTATACAGAAACCTATTTGCTATAAATTATCTGCTTTAACGAGACCTACATTTTTTGTTTTATGAGAATTTGTCTATCACAGTTTACCACTTTTCCAGAGGTTATTAAAAATGAACAGAACTTCAGATACTATTTACCCGTTTTACAATATATTTATTTTAGAGATAAATTAGTGTATAACGTGCAACAAATGTGGAGCTATGTTTTAGATTATGGCAGCCTATAATATCAGGAAAAAGCTTCTATTTCGTTTTTAGGCGTATCTAAAGCAGCCCATTATATATTTCAGATTAATAACTACTCACCATATTGTGTATTTGTAGTTGGATATGTAAAGATTTGATTAATCTCACTCCAGCAATTATTTCGAAAGATAAACACATTGTGATGTCCTCTTCGTATAAATTATTTATGCAAATCCGGTAGAACTCTCAAAGTTTAGTTACTGATTACGCAAAATTCTATTAACGTGGTGGATAATAATCGTTTCGTTTACATATTTATCAATCCATTCAAATGCGGAAGCTTGAAGAAATGTGCACGAGTTTATTATATCTCTGGCACCGTTCTCACATTTTCAATCATGGCAGCCATCTGTCACCCTTAGTAACATGCATTACAATAGTTCAGGACCTGAATAACGTGACGAAGACCAAACTGTGAATTTGAGATGAAATCTTATCAATATTTTGATTGGAATATACACAACATTACCTACTTACCTCATAAAAAGACTAGAGGATGTAAAAATAATATAAATTTAAATAGTTGTTAAATTATTAATTATACTACCTGTTACTTAAGTTGGAGGAATGAAACCTCAGTATCAAGTAGCTGCCAATTCACCTGCTTCTCTTCCTTTCTCTGAACATGGTTCTAGTTATATTATTTCTTTATTGTATGTTCCAACACCACAACCCTCTAGGGTTGCATTATATCCACATGATCTGCCGGTATTTTTCATTTATATTTATCTTTTAATAAATTTAAATGCTAGATTTTATCTACAACTTGTAATGATAATCTGTAAAATGTCTTCATAACAGCTCAACTGAGTTACACTCTTTGTAGCTCCAAAACCAAAATTGTAGGTACCAAATTGGAGGCACCATTTAACTGATGTGTAGAGGAAATGTTGGGTATGTATGGATATAAAGAGAGGAAGTGAGAGAGCGAAGGAAAGGGAGAGGTGATGAGATAGAACAGCATATATCAGAAGCAGAAAGTTAGATAAATTCCAACAGTTTTCTGGTATTCAAGCTCATTTGCTAAGGATGCGAAGATTCAAGCTTAAATTGCAAATAAATCAATACTTTTGACTTTCGCAAAAGTTACTTAAAGTTTTCATTGACATATTACATAAAGTTTGACCTAATAAACTAAATAATAAAATATAGATCAACAATTTTTGGAAAATTACTTGTGAAAATGCTTTCATTTTGATTGTAGAGTTAAGTTAGTATATAAAGTGAAACAATTACTATTGAAATTGTCTATCCAGAATTTCATCAGAGATAGATAAACATTACTTCAGAAATGTATGTAAGTATTAAAATAAAACTGTTGTTTATTTGTGCATATGTTAGCCGTTTCGAGTTATTTTTCCCTCTTAGTAGTATACTGATCCCCTGAAATGTTCTTTTCCTTTGTTCTTTTCCTTCCCATTGGCCCTGAAAAATGTATTGAAAATATTACATTCAGCAAAATGTTCCATGTAAATACAGCAAAATGTGTATTATTTCAGCAAATATTTGTCACAGGAAACATAAGGATTTTAAAATATTAAAGCTAGAACGAAAAACAAATTTAATTGTATGTGTATTTTAGAGTGAACGAACTAATAAGTTTGTCTCCGGTGGACAAAAAGTGCTGATCTCCAAGTGAGTTTGTGATGACAGTGTGACTGTTGTTACTCAAGAGATTAGAGATGTCTTGTGTTCGACTACCCAGAGAGTGAACCGTATACAAGAGAAGGCTTTGTCCTGCGTGTTTCACTACGTCGTTAGGGAGGTAAAATGGATGTGAAAACAAAGTTAAGTAACAGTGGAACTATTTCACATCCGCAAAATGAAATAAGAAGTAGATTATTCAGCTACATGAAAATTGCTGACATGTCTTTAAATACCTTGAAATTTTTTGAACAGTTCTTTCAGCTGTAGTTTTAATTTTTATCCCTTTACTTTCTCTTCGTATTCTTTATTTAATTGATGAAAATTCAAATCCTACTTTAACATTAAAAACTAATGGCCATCTTTTAAAATCGTATTATGACGTCAGATTAGGCAGAATATTCTACTCTCTAGGTCTCGAATGTATATTTCTATACCTGGTGGTTGCTTTCTCTGGAAATGTTTCGTATTTAAAGAAAATAAATGCTCGCCTCTCCTGTCTTGGCTGATGCTCCATTGGCCCTTCACTCCACCCGTGTGAATCACTGTCTACGGATGTAAGTTTTAGTAAACAGTCCTTAAAATTCCAGAAGATAGCTAAAATAAAAAATGATGTTTATAACACTTCACTTTTAATAATGGACTGGCCTAGTGCTCAGCTGCCTGTTATTTTAAAAGTCCAGTTCAACTTCAGGCTGAATTTTATATTGTTTTACCACTCAAAATATCCATGGTGAATGCAAATGTTTTTAGCTGCGTGCTTTCTGGGCACTGATGAGATACATAAATGCCTAAATAAACTTTCTCAAAAGCACTTTTATCATAATGAGCAATTCAATACTTTCCATAGAATATTTAGAATTACAAATGATTTTTCACTTGTCAAATTTGGGACAACATATGACTTTTATTAAACTATCATACTTTATAAAATACCACAGGTGGTATAACACTTGTAATAAATGAATAAAATGACGAATGGGAAAGAAAACTTGCGAAGGAGACGTTACGTCTCTAAAGGTTGGGTACGTCCAAGATGGTTTTCAGTTATGAGGACTGAGGAAAACTTGAAAGATGTCCCCGTCAGTTAGGACGGTCTTTCTACAATGTGAACCCCATATCTCTCGTTCATGAGTCTCTACATTAATGACCTCGACTACTCATTAAAATATTGATTTTTTAAAAAACAATGGCTTTAATGATTTCGAATAATATACACATTTCTAAAATATGTTCATGTTAAATGAATGTTTTGAACGTTCTAGGAATGGCCTCGGAGGTTCTCTTCATTCTGAATGACATGTTTTATATTTTCTATTTTTATTTTACCCAGAGTTATAACATGTGTTTTTCCGTTGGCATATCATAGGATATTTACAGTGTTTATAAAATTAAAATTTCAGAAGCTATTTTTGAAATGAGCGGAAGATGTTAATGATGCTTGTCACTTCTACGGTGTTTATATAGTTCTTCATTATCTGTGAAGGTTTTGCTTTGCCAGTACTGTAGGCCATTCTGTCGAGAGGAGCGTACATTCTGTCAGTATGTGTATTGCTGTTTGTGGTGTACTATCGCAGCTGCATAACAGTGATGGTGGCTGTGATTTGTTAATTCTATGGAGGAATGATCTGAAGCGTCCATGGGTTTGTCAGAAATTGTATAAGGATATGATTTGGTCTTAGGGATATATAGAGCTTATGTCTAATAGAGGGAATAAATTGTTTTGTCTGTAGTGAGATCTCCGAGTGCATATAAGTAGCATTCCATATATGTGTGTAGTACTTAAAGATTGGTTGTCTAGCCAGGGCAACGGGATTTACGGAGAATTTAATGCCAGGACGGCATGTTGGCCATGGTGGCTCAATGGGTAAGAGCGAGTGGACGGAAACCACGAGATCCGTGGTTCAAATCCCGGCCATGGCATTGAATTTTTCAGTTTGACTCTATTTATCCAAAGCTCTTGATGGATTGACAGAAGAGGAAGTACTGAATGTCCGTCAAAATCTCCTGACCTGGACCCCTTACACTTATTCTTGTTGGGATATTTGAAGTGGAGCGTTTACCAGGATCGACCAAGAGATCTTGAAGAGTTAAAGCGAAGAATTAGGCAAGAAATGTAGCTGACTGTGCGAACAGTGTTGCTATTAACTAATTTCAAAGACATTGTTTGGCAGTAAATGGAGGCTATTTTGAGTACCTTTTGAAGTGAATTCATCATTAGCTACAACATAGCACCAATAATTTTGCATTTAATGTGCTTTCTTGGTTTGAATTTCATGTGCTGCAATACGTCCTAATAAATTTAAATTATAGTTCAAAAAGCATTCTACCCGTACGTTCCGAAACCTGAATACAAAAACAAATGAGAAAAATTCTGTCATTAAAAAAACTGCGCCCCATTCACAATCATAGTAATATGAAAACATCTTGATATCTTACAGCTTTTCTAAAAACATATCACGTCAGAGAACTATAACAAGAAAGTTACAGGCGTTGTTCGTTACTTTTTACTCAACCAGTATGTTGGACCTAGTTATGAGTTCAGCTTTTCTTAAGCTTAGGAATTAATGCATTGGTAGGTGTAGCTCTTCGGATAGCTTTTACATCTTTGTAGAGGTTCAGAGCTTACTGAATAACCTTTGCATAACTGGTAAACAGTTACTACACAACAAATGTAAAGCACAAGCTGTATATAAAAGATACTCTTTAAAGCTGTGATTATTGCTCAAAATTGCTATACTTCCTTATTCCGACTGACCCATAATAAAATATGCAGCAAAACCATTTATTTAATGCATTTTTCAGAGTAATTTGCATAAGAGTGATCACAGAAAGTCAAGCACCCATCACATTTTCAAAAAAGAATTTTGTTTTGTTTTGTGTGTGTGTATGTGTGTGTGTGTGTGAGAGAGAGAGAGAGAGAGAGAGAGAGAGAGAGAGAGAGAGAGAGAGAGAGAGAGAGAGAGAGAGAGAGATAGGGGAGAGAGAGCATAAAATCATTTGTTCCTTTAATGCTCAAATGATTTATGGTACTAATACGGCCAGTGTTCGGTTGCACAGTAAATCCAGCCAGTTGACACAAGATGATTGTTCTCGTCCTGAATGCAGTATTGAGTTGTTGTTGCTGAAGTTTACGTAATGTTACTTGAATATTTGATGTAGGATAGGTCACGAAAGCATGCATGATCAGAGAGTCGGTCAAGCTAGAAAATTGAAACACCGTGTCTGTAAATAATCCACGATGGCCATGGATCGAACAGGCCTTGACATTCAGAACGGGTTTGGAATCTCGACAATGGAAGAATAACAGGATCAAGACGATATTACCCATGGGTGAACAACAGCAGAAATGTCAATCTTTGTCTGCCATTATTTATTTTAATGTCTCCCCTAGTAAAAATCAAATAGAAATGTATTACTCATTTACCGATGTAAGTTACACCTATAGTTGTATTTTCAAGGGGATGTAAAAGCAATTATATTGATTGTAAAATTTGTAATAGCAAAACATGAACTCGCTATAAGCAATGAATGGTTTTCCCGGCGGTGGGGGTGGGGATTTTTCTCCGACCAAAATAATTCCTCATCTTCTCCAGAGTCAGGAAGTATGAATGAGAGTACCGATGTGTGCGTGATCTACTGATTAAAACCCAACGAATACGCGTTAACACCTTCGGTATGTTCCAAAGGAGAACGGCCGCCGATATGGCCATTGGAGTTAAAGGCGGGGTATAAATGGAACAAAAAATGTTTAGTAGGCGTTTCAAAGATGTTAGACGATAGTATAATTCTTAATTGAATTACAGCAAATATAGAAAATTTTTACCCGTAAAATCATTGCATATAATTAATATATTTTAGAATCCATATATTCCAGTAGTGCCTATTATCATTTTCTAAATAACTAGCAAAGAATAATTCAAAGTGAAAGGAAAGTTAACAGAGTATTTACAGAAAATTCAAGATCTCGAACGTGCAACTCGCTCGTTAACATATATTGCTCTTAAGTAGACAAAAATGTTATTAATAATCTTAGCTTTACCTCCTTGAAATATTAATTTAAATTAGATTATTAATATATTACTATGTTTCTACTTTTTGGGTATGCGGTTCAAACGCGCCGAGCATTTTATAAAAATGTTTCCCTGACACCAGGGGAACTTAAAAGCTAATTTCTGGTATAAATTGAGACCTAAATTAAATTTTTATTTAAGGACGCTCTTTAACTGTTTTGCTCTTTGTGTCTCATTCTGTACTGGATACCAAAGCCTGCTTAATTTGGCTCATAGTCCTCTATTAGACGTGAGGTTTATGTGAGGTTTATTTATGACACGTAACCGCCCACTTTACTTCCCTCCGAAGTAAGCCAAGCTAAAAGTTTTACTCCCAGAAAAATTCTTCGATCTCCTCCGGCTTTGAACCCGCGACTGGGAAACCAGAGGCCAGTGGATGCGAAAGACTGCTTAATTTTGCTCAGTCCTCTACTAGACTTGGTTTACGTGCCGTTAATTTGACACGTGATCGCCCGCTCTACTTCCTCCCCGAAATAAGCCAAGCTAAAAATTTCATGCCCAAAAAATTCTTTTCCTCCGGCTTTGAAAACGCGACCTGGGAAACCAGAGGCTAGTATGTTTCCCTTAGACTACGGAGGACGACTTTGCTGTTGAATTCCTACATTAAATTGTTGAATGTGATGACATACTTGTTCAATTTAATATCCAACTGCTAGAGAAAATGTTAGAAAAACACATAATTTAACAGTTATTTTAAAATGGTTCCAAACGCGGATTGTTCCAAAACAGAAAGTAAAACAAAGGAAAACACAACATACCTAGCGTTATTAACAGTTCATCACGAATTCGCGCAAGTAAAACTGAGTGTTCAGTTAAAAGGTAGTGAGAAAGGGAGGGGGTCATCTTCGCCTTTGTGAATATCCTCGAAAAACGAAGAATCTCGACCTTATACGAAGGAAATCAAATGAAATAGTAAGCAAATAGTAAGTTAATGGTGGACAAACGTGTTATTTTGAAACGGTTATTTAGATGCTTATGTTGCAGCAAACTTCTTTTTTTTTCTGAAAAGCGACAGTTTTCTTACTTCTAAGGCAAAGTAAAAATAGTAGGAGAAAGCTTACAGCGAATAAAATACTGCATTTTTAACGGCTTTAAGTGTATAATTTGATAATATACTTAATCCCATGTAGGTAAGAAATTGTAATGGAACGTGAAGTGATGGTTAATCATATCTTCTATTATAAGTAGCTCTTTATAAAATGAGTGCCTGAAGTCAACTAATGCATGTTTCTTGTGTTGTTCTTTTATTTACAAATTTGCTGTACGATGAATAGGTACTCTCATTTAGAGGGGCAAAACTTATTTATTCCTTGATCAGGGATATATGAAGACATACATGATGGCCTCCAATTAAATCTAAAATACAAATGCGCTACCATTTAGAGGAAAATAGGCAGAAAGGGACAAACTATAATCGTGAAGCACTCTTGAAACGTTTTGCATTTTGATAAAGTAATATGATTTATCGTAAGTTAATTCATTGTTGTTCTTTTAGTCTGTATAGGAAATACTGTAGTAAAAGAAAAATAATACCTTCTATCAGTTTCTTTTAACAGTACCAACAGTATGAAAGATAAAACATTTTGAATGTTTACGTCTGAAAAGCAGGAGGCCTTCAACTTTGGTTTCTCTAACCATAGTATAGATGTACATTTGTAATCCTAAGTGAATTAGTAAGGAATACAGATTTTGGCCTTAGATGGCATTGTAATAAATTTTGTTTTGCTATGAAACCCATTCTTGAGTGATAAACCAATATGCATCCCATTTATTCCAAATCCAGTGATGCCTTCCACACAAAAATGTTCATCCCAAACATATTTCACAGACAGTACTCATCTTTCTGAACCAATCACATAACTCTATTTTCACAGAAATACACAGACGGCTCGACATCTGATGACAGAATGCACCCTCTACTCAAGATATCGACCAGCTGTATTAAGTTCAGTCCCCCTGCCAGTAGTTCCGAAGACACATTTCAACACAGTGAATGTCGCAGAATTCCTGAAAAGCATCTTCCGCATACTTGTATAAACATATATAAATTTCACAACTAAAATAAATATCCCTTGATATACTTATAGATGAAACATGGTTGTAAATAATTTGTTTAAATAAATGAGATAAAAACCACCCGGAAATTACTGATTGCTGCACTGAGGATGTACATCGGGTGGTTACTTTGGGGCACGCATCAATTATGTCCCAGTCTTGGACTTGAACTCTTGCTTCCGTGTTTGTGACAGTCTGTAAGCACATCAGCTTACTAAAGATCTAGCTGGTGGAAAGGTTGCTTCTTATATACACATTATAAAATACTCATCGTGAATTCCACGAGAATCTGTGGCTTACGAGATTTCATAGGGAATTCTTGATCCTCGTGGATTATCTCGAAGCTCCGGTCTGTGCCTAAGAGCTCTTATCTCCGGTTGGAGATAAGAGACTTGGGTAGAATTCTGACGAAATAGATTTAATACTCACATATATAGGGTGTTTCAAAGGGACACCGAACGAACATATAGAAGTAGTTTCTCAGCTTCTATGTGACACATAGAGATAGTTTTTACCGCCAATAGACACGCATACAATGCTTCAGAATGAGTGTGGATTAGGCACTGAGAGGAACAACGACACGTGCCTCACGCTGTCGGATTTCGCAGGTAGGTATAGGTCACACACCGTGACGCGTGCTGTAGCTGTTTGTAAACACAGCAGCATACTCCGCAGTAGCTTGTTTGCTACTATTAAGAATTCCTTTGACTTATGAAAACGCTATAAAGAAGCTATTGCATAATTATTGCTTATGAGTGTTTAACGCGTTCTAAAATTCCGTTATAGAAGTCCATAATTGCACATAAGCTGGTGGACATATGCAAGTTATACCTTTCAGAGTGAAGCTAAGGTTAGTGAGGTTGAGTATGGAAGCATTAAATGATAAACAGAACAGAAAACAACATCAAAGAATTGTAGATAAATTAACCAAAACTAAATGGCTTATACGATTAGACGAGCAGTTTATTTCACGTGTTTTATAATACTAAGTAAATCATTTCTAACTGAAAAGGAAGCTGTTGATATTTACAGTAAGTGGTTGAAAGTACTGTACAATTAAGATCATAACAACATGCTCTGATGTTAAGCAAATAAATGCCATCGATGTAACTATTTTTACAATTCATATTTTTAATGAAACTGAATTAATCGAACGTTCGATGAACTTCCTTCAGCTTTTCCATCCAGCAAAACTATATACGTTATTTCGGCGTTCGTATAGCGCTCCATATTACTTGGATTTGCTATCTAAGTACGCGCAAAGTCCTCCCTGTTAGGACGGAATGTGTAGTTTTACACTGAAGGGCAACCTTGCAACTGTCCGAGTTATTAGTCGACTTTTGCACAAATAACTGCCCTTTGCCCCATTACCTGAAAGGTAGGCTAGAGTCACTGATAAAAAGCAAGGAGTAATGTTTTTGTTTTCGTGGCTGGTGCGTCCCAATAACAACTTTTCAGGTTCGCACACCAGTGGTTCCTGCGCTGGCTAATCACAAAATCATATAATATTTAATGCTGCATAAAATTATACCTACCCAATAGAACTTCAAAGCTGCGACACCAAAATTCGGACTAGTTAAGTTATAAACTACACAACGGCTATAATCGTTCGGTGTCATTTTGAAACAACCTGTATAATATATTGAAGTACTTTCAATTTTGTTCCAAAATTGATTTTCTTTTATTCCCTTGATTCTTTAAACTATAGGACATTTTACACGTAATTATAAATGTTTTCAATCAGTACAATTGAAATATCAGACCAAATTACGTTTATTTCGTACGGAGTTTACACTAGTCACTTATTCGGTGGTTCAATACTAAAAAGACCTCACCACTTTGTTAATTATTTTTTCCGTTGCTAAGGCGATTTTACATTGTTTCTTATTAGTCCATTTTTCTTTTCATTTGTTCTTTAAACTCATTAACATTTATAATCACGTTTAACTAATTTTGTAAATAATTCTCTATATAACTTTAAAATCACAAATATAAAAATATTAACTATTTCTTGAGGGCATTGAGCTTGAAAGAACTGTTACAATTTCGCGTCTTGAGATAGTCAATTTGAATATCCTTCTCGGTGAGGTGTCTAAGTTAACCACATATCGTGAGTGTTGCCTCACTCCATACCAGTGGCTCAGTCCCAAACCTCGAACGCTACAATAATAATTTACACATCAAGGTTGAACCATAATTTCTGCAATGAATCTGTATGTTTGGTTCATCACAATTTCTGTGGTGCTATAAACTCTTGAAAGAACCTGCAAATGAGAATATGTAATCAAGGCATATGGGCACATTTTGTATGAAACGATATAATAAATATTTACTTCATAGTAAAGTATATAGTTTTAATTTTCATTTCAAAATGTATAATTGTTATTTATTTGTCAAATGTATAAATCAAGCTATGTTTGTATTGAGATTATTTTTTCCACTATGAATGAGAGATGTGTTCCCTAAGGATACCATGAGCATAGATGAGGGTTCTATAGTGATTAATATAATTATACAATTGCCCTGTAGGCGCAAGTCACCAAATCAGATTCTTGTTTGAGACAAGCTGCCTGAGGTAATTACCCGCATGCTCTTTATGCATAAAGCCATTTTATCGCCGTACAAAGGAGGTCAACTCCCTCTTCATAAACTGCACACGTAATTACATCAAGAACTAATTTTGGATATGAACCAACAGAAGACCTAGAAATTTGCTCTTACATAACCTGGCTCAACCTTCGCAAACTAAGGGAGAAGACCTTCAGTTAAAGGGATCAGTGAATGAATAACAACGCGCGAAACGTTCCTTTACGACATTCCCTCCTCCAAAATCCGTATTGACTGCAATACCGAACAAGCGCTGCCTTTTTATGTAATCCCAAGAATAGCTGGAGTAGAGTTTGTTATAATCCACATTAGTTGCTTTCTCTCACAAATTATTGTTTTTTTTTTATCGCACGTAATAGGTAGAGAAGGTAATATGTTTCAAAAACATCGATTCCGAGACTTCCCTTAAAATAAAATACTCCAAGTTAGATAGAAAGGTTTTCGAAAAGTATATTCTCAAAAACGGCTGTGGTGATTTTGATTATATTACCATATGTATATATTTTAATAAGAAATTAAACGTACCTCTTGAATTATCTGCAAAAGTCCTAAGAAGTCCTCTTCATTCTGGATGAATTTTTTGGTAAACCGTTAGAGAGGAAACATGATACTAGTCATTAATATAGATCACGCTAAGACAGGTTTTTTTGGTAGAATTAACCATTTTTACGGTATTTCCCGTTATTGGTTTCAAAGTTCAAAACTTATGAATGAGAAATAATCGTTCCTTTTTAGGTCCTGGCTATACAAAGAGAATGGGATTTCAGTCATACACAGCAACCAGCTATGCACTGTCACGATTTCTACAAATGTGTATCTAAATTAAAACGAAGTAATAAAAAGTAAGCGTTTTTAAGCTTGTAAAGGAGGGAATAGGGAAAATTATTAGTGTACACGTGAGATCGTTTTGAGAAGAAAGACATGCTAATACAGATCTTATTCATTCTACATTTTATGGGTAACAAAATCATGACTAAACATATATCCATATAAGGTCACACAGTTTAATTAGACTGATAAAATTAGATTAAAATTCGCAGATGAAAGTAAATGATTCGGTTTGCCCTACACTAATATATCCGCATTGAAAAACTATCCAGTCTCGAAAGCATGTTGATAAACTTATACAGAGCTCCTTAACAGTAATTTATTAAACAGGTGGATAAACAGAGAGTTTATTCACGAGTAAAACAATTTAAGTATGGACCCGAAAGGGAGGTCCTAAGTTCTACGACAGGATACAGAGATTTGTCCACTTGTATAATCCATTATTTTATCCTATAGGTACGATAAAGTAATATAAGTCAAATATTTAGTTAATAATTTTACAACAGATAGTAATACATTAAATGAGTAATAAAGCATTGAGTTGCGGTGTAGCTATAGTTATAAATTTAAATATGGAGCAAAAATATAAGTTACTGCTTCTAATCCATTTGGAGGTATTAACTTCTGTGGTAATGTACAACAAGTTCACTTTCGTGCAGTTAAAGAATAAAAGTTTTTGATTTTGCTGTTAAAAAGTTATAGGTTATAGAAAATTCAAAGTAATCAACCATTAGTTTATTTAGCTTATCCCACTTGATACCCTCATACCTATCTCTTTGATTTAAAGTTCAGTTTTTTGTATGTCGGTTCTCCATAGCAACGGTGTCTTATTACAAGTATCTGTAGGATAGAAGAAATTTTACAGCTACCTCCAGAGTGACTTCTATAAACATAAATATAAAGCTGTGGCATTATTTAGAACAGCTTGAGAAGCTTATAGTCGACATATAAGTGCCTGTAATACTGTTTTCCCCCTTTTATTTACGTCCTCCAACGTTAAGTCATATCGGACGATGGATGAAATTGGTGAAATGATGCTCAAATGAGTCCGGGTCCATGGAGCTTAGAGTTATCCGACATTCGTCTATCAGGATAAGGGAAAACCCCGGAAAAACCCTGACCGAGATTCGAACTTGGGACCTCTTGAACGTGAAGCAGACATGCTATCACCACGCTACCGAGGCGGGCAAAAATACTGTTCCTACAACATCCAACATTTACGTATGCTCTTGAAACACCTTATTTTGTGGCTGAAACAGCCACATGACTAACATCCTCAATATTATTGTAATCCCACAATAAGTCGAATTGATCTGCCTGATACAAAAAGTGATACGGCTATTTAATTCTCACTACCCCAAAAATATATCGGAGTAGATTTATGAACTGCCAATAAATGGGCCAGAAACCATAACGGCTTTTCCTTCAGTGAATGACTGAAGCTATAAAAATGACAAGTGTTTCTGCAGTTATATCCGTGCCAAGCAGATCTCAAGACTGCAACATCTGACGCAGTGAGAAAGAAACAGTAGCTCACGTTTTGGGATAAAGTCTCTATGTAATATTTTGTACCACTCATGTCATAATAAAATATGAACTTTAAAATCCGAATAAATACGTACCAAGAACTTTAGTGCATGGCATCGCACTTATTACATATTGCGATACTACAAGGAGGATAGATGTAACATTATAGAAGGACATACTTTCAACAGCATAAAGTAATATGATTGATCTCACTCTTCGATATGAACACCAGTCTGTGAACCTGAGGAAGTTCAAAAGGAAAAGCTGGTGATCTAGCTCTGTGTGCAAGTGTGTTTGAGAGAAAGAAAGGAAGAGTCAGGAAGGGAAGAAGGGAGGAAGAGAGGGAGGGAGGAAGGAAGAGAGGGTGGGAGGGATTAAGGAGGGGAGGAAGGAAGGAACAACTTCCATGTGTGAGGAACTATTTGACAAACAAGATAAAATCCATAAAGAGGCTCAACTCCAATTTTATAACACAAGGGCCATGCCCTTTAAACTTGGGAGTCAAATAAGCTACAGAAACAAAATACAATCATATGAAGTAAGGATCCTTACAATTTCCCCTAAGGGATAAATACGAAATATGACTCATGCATTTTAATTAAATTGTGGAACTTCCCAAAATAGATTAATTTGAAGAAACCACATTTGAAAGATGCATCACAATAGAATCCCAAATTTTGCCTCTTCCAATGGGAAGCAGAATACTAGTTAACCTACAGGAAGTGGTGTAACAGCCTAAGTGCATAAAAAGGAAGTAGGTAACAATTTCTGACAAAGTCTGAATATATTAGAAAAGAATGAAGTAAAGCAGTTGCTTATCAAGTGAGTTGCTCCACAGCAACGTGGGGTTCGCATTCAGGAGTCTCCATTCGATTTCCATCGAACTCTCACAGTTAACTTGGTTTTCCGTGATCTTCCCTGGTCGATAGGCAAATGCTGGTAAGGTTACTCAAGCACAATAATGCATCAGATATGCTTTTAGGATTCGTAGAGTGTAAAAAAATTTAAAGATAAAGGCAAAAATCTTTTTCACTCTAAATTTGAGTCAATTTTTCATACCGGTGTGGTTGCTGCACAGATGTTGCAGATGCTTGCTCCAAGAACAGTAGATTGTTGTCTGGTTGGTCGAGTTTATCATCTCCGTCTGTGAACTGCTCCAGTCTGCTTCATCCCTTTCTCCTGGGAAGGTGACATCTGCAATAGGTTTCACGGTGGGCACAGTATGAGAGGTGTCCGTTTTTGCTGTATACTCGTGTTAAAACGAATGTTTCACTTTCTTATAAAGTATGCTTAAAACAGCGATTAGCTTTAGTAAATCCAGGTAATTTTATCAATTTATTGGTTAAACTCTCTTGATAATGTTCTCTCTGGTTACCTATTTTATGTAATGAAAAGTAAAATAATGTTAATTAGAGCGACTGTGTATTTTCAATGAAATCTCTACATCCGATGCTTTGAACGAATATTTTCTCTACCACTTATAGGTCTGATATGTTTCATTCATAAACCTTTCTCTGCAGACTCCACAAACACCTCTTACATTGTCTTATTACTCTGCCAGCTCCATGCTAATTGACTTATTTCCACAATTGCTTTTATTTTTCCTTTCGATGTAACAACGTGGGGATACAATAGCCTTAATTAGATTATTATGTTGAAATTCTGTTCTCTTTGCAAGATCAAATAAAACGTGTAAATTCAGAAAATGAAAAAGTACAAGTGTGGTGCAATGGTTTTAGAACACTGAAATATTTAAATGAAAGCTTTGATGCGAGTCTCTGATTGTTTTCCCTGATTTTCAGTGGCAGCGATATTTCAGTGCGTTGGCTTCACCCTCTCGAGTTCACTGGATTGTTTATTTCATGCATCATACAGTCTCCAACAAATCAAATGCTATTGTTCTAAAAACGTCTTTTTACTTACAACTTAACACACAGTTAAAAAATTTTACGTTAATCATGGTGTAATTCCTCTACGCCTGACATATTTTCATCTGTTGAGCCCTTATTACTGTCATCCTCGTCGCTATTTCCATTCCATTACCTTCAACTACAATTGTTTCAGTTTTTTTTTCTTCCGTTACCCATCTTTTCACCAGTACTCCTGTTCTATTTTATCAACCTGATGGTATACCGTTTCCCATTCCATTTGTCACATTTGCTCAGATCATTGACGTTACATTTCTTTTACATGTTAAAGGTTACATTTCTGTAAGAAAGCCATTGTTTGTCATCTATCCTTAGTAATTCCATAGGATTCAGATCCGGATGGTGGGGAAGAAGCCTTAAGGTCGCGTAGTTATATTCTGGCAACATTTGGTCAATCACATAGTTTTTCTGCGACAGTTTGTTAGCAAGAACCGTATCATACAATTTTATTTTGGTGATGATTTCTTCAAACGGGATATTATGATTTTCTTAAAGAACTTGATGTTGGAAGCTTATCTACTTGTCTGAGTTAAGGGATAAATTTGAAATTAAAACTGTGCGTAACCATTTAACATAATTTTCAGTATTCATTTGTTTATAAAACACTTAAAACACGTACGACAGTGTCACAGTATTTTACAGTCAGCTGTATTCAGAATGGGGCAGAGATTCACACAGTATATTGCATCAAGTATTTAACAGGAGTGATAAGTTCACTGAATATAGGAGTTGGAAGGTGACAGAAGAGAAAGAAGGTTAGACCTGGGCGCACTGACTATTCTATGGATGAGAATCAGTGTTCTAGAACCATTGCACGACTTATATTTGATAAGCTGAACCCATAAAGAGACCCATCATGACAATATTAAACGTCAAAGACCTTTTAATAATGTGCTTGTTTTATCAAAATATACATTTTTTGAATATGACTATTCACAACGTATACAAAACATAACTGGAATTAAAGAAGATAACTTCTATCTCAAACTTAATAGATATTTTGGAAAAATGTTAAAATAAAGATGTATTTTTCAAGCAAATGAACGTTTTGTTGAAATATTTCCTTGGTGTTTTATGTGGCATTCCCCTTGGAAGTCACTGTACTTAAAAAACCAAGTTTGGTTTTTTAAACTGACTTCGTTGTTGGGTTATTGTAAACATACGCACGCACGCACGCGCACACACACACCTCTAAGATAAAGTAATGCGGATTTCAAGTCTCAATGGCGAGCCGAACTTCTAAAACCTGGATTCTTTCCAGTGCCTACCATGTAGTGCACTACACTGGAGTAAGTAATGGAGCGGATCAGTCTGCCAAATGTGCAGGAGCAACATTCGTGGAAGATAATTGCCTTTGGCAGTTTCCCCGATCCCATCTACTTGAAACAAAAGCTGAACTCCATTTTTAACACCTAACCCGAATGTCAGCGTGTTTGCAGTCCCCATGAATCACCGCTCCCTACCTCCATTAAAGAGATGAACGTTGTTTTCTCTCGGGAACCGTGCAATAAAGTGACAGGAAATGCGTCACGACGTTCCTCGTTCCGGGACGGCTTTTCTTTCCCAGTTATCAAATCAGGAAGAGTTTCTGTCAAAATAAGGTTACAAAGTGGAAACGTCGGCCTTGGTAAAGAAATGGGTCAATCAAATTTTTAGCCCAGAAGTCGGTTTCGGCATACTTTTGAACTATATCGTTTTGGTTGTCAGCACTAGCGAAGGTCATCTGTGAAGGCAAATAAATCATCTCCTCAATTCTATAGGGTAAGAAAATAGTGAACATAAATGATAAATGAGACGAGCAATGGAACCGTATGATGGAAACCTTCGCGCTTAAGCTTTTTATTTCTATCTCTTTTATTTTTATTTCTATATTATTTATGTTTATTACATCTCAACTTCTAAGCGAAACACGTGCATTAAGTTTATTTTCTCCATCTTTCTTGATAGTCTTTTTAGTACGATCTATGCACCTCAGGATGAAGGTACTTACCTTGAACTGAATAATTTTTGTTTACATATTTAGAGACCTAGTTTAATTGTAAATACTTCAGGGCGATATAGTTTATTTATGGTGTTTTGACATTTAGATAAATGACTATTGCAACTTAATGGAACGCAAGTTTAATTTGTTAACTTCACTGACTCTACAACTTATTTACGGCAAGCGAGGGAAGTATTTTATTGTGTTACTTTTGCATTTTTTTTAATTTAATAAAGATAGTGTCCTGTCGTCATCATTATATGTAGGCACCCCTCTTCGGCCGGTGTAATAACTGCATATTTTCAAAGGCTGATTCATCAGTCAAATTATGCTCTCTTGTCTCTTTTTCTTTACGTCTTATTTAGGCTAGCTGCCTGTCTCAAGGTGGAGAGTAGGAAAATAAATTCATAAGCTCACGAGTAAGGATGGGAAGCTCACGGGAGAAGAGGAGAATGGGTTAATCATTTAAGGGATATATAGGAGGGCTGTTCAATAAAGAATCACAATTTTTTTGACAACATACCTTTACTCATTCTCATAAATTTGATAGTCCTTCTCAAAACAGTCTCCCCTGAATGCGATACACTTGTCCCAGCTTTTCTGCCAGTCTTCAAAGACATGCTGGAAACAATTTTTGAGAGATCCTTCAAAATCGCATCCGCAGCCTTCACCACTGCTTCTGATGATGGATAATGCCTCCCACGAAGACGTTTCTTCAAGTTATGGAATAGAGAAAAGTTACATGGGGTTAAATCCGGACTGTAGGGAGGGTGAGGGATGCACTTCACTTGATTTTTGCAAGATAATCAGCAACAACCTTGGCAATATTCGGCCGCGCATTATCGTGGTGCAGCATACAGCCTGATTCATGGAAATGTGGTCTTTTGTGCCTGATCTGGATTTGCAATGTTTTCATAACATCCCTGTGGTATTGTCCAGTTACTGATGTGTGTGCAGGTACAACATGCTGATAAATCATTCCATAAATATCAAAGAATGAGATGACCATAGCTTTCCCAGCATAACCAACCACTTTTGCTTTTTGGGGGGTTGGTGATGAAGGAGATTTCCATACTGAGCTTTGCTGTTTGCTCTCAGGATCAAAATGATGTAGCTAAGTTTCATCAGCAGTGATTACGTTTGAAAGAAACTCCGGGTCTTGCTCTAACATCAACTTTAAATGCATGTTACCTCCTTTGCAGCGGTAGGCATTATTGAACATGTCTGATCTTACTTGGTTCTCACAGGCGGGAACCAGGAGTACCAACAATGAAACTACCACGGCATGTTTGTTTCACATTAAGCTAACAGAATATAAGAAGTTTGAATTCAAGTGTGGAAAATTATGACCGTCAAAAAATTATCATTCATTATTGAACAGCCCTCGTATATATATATATATATATATATATATATATATATATATATATATATATATATTCCTCGCCATGTCTGTATTCATGTGAAGGCGAAGGTACTTGTATACTCGTTAAACTTTAACTTTCTCCATAGAGTTGTTTGACGTTTAACCATTACTGGAAATATTCTTAAGCGTTTTTTATTAATGCAGCCATAGAAAGTGTATTTAATAAACCTCGTCAGCTAGTGTTTTGTTCGTGGCGCGTTTTGTTTAGGTGGGAATGCCCGATCAGTGTGTGATTCAAATGGTCCTGCAGGCTAGCCCCGTAGCTCAATCGGTAGAGCACCTGCCCGTCGTATCGCGGGTTCGATTCCCGGCGGTGAGGAATGGGTTTTTTTTTCTCCTAGTACGATAATTCCTCGCCTTTCCCGGAGCCTGTAGGTATGAATGAGAGTGCGAATGTGTGTGTGATCTAGTGATTAAAACCCAACCAATACGAGATGGTACAAATGGAACAAAAAATGTGATTATTTTAAATTGAATAGTAAATTATATTTAAAGCAATATCATTTCAAGCTGAAAAGTATTATGGTTCCAGTGAAGACTAATTATACTGAAGGAACTATACATGAAGTTGAATTGATTTAGCTTGTTATTAGTAACAATTATCCTCAGAGCAATTAAACTTGAAGAAATCATTTTAAGAGAGTTATGCTCATTGTCAAATTAATTTACATTTGCACTTAAACCACTTAGACTTGTATTTAATAAATTCTGATATTGAGTTCTGGAATAATTTATGTTTCTTTAATCAATTACACCTAAAACAAGTAATACTTTGATTTGAAGTGGTTAATGTTTGATATTCCTGACAGTTTTATTTAAGGTAACGAGTACATACAGCTGAAACAATTTATATTTGATGCTGCTATCAATTCTGCTCAAAGTAAATTGTAATTACAGTTACTGATAATTTACAACATTGATAACTTCCAATTAGCAGTAAATTGTTGAAGAGTAATTGGGATATACAATAGTTGTTCACGTTAGTATCCAGTGTTTAGGAAGTAATGGTGCTAATTAGTTCATTCCAGCTGTTATTAATAACTTTGGCCCCCGTATATACTGACAT
The DNA here is from genome assembly GCA_030765055.1 of Mantis religiosa. Classification (NCBI taxonomy): domain Eukaryota; kingdom Metazoa; phylum Arthropoda; class Insecta; order Mantodea; family Mantidae; genus Mantis; species Mantis religiosa. The sequence continues at coordinate 185,141,870 of CM060947.1, forward strand.
TTATTGCTAATTATATTCAGAATATTTTGTGTATATTAGTTTTAGTATGAATTCAATTCGCAGATACTGTTAAGTGACTAGTATACCTCTGGTGATTATTTTCAATTTCGTCCTTTAGTAATTTCATAAGCTTGTTATGCATGGGTAACACGGTTACTAATTCTATTGTTGAAACTAATTGTGACTTATGATTCATATATACTGTATATGTAATTTATAATACGAGCCATTTATATATAAGCCAAATAGTACAGAAATGGTTGATTTTAATTACTATATGTGACTCTGTTGTCTCCCTCCGAATCACGATTACGTACCTGCGCAGCCTCTCCTGTTCAGTAACGTCATTATAACGAGTTCAATATTTCGAGATTTCTCCGGAGCTTCCCGAACCCCAAAAATAGCACGTTTTTAAAGTTGGACATTTTTTCTCACTTCCCGGATAAAACGAAGTCCAAAACATGGAGTAAAATAAGGGAAAATACCTTAGGAATTTTACTGCATAGTGAACCACTTAAGAATCCTGTGATACACCCATCTGAATTATTTGAGTTTTCTTTCAAAGCACAATAATGGCACGAGGACAGAGTAGCTCGATGTTGTGACATTACCTACCATGCGGGGATCAAAGTGACAGCATAAAGAACAAAATGAAATCCGCTAGTTGGCGCAGTTTTAAGTTTTCTTCAGTTTAATGTATACTACCCATTATATAATCGACAGATTCCAGATATGGTAATACAGATTACATGACCACAGATGCAGTTCGTGTTCTGTTACGTTCGTTTTACATTTCATTTAATTGTTGGCAAGCCACTAGCTCTGCTGTGTTTTTCTTTAAGTTTTGTGTTCCTTAATATAAACTAATAAATGTAATAGGTTAAGAGATATTCAAACAAATTTGGAATGCATAGTGATTACACTGCAAAAATAGGTTTTGTTATAATAAGAGAAGCTCTCCGAAAAGAAAACATCGGGATGAGTTACCTTAAATAAGATTCAAACTCGGGACCATTTGAATATGAGGTAACACGCTACTTCTGCACCACAGAGATGGGCTATTTTATTATTATTATTATTATTATTATTATTATTATTATTATTATTATTATTATTATTATTATTATTATTATTATTATTATTATTATTATTATTATTATTATTATTATTATTATTATTATTATTATTATTATTATTATTATTATTATTATTATTATTATTATTATTATTATTATTATTATTATTATTATTATTATTATTATTATTATTATTATTATTATTATTATTATTATTATTATTATTATTATTATTATTATTATTATTATTATTATTATTATTATTATTATTATCATTATCATCATTATTATCATTATCATCATTATTATCATTATCATCATTATTATCATTATCATCATTATCATTATCATCATTATCATTATCATCATTATCATTATCATCATTATCATTATCATCATTATCATTATCATCATTATCATTATCATCATTATCATTATCATCATTATCATTATCATCATTATCATTATCATCATTATCATTATCATCATTATCATTATCATCATTATCATCATTATCATTATCATCATTATCATTATCATCATTATCATTATTATCATTATCATTATTATCATTATCATTATTATCATTATCATTATTATCATTATCATTATTATCATTATCATTATTATCATTATCATTATTATCATTATCATTATTATCATTATCATTATTATCATTATCATTATTATCATTATCATTATTATCATTATCATTATTATCATTATCATTATTATCATTATCATTATTATCATTATCATTATTATCATTATCATTATTATCATTATCATTATTATCATTATCATTATTATCATTATCATTATTATCATTATCATTATTATCATTATGATTATTATCATTATGATTATTATCATTATCATTATTATCATTATCATTATCATTATCATTATCATTATTATCATTATTAGCATTATTAGCATTATTAGCATTATCATTATCATTATCATTATCATTATTATTATTTTTTTTTTACGTCCTCCAACGTTAAGGCATATCGGACGGTGAATGAATTGGGTTAAATGATGCTCAAATGAGTCCAGGGTCCACGGAGCTTTGAGTTACCCGACATTCGTCTTGAAGGATAAGGGAAATCCCCGGAAAAAGCCTTATCCAGGTAACTCACCCTGACCGAGATTCGAACTCGGGAGACGGGCTATCTGCTGAGTGTTGTCAAATTCCCCATCTTACCTCGGAATTAACCAAGTTCAAAGTTAAAGAACAGAAATAAAATCACGTACTTTTTATTCTTAAGCCAAGGTTTATTCCTCAACCTCCTGCACCTCCTATAATACACCTGTCTTTAAATATGTCCAGAGTATAGAAAGACATTCCTCCGGGAAGGGGATATAATAACTCAATTAATAGAAAACAAGTTCAAAACTGAGAAGAATACATAATTCAGTAGGTACAACAAGATCACTATTAAATACGTACTCTTGGATATTTTGAATGCCCATGTATCCTATGAGCTGATATTGTGATTCTTGAAATCAGATTGAAATAATGCTTTCACAGTTGCTATAGGAGGGTATGTGGCATTCAGTCGATATGTGGGTATTTGTTAACAATGTTGTCATCGGCTGAATGCACGCAGAAATGTCAATGCAATACCAATATGTTTCCTCGTTTTAGGGAATGCAGCTACGCAGACAGGATAATAGCAGTACAATCTGTATGTAATTCAGACATATCTATCGATTATTGGTCTCGATAGCTATAGGGCGCAAGAAATCTCCTGGTATCAGTAAACAAATCGCTTGTAATTTTTAAACAAGCCGTCTGCTATCAATTTTGTAAGTAAATAATCATTTGTGGATGCACAAAATATAGCGTTTTTAAGTTCTCTACATACTTAAGTAATAAAATGATATTAGCGAAAGAGTAATAACGGACACAGAGTTCGCCTTCGCAGCGTGGTGGTAGCATGTCTGCCTCACGTTCAAGAGGTCCCGAGTTCGAATCTCGGTCAGGGTGAGTTACCTGGATAAGGTTTTTTCCGGGGTTTTCCCTTATCCTGAAAGACGAATGTCGGGTAACTCTAAGCTCTGTGGACCCCGGACTCATGTGAGCATCATTTCACCCATTCCATTCATCGTCCAATATGACTTAACGTTGTAGGACATAAATTACAACAACCACAACAACGGACACAGGGAAACTAACTACAGCATGGAAATCAATATCATATCTCAATCCCTTTATAAAATACTATATCACTCCTCCAATATGGACATAAATTTGTGTAATCTCTTGCCTAAAGGCAAAACTATAAACATACCGTCCCCACCCCTCTTCATACGCAAACCTAATAATCTGGACACAACATGGAATATTAAGTGACTCACGGATTTTGGTACAAATTACAAAATTGTCGAAATGTGTGTTTTGGCTTATAAATAGGCACATTTTAAGACAAATGCATACCTTTATTGTATTAATGTTGTTAAAATGGCAATGAAAGTATATGCTATGAAAATGAAAATGCCAGTGCTATGCAATGGTTTCATATTCTAAGTTATTTGCATAACTGAAGGGAAAACAGACAGCAATTAGCTACTTGATGTATTTAGATATTTATGTATTTGAAATTTCAAACTAATATGAGTATTTTCGAAATGACTAAAGCTACAAAACGTTTTGAAAAAGCTGTATTTTTTCGACAACAAAATTCTTTGTTCACTCCTGAGCAGGTATCAAATGTAATATTGTAGTTAACAAATCTCGAAACAATGATTCAGTTGTCAAACACTCCTCTCCCAAAATACTTGTATTTCGCCAGAACTGTATAGTGTCATATATATCATGACTAGGGGTAGAGACATTTAGCATTTTGAAATCAGAAAGGTAGCATTTGGTTTTTACATTTAGCATTTTATAGCATTTACACATTTGCAATGTAGAACTTTTTAGCATTTAAAGAATGTTTAATTTGAGTTAATTTTTTAGATGATGAATATTACAATTATTTATATGAAATCTAAAACACATTTAAGGATTATTATTAATGAGAGTAAGTTAAAAGTGCATAAAGTGTTAATTTATTTTACATTAATATAAGTTAAAGCAATACACAGGAATATAGAACAAGTTGATACAAACTAAAGCTTACTGTATAACACAAAAATATAAATGCATATTGATGTGAAACTATCACAATAAAAAGAAAATGCACAAAATTAGCCTCGCACTTACGCATAGAACGAATGAAAGTGGCGTGTAAAACCGAACTGAACAATGAAAGTTGGAACTTTGGCAACTGATAACTCCAACTGGAATATATGTGTTTATCACTTCCTTAAAATTAGGACTGCTATTGCTTTCAGAGACGAGATTTGAAATTTACCGTTAAGCGGGTTGTTAAGATAGATTTATGACAGTCATTAGACGTCGTAAGAGGAACCTCTTTTGTAAAACAACTGAACTCGCTTCAGTACCAAACATACCTAATATGGGTAATGGTGGAACAATTAGCTAATTTAGTAGGAAGGGTTGCTTTACCATTCCAGAAGAGTGGCCACTTACTTTATAACTTTCTAAACATATAAAGATTCGAAGACTCTTCAGATAAAGCTCCCAGAAGAAAAAGCATTGGGAAAATTTTCGATTTCGCATTTATATCGCATTTTGAGTCGATTTCGCGCTTTATCGCGCTATATCGCATTTGCGAAAAATTCCCACCCCTAATCATGACCTATTTTCCAACTGGTGGAAATACAGATATATTGTGAGGTTACGCCAAATGAATAAAGACAAAAGAGATGCTCATGTTATCGAATAATTTGGCCTTTTTCTCCGTTCTCAAAGATTTTTGAAGGTTTGCTTTACCCGTAATCCTTGAACTCGGCGAATTCCAAATATCTAACACTGTGGCTTCCGATCAGCTTATTTTTCAGCATTAATTTAAGGTGATTTTGACTACATAGTCTTATAATGAGCTGTTAACATATAAATGTGTTATAGATATCTATTTAGAATTGTAAAATTATGGAACTAGATGAGCGAATGCATTTCCAGTAAATATCCAGTAATTCACAATGTACCTCAGACCCACTGCATAACAAACTCGGCTCAACAGAACATAAAAACTTAATATGAATGAGTGAAGTATAATGTTTCAGTTAGAACATATGCTTCAAGAATCATCCCCAGTAATATTTAATATATTAATCTGTTTTTTTTTTTTTTTTTTTTTTTTAATAAGACTGATTTAGCAATATGGCTTTGCCGCGCAACTGAAAGGAATTCAGAATCGAGTTTTCCGCGTGAGAGTGGGTGCACCTCGCAACTGTATATGTGAGCCTGAATACTCCAACAGTGTATTTCACACTTCACTCGTGTTATACTCGACTTCATCGCTCCTTCTTTCATCCCTAATGAACTACCAAGCAGCATTCCTAAACAACTTTCACAACTTCAATGACACACACAAATGCCATTCAGAACAACCGCAAGATTTACCAATCCTCACACAGGTGTAACGAAGAGAGTCACTGGTCTTCAACATCAGCATACATATTGTCGCCAGGTCATTGTTGATTGGAGGCAGCGCGGGTAACAAGATCAAAGAGACGGCAGTGCAGTGTAGAGATAAAAGCTTGCCGAAATCGTGGGCGGGAGCAGACGGATTTCACAAGAGTTCGCCTTTGTTCTAGCCGGTCTCGATTGTTTGAGAAATTTCTGGAATGTTAGAAAAACTATAAAAAGGTAGCCGGCCTGCCAAAGTCTGGGAACAACTTCTACGCCAAAGGACAAGCGCTACACAACCCGTATCCAAAACGGGGCAAAAAACTAATTCGTGTCTCCCAAAAAGGGAGAACGATTAAGTACAGCTGCCCACGATAAAGAGGGGCAACCCATTCCAAACCTATCCAAAATTTCAAACAGTAAACAAATTCAAACACCCCAGCAGAACATGGATCTACTAGTTCATTTCGCAGGTTAAGCCGCAAAGCGGCTAGGTACTGCGGCATATGACACCCGGACGGGGAAAGCCCCGCCCGACTAGGACTACCTCTGGACCTCTGAAAGTCAGTCAGTCGGTAATTGAACGCGTGCGGGTAAGCGGCTGTGTTTGTTGAGCTTGTATGTTGTATTGTGTATGTGTACGAAGCGTATTTCTACGGAAATAAAGTACAATTTTTTGTGTTTGTAACTTTGGATTTTCATTTCACGAACCCACAAAGTCACAATATAATTTGTGGAAATTAATTGTTCTTTCACACTAGCCGTGTGTAGGACGCACTATGAAAGAGTAGAGCCAGACTGAAAAATTCAAAGCCATAACCGGGATTTGAACCACGGATCTTCTAGTTTCCGTCCAGCCGCTCTAACCATTTGAGCTACTATGGCCAACATGCCGACATGACTATAAATTCTCCTACTGATTCGTGTTTTTCCCAGTAAACTACTAGGGGTTCTCATAAACACATGAGACAAGTACCTTAATGGCGACTTATTATGCTGTAAGTAACTTAAGGCCCGGGATTTATAGTTCGGACCACTAATAGGTACAATTAATGTGTTTATGAGAACTCCTAGTGGTTTACCGGGAGAAACACTAGTCAGTTGTAGAATTTATAGTCATGTCGGCATGTTGGCCATAGTAGCTCAAATGGTTAGAGCGGCTGGACGGAAACCAGAAGATCCGTGATTCAAGTCCCGCCTATCGCATTGAAATTTTCAGTGTGGCTCTACCCTTTCATACATATTATATATTTACAGGTTGTCCTGTTTTCGCAGAATTGTACTATTCCTATAACAGAATTTAAAAACGTTTCTCCCAGAATTTTTATATTTCTTAATTTCAACCGTACAAGGATAAAAACGACTTCACAGATTGTTCGTAGAAGTTTTAAGAAACATGCCATTTTATTACTCATACAAATATCCTAAGCATGTGTCATTTTAATATAATCGTTAGTCATTTGTTGAGGAAATGGAAAAAGTAGATTGTAAAGCAGAATTCGATTAACAATCGTCAAATCTCTCTCTCTCTCCCTCCCTCTCTCTCTCTTTCTCTCTCTTCTCTCTCCCTCTCTCACACACTCAGATGCGCGGTCTATTTTTTCTATAATTAGCTTTTTGAACTTAATGTACTTAATGTACTAAAGGTTTATCTCTAGAGAAATATCTATAACGAATTTTTGGATGCAATGTAATAATAATCATCATAATTATAATAATTATAATGATAATGACGATACACGGTGATTACGCTAAGTGGACCTAAGCCTGCCAGCCTCACATCCACATACGTAAGGCAGGGTGGAAAATATGGTCAGCATCTCGTCACCCCTTGTCAGAAAATTGGCCTTTCTCGACCTGGATTTGCTACCTATCGTCGCTTCTCAAATTCTCCACGATGCTGAGTGTGCACCGGTGCTATACCCGGGACTTAAAACCCACATCCCCTGGAGTGTGATCGAACACTGGCGCACTCCGTGGCAGAGAACCGAATCACAGCGCTTCAGCCATGGCCCAGGACAGAAGAAAGACTAAAGATCCAAAATTAATATAACTATATGGCTTAAAATAATAGTTTTAGTTTTCCCTAAATATACAAGAAGTTTGTTTATTGCTTTACTGCAAATATTTTTATTAAGTGGTCTTCAAAGTTGCATTAATCTTTTGTATATATTTTAATGTTTAGTATCTCGCAAGTGAAATCTTTGCCTTATTGCCCGCCCCGGTAGCGCAGATGGTAGCGTGTCTGCCTCACGTTCAAGAGGTCCCGAGTTTGAATCTTGGTCAGGGCGAGTTACCTGAATAAGGTTTTTCCGGGGGTTTCCCTTATCCTTCAAGACGAATGTCGGGTGACCATAAGCTCTATGGACCCTGGGCTCATATGAGCATCATTTCACCAATTCATTTACCATCCGATATGACTTAATGTTGGAGGAAGTAAATTGCAAAAAAAAAAAAAAAAAAAAAAAAAAAAATATATATATATATATATATATCCTTATTAAGCATAATTTAAGTGACCTCAAAATTCTAGATGAAGGTTATTTAAGTACCAGTGTCACTTAAGTTTTATATCCCGGAAAGAACAAGCAACTCAGTCTCTAATCTGCAGAACGCCTGCGTGTAAGACACTCGCCTCGTCTCAAGGGGGAGCAAGGATGTTTATTAACGCTCGCCAAGGCTGCTGGGGCTAATCTCGGCACATTGATTGCACTTGGTAAGAGTGGGCGACGTTCACCTTTTGTAGACGTAAACTGGCTTTGATGTGCATCAAGTTACCTGTAAGTAATACAGTCACACATCACAGACCTATTTGAGCACGTGCGCGTAAAACATGGCCGCCTGAAACTGCATCGAACAACTGAGTCTGCATCACAAGCATTATATTCATAAATAATTTAGTTATCATTTTCTAAATAAAAAGTACCAGATCCGCTTCAATCACATGAATTTCTCCATCCACTTTTGTGTATGCGTAGTTTCTTCAAAATATTCTTACGAAAGCGAATTTTGACTTTCGCTAATAAGTGAACTTTTGTACTTCACCCAAAAATTTGATACAAATTTTTTAAATCCCGTTAAAGTACAAAACTAATGTGGAACAAAACGTTTTACAGACAGGCTTTTGTTACCGGTTTGAATTTTCAAATACTTATGTTTCCCAAATAAAAACAGGTTATTCATATTTTTTTTTTCTTCATGCCAAGAAAAAGAAATTTCAAATCGATTATTTACTGACCAGCTCAGAAAAGATTTGACTATCAAGTGTTCCATTCCAGTTGTACCTGTAAAGAAACGTGTAATAAAATTATTTATACAGAAAAATATCTCGATTATACAAAGTAGATAGAAGAACAAAAATGTTTAAGAAGATACCGAGTAGACACATAACATATTTCTATTTTCTTCCCGTTTATTCAAGTAAACATTTGCCCAATAAGTTCCATTGTAGAATTTATTTAGTACATTTAATATAAACGCATGCAGAAGTATTTTCTTTACACATTTCTTTGGGATGTAGGAAACTGAAAACACTCAAAATCCTAAATAGAACTGCTGAAACATAAATTTCCTACATGGCATCACTAGTAACCACTCAGTGGCGATAGCACTTCAAAACATAATAGTTGACAAAATCGTACAATTAAAGAATACCTCAAAAGTGTAAATTCTGTATTTGACACGTATCTATCTTAAATTTTAGTTATTCAAATTCATTAACTAGAAACTTTTTCTATGTAAAGTGTAGTGTGGTTGGGATATTTTCTTGAAACTCTTTGTGTCGAATCTTGGGAAGATGTTGAATCTAAATTTCGGCATTTATTCGAATTTTCGTTTTTGAGTTACACTTTTAAAGGTACGTCTACAAAGGTATTTTTATGACTCATTGCACGTGAAAATATGTAGGTATTGTAAAATCTCCATTTTAAATTTTGGGAGGAATCCAATATACTTAACTCTATCCCTAAGCACTGAACATGTTGGTCTAGAGAAAATAAAAATAATTAATTCCCCCCAAAATTTCAGTGTTCTCTCTCTCCTCTTCTGGCGTACGTATTGATGTTTTTATAAACACTGTTTGTTTCGTAGGTCACACAACATGTAACTTTGGTTAAATAAAAATGTTCCTCCATTTATGATAAGTGGTAAGAAAGGTAATAATGAAAATAAATTCAATTCAAGGAATTTGTCTTAGAATACCTGCATCCTTGAAATAAAAGTAACTTAATTTACTGAGTTTACTGTTTGCAGAGAGGAGAGAAAGGGAGGGTAGAGCTGAGCAAGAGATGAACATTTTGCCAATTTCTTTCCTCCCCGTGATTTGGGAAGATCTTAAACTTTCGCTTCAGAGAATATCGAATCTTTGGATCCCATAAGTGATGGCAAAAGGGTAGAAAACCTCTAGACGAAGAGAGCACAAGCAACTTAGATTGGTGTTGAAACTTTACTAGCCCCATGTGTGAGATTTCAAATAAAAACCGATTAACTCTAAAAAAGGTACTCAGTCGTCCTTTGTTTTGCCACAGCAGCTCTGCTATGACAACCATTTTGTGTCACTCTAGGAGAGAAAAGCCGGATTTAGAATTTCGAGGATTTCACTAGTAAATCCTTTGCCGTGGACGTGGGTTGAAGTCAGCAAACCACACTACATGCTCACTAAAGGGGACAAGACGCGACAGGATACATACAGAATGTTACGGAATTATTTTTCGGCAAGAATTATAAGATGTCGTTTATTTCTTTGGTGTAACATAAAAGTGGGAACTGTTTTTCTCCAGCCAAGGAGTACTATTGAATTGATCTCCAAGCCATAAACTTCGGACTGAGACTGACTTATTCTCCTTAAACTCGTACTAGGACAACACCCTGAGGAAATAAAAACCAGCGTTTGGAAACAGATGCTTGTCGAGAAGCAGGCTGAAACTGGATCAGAGAGGATATTTAGTATGGGTAGTACGCCCAAAGCCTGGTATAAGAATGACAAAGAAGATATTAAATGATTATGATGGGGTTGGAGAGGAAGGTGATTATAAAGCAGTTTTTTTTGAAGACGTGAGAGTAAATTAGGTAAAACATTTCTATTTCAATTTTTTTAAAATAATATTCTCTTCCAGCTTATAAAAAGGAGATAGCAATTATACACATAAGAGCAAATAGGCAGGTAAGCTTAGGGGAAGTTTCTTTTATAACTGGTATTAAATTAGGTATTGTAGATTCCGAGTATGGGATCATAAAATTTCCTTCCTCGCATATGAATTACTTTTTCGTTTTTGCTTTCAACAATCCGGTTAGAAACTTAATATCACAAAACAGAGTCTAAATAGTAAAGTTACTTTTGAAGTAACAGTACCACGTTTAACTCTGCTCTAACTTCTAAGATTGTTCATCAAAAATACTCAGAGCAAAAATATGAAAACCAATAAGAAATGGGTTTTAGTGTTATTAAATGTTACTACGAGGGTTTTCACGTACATTTATTTTTAAAAGGTCACAGCTCAGAACCAATATTCTTTTAATGTCATAGCTTTAATGCTTCTTTTCGCTAGATTTTCCATTCTTTAGTGTTCATACTTCGAACATTCATATCTTCAGAATCTCCCACAGAAAGCAATTTTTGTAAAGGTGTGTGAAATCTGTAAAATTGCGTTTTGGCGTTTCTTCAAGTTAGGGAATAGAAAAAAGTCACATGGGGCTAAATACGGACTATAAGGTGGGCGAGGGATGAACTTCAAGTTGATCTTTGCAAGATATTCAGCAACATCATTGGTAATATGCGGCCGCGCATTATCGTGGTACAGCATTCAGCCTGCTTCTTAGAAATGTGGTCTTTTGCGCCATATATGGACTTGCAATGTTTTCAGGACATCCCTGTAGTAGTGTCCAGTTACTGATGTGTGTGCAGGTACAACATGCTGATAAATCATTCTATGAATATCAAAGAATGAGATGACCATAACTTTCCCAGCAGAACCAACCACTTTTGCTTCTTGGGAGGTTGGAGAAGAAGAAGATTTCCACACTGAGCTTTGCTGTTTGCTCTCAGGATCAAAATGATGTAGCCAAGTTTCATCAGCCGTGATTACGTTTGAAAGAAACTGCGGATCTTCCTCTAACATCAACTTTAACTGTATGTTACCTCCATTGCAGCGGTAGGCGATATTGAACATGTCTGAACTTGCCTGGTTCTCACAGGCGGGAACAAGGAATACCAAAAATGAAACTACTACGGCGTTTTTGTTTCGCATTAAGCTAACAGAGTATAATAAGATTGAATTTTAGTGCGACAAATTATGACCGTAAAAAATTATGATCATTCTTTATTGAACAGCCCTCGTACGTTATCTAAAGGTAGAACGATAGTTGAACATTCCTCTCAATATCTTATTCATATATTATTAATAAACATTATGAAATAGAAACTTTTTAAAAATATGATTGTAATGTGTGGAGCATTTAAAAAACATCTCATGTGTTACACTTGCATGTCCTTTACTAAATCTTCTTTTAAGCACTTGTTCCACTTAAGCATTAATATCATAAAAATTTGCAGAAATTGTTCTAGGTATTACATAATTCTTTGTGGATATAATGGAAACAGTGGAGTAGCGTAGTCGTAAGGGATTGTCAAAGAGCTGGTTGGTAGGTGAGGGCATTGAAATTTACATTCTCTTTCTATGTCCAAAACATAAATAAAACGATCTGATGCACTCGCATGATTTTCTCTTCTGTTGTACAAACTATTCTTATAAATATGGTAGGCCTATCTACGTCATATTTAATGGAAATAAACATTTGCAGAAAACTCTGGTTGCTAAATTTCATGTAGGCGCAAGGGAATTTGTGATCAATGTTTTAAATGATGTGCAAATGATATAAGATTTAGTCACTATGTAATGATTTTTCAATTCAGTTTTCTTTACATGGTGATAAGATAAAAATAAAATGAAACTTCACACGAGAAAAGTGTATAAATTAGGAATGGAGACTGGGCTGGACTACGCTACGTAATGGATTCGGCACGGAGGTCCCAACTTGATCTATTGTACCTATACCCCCAAGTGCCTGGTAGGAAGGGTGGGCTGTTAAGTCCCGGTCTTCATATAGAGAAGGCGCCACTGGGCCAGTTTGCCGGATAGCATCGTATAGTTTAACTCTAGACGAGCTTGTATCCATGGTTACAGGTAAATAGCTTGTTTAGTTTTTGATTGATAACATTTTAAACACGAAAAGTGTAGAGGTTTCAGCCGGCCCTCGTAGTCATGGTCGTTAGAACGTATGTCTCTAGCGTTCCACCACCTAGAGGGTCCCGGGTTCGAGTTCCGCCCTGGGCATGGGTGTTTGTGTATAGTGTATGTGTGTGAAACTGCAGAAAACAGTTAGGTAATTAAACGAAAACAATAAAAAGCGGTTAAATAAGGAAAAGAAATATATATATATTTAATAAAAAAGTGCGGCTTGTCGGTTGGAAGGATGCATGAGGAGACAGAGGGAGGTTTACCCAAGGAGTCACAACAGTGTACAGGGCAGGTTCCCTACCATTGACAAATTAGAAATTCCCCGGCAGGCGAGTACAACTGGATCCCACCCTATTGTGTTCCGGAAATGGCCTCAACAGACCAGGTTCGGAGACCCGAGACCATCCTACTGGAGGAGGAAGTTTTACCAAGGGTATATCATCGTGCCATGGAACGTCAAGACACCCGCCGATCCTTTTACTCTGAAAGAGACCACCAGATGAGAGATGATATGAAATGATAATTCACATGGAGGGACAGGAAAATCGGGGGATGTAATTAACCTACCCAGCATTCGCCTGGTGACCTGGGAAACCCCCAATAAGCTATGGGTTAGGCAGGTCGGCCACGGGAATCGAACCCAAGGCGGGCCACAGACAAAACCACCTGAGCCATTCCTCTCGATAGTATATAAATTAGAGAATTCAGATACATAACAAAACATTAAAAAGAATGTATTGGCATAAATATTATGTTTAAGGAGTTCTTTGTGTGTAATATTTTGTCTATATATTATTATTAACCAATTACGAAAAATCATCCAGGATAAAGATGACTTCTGAGGATATTCCTAGAAAATTCAAGATATACATTTCATTTGTTATGAAACCATATTCAACACATGGAATTTCAATTAAAATGGTAGAACCATTTAAAAAAATGAATGGGCAGATTTACCAAAAATATTTCTGTCGTATGCTTGCAAGGTACTGAAACTAAATAAGTTTGGTGGTTAACCGACCTTTCGATTTTGAGTTTACTGTTTGCAAACACACACATACACACATACACACACACACACACACACACACACACACACACACACACACACACACACACAGAGAGAGAGAGAGAGAGAGAGAGAGAGAGAGAGAGAGAGAGAGAGAGAGAGACAGAGAGAGAGAGACAGAGAGAGAGACAGAGAGAGAGAGACAGAGAGAGAGAGACAGAGAGAGAGAGAGAGAGAGAGAGACAGAGAGAGAGAGAGAGAGAGAAAGAAAGAGAAAGAAAAGGAGAGAGGGGGGAGTAAGAGAGAGGGAGACCTTATTATAATTTATTTTTATTTAGAGACTCTCGTGAGACTAATTTCTTCGTCAAATAGAAAACTGAAGCAGAAGCAATTGATCCTAATAGTACTAAGAAATGTTTACACCTCTTATAGTGTTATGCGGAGTGCCTATTGGAACAAAGGGGACAGTGATTCGGTAACATACAGTAGGTGTATAAAAACGAATGTCTCGAAAATCAATTTCAAAAAATTCATAATGTTTGACGCACATTAAATCCATAAACACTTAAAGCCTATACCTTTAAATATTAAATGACTTAAACTGCCTTTTATTTTTGAGCTACCAGATGTTTTTGTTTTATTTAGTTCTCTCATTATAATAAATATTCTCGCCCTAGTCGTGTCTTATTGCTGCTTTCTCTAGTGTAGCAGACTTTATTTCCTTATTTGATCGCCTCATTTATTAACTTTATTCTTCTTTTGATCTTTCATCTTTCTTGTTTCATCTTTCCGAAGAGGCTTTAAAATATGCTTTACATTACCATGGTAGCCAATTGATGCTTTATCCAAGAAAGAACAGTGCTAATCCAGTCTTCTTTGTCAGCTGGTATTAATTACGTAATATAACGCTAATCTTGCCTCTGTTCATTATAACACATCTCCTTATGTAATTTAAGGAGCATGTCTTGTCTTCAGTAGCACTATTCCCATGCTTGAACCTCCATATCTTTCGGAAATTATAAATATTTATTGTAATTTTTACTATAATAATTATGACACCCATACACTGCAAAGAGATTCATAAAATTAGAGCGTAAAATCTAGAAATTCAGGACTGCGGTATCGTAAAAGTATATTTGTAGTGGAATATCGATATCTAATTTTTAGGTGTTATACAATATGATATATTTACCAACTAAGTACGTGTTATTCATTTTAAAAATTATCTTAAATGGGGAGTTGTTTACTTTTTTAAACTGCTGTAGTGAACGCTGTTAATCAATTTATACCTGAATATAACTGCTATTCAGTCGGAACAAATAGATGATGATGATGATGATGATGATGATGATGATGATGATGATGATGATACGGTTTAGAAACTTGTTTAAAATTAATACAATAGAGAACATCACTTTTGCAGCAGATTTTACTAATTGACTTCTCATATTATATACCTAAACACTCGTAGCGAATGAAGAGGACTTCACAGCATAGGATAAATAGAATATCCAACTTCTAAATACAATAACCTATGGATAGGTAGAGTCGGATTGAAAAATTCTGTGCCATAGCTGGGATTTGAACCTCGGATCTCGCGGTATTCGTCCGGTTGCTCTTAACCATTGAGCTACCATGGCCAACGTGCCAACATGACGTTAAATTCTCCAAATTTCCCGCATTTTCTCGGTAAACCAGTAGGGCTGCTGGCATGTTGGCCATAGTAGCTCAATGGTTAATATCAACCGGACGGAGACCGGAAGATCCATGGTTCAAATCCCGGCTATGGCATTGAATTTTTCAATCTGACTCCACCTTTCCAAATCATCGCCTACACACGACTAATGTGGAAAAATCATGAATTTCCATTAGCTCACCTAAGAGTGGTAACTATAAAGCCTGGGACTTTATGGCAAAGTAAATCGCCACAAAAGGTGCGTATCTCATTGTATATGAGAGCCCCTGGTGGTTTACCGGGAGAAAATGAGTCAGTCATTTAATGTCATGCTGACATGTTTGATAGCTCAACGGTTAAGAGCAACTGGACGAAGACCTGGAGATCCATGGTTCAAATCCCGGCTATGGCATTGAATTTTACAATCTGACTCTACGTATCCAAATCATCGCCTACTCATGGCTAGTGTGGAAGAACGATTAATTTCCAAAAATATCCCTTGCTTGGAGCATTGTTTATGAATGAAAGCTATACCTTCTCCCCGGCAGGTCACGTTTTTTTTTTTTTTTTTTTTTTTTTTTTTTTTTTTTTTTTTTTACGTCCTCCAATGTTAAGTCATATCGGACGATGAATGGAATGGTGAAATGATGCTCAAATGAGTATGAGCAAATGAGCACGGGGTCCATGTAGCTTAGAGTTATCTGACATTCGTCTTAGAGAATAAGGGAAAACCCCGGAAAAGACCTTATCTAGGTAACTCACCCTGACCAAGATTCGAACTCGGGACCTCTTGAACGTGAGGCAGACATATTACCACCACGCTACCCCATCTTTTTACGACTAGCAATTAAATAGCAAGTACATCTTTTTCCCATAATAATGTAATGTATGTAGAAGTTACTTTTATTCCCAAGTTGAATGAAATTTCTCAAGTTTTCAAGGTATTCTACTGTGTAATCATAATATAAACATACTTAGAAACTTAATGTAAATGCTAATTATTAAAGGCGCAAGGGGCAAGAATAATACGGAAAAATGAAGTAAAATTGATATCATATGAAACAGCAAAACATAACCAAAATGAGCTAATAAGGTGCATTGTCACAATCTAGGGCTCATAATAACTGTTTATGCACACGCTGCCGTGTTATGAAAATTAAAAGATGTTGCCATCAAAATCGGATCTTGGTGATGAATATGTACACAGTGTTATGTAACATCGCAATACTCGCTACTTAGGTAACAGTCACGCAAAGAAGTAAATAATTCGCTATAGCTTGAATAAGTTTAATAGCAATGCGAAGTTCAACTTCGTAGTTCGATTTTGTTTGTCTATACACAATAAACACTGAAGTACATTTTTGCATTGTTCATAAGTTTTTTAAGAATGTGAGATAAGGAATCCAGAGAGAAAACCTTGAAACAGTTCCTGTTAGGAGAAAAAGAAGAAACGTTGACACCCCGAATTTCTAGTAACCACTGTACGGATATTCTTGGCTTATTCATGACGTGACTAGCACCCGCCTGACTTTCAATGAATAACGGCTTTGAACCTCGCCCTACGGCAGGAGCTGTGTCGTATTCCAGCCGGGAGCTAGCCTGCAGTGCATTTGACATCAGGCAGGAGCCGTGTAGTACCAAGTTGCCAATATAAATGGCGGTATGAGTAGAGAATCTGAGGGTTCATTCAGGTGTAACGCACTCGATGACAACAACGTAGCTGCCACGTACCAGATGGAATTGTTAAATTAACAACGATTTATTGAAGGAAAAATATACACACAAGAAAACTTGGCTGAATTTTACAAGAATGTCCCCAAAAGCAGATTTCCGAGGTTGTGTTAACTTGCTGCACAGACATTGTGTATGCTTAGCTGGACATATGTGTGCGAACAATTTTTGTTCTGTTATGAAATTAGATAAATCCAAACCCCGAAGTACATTGTTGGATGACAATCTAACATGCAGCCTTCGATTACAAATTTCCCAGATATTACGTCCTGACATTGATAAACTAATTAAAGGAAAACGAAACAAAGTGTCGGAAAATGTCCACGTAACTTTATTCTGAATGGGTCTCCTCTAATTTGCAGAGAAACTTAATTTGTTTTACTTTATTTTCTTTATAACATTCCTGTCCTTCAGATAAACTACGAGTTGAAGTTGTATATGTTTTCTCATATCACAGAGCCAAAATGTAATTGTTTATAAACTGTGATCAATTGTGTAATTAAAGCAGTCAGCACTAATATTACAACACCCAAGATATAAGTTGTACATATTAATACCCGATATGTTTCCTGTCTTTCCTAGGCTGTCGGAACCCCAACACATAAAACTTTTCCTTCTTCTTGGGCAGCAGAATTGAACGCGGTGACGTCACACGCTAACCTGCCTTTCGTTCGGTGGTATATTTGGCGGTTAGGGCTGACGGAGCTGGCGTCACACTGCCACTGCCTGTCTTCCCCTGCCCTACGGTAGCCTAATTCAAACACCTATGGAGCGTAACTGACCTTTGCATTTTAATCTCTCTCTATTTGTAACGAAGTGCAGTAGGAATGGGCTACTACTGTTGCAGAACAGCATGCGTTTATTGTCTTAAGATTTAGGTGAATTTAATTATTCTGGGCTTGTCACCTTAATGTTGAAAAACATTTTTTTGAAAACCGATTATCATAAAATTCTTTTATTTTCTTATTATATAAAAATTTAAAATAAAGTACAAGTACTTACCAGCCACTATTTCATCGTAAACATTAACTTTTCTCAAATTGCTTTACTATTTGCTGGTATTTTTAAAAACAAGAGGCAAATTCAAGCGCTGAAAACTGAAATGCCTTCATCATCCACATATGCCACAACATCTGTTGTTTTGTGTGCCCTTTGTATTCCTGACCATGTCGCATGCAACTACAGGCCTTTGGGATTCGAACTGGTGACGTTACGATCTGAATAGATCACCCATTGATTTTTTCTGGCCTTAACTATTTTTGTCACAAAATACGTCCAGGTGTTCGTTCAAAAAGCATTTAGGGATTATAGGAAGAGCAGCCAATAGCAAAATATTTCATGCTATAAAGGGATAAATTTGTTCAGATAGGTCGTACTTTCAACGATTCTAATATAGCTACAATTTCTAGACTTTTAGAAATATATATAGTTTGGGTGTGTACTAAATAAGAATAAACAGGCAACAATTTTTAACTAAGGGAACCATTAGACATACAAGATGTGCCGTGAAGAGGAATCAAGACGAATGCTGCTTCAACGTAATTTACGACAGAGTAATTGACCAGCCTGCTCGGTCTATAGATCTATATCCTTTTTGTTCCTTTTCTTTCTCTTTCTCTGTTTACACTCCTCGTATGAAGGACTTGCACCACCCAGAACTTACAAGTGGGCGCTGAGGTTAGAAGTCTGACGACGAGCACACAAACTGTGAATCAGAGAGAGAAGCTAGGATGGTATGACGGTGGGGAATGAGTTGGTGTGGGATTTGGGTGAAATGGATGAAAATAAAAGTGATGATGGTGTATTTGATGGATCAAATAGTGAAAAACTGAGGAACCTGTAGAAAATCCGCCCAGACGACGCTTTGCCTCCCTAAAGCTCGATATAACGTTCTGCTGGGATCGAACCTGGGCAATGCCAATTTGGTGAGAGTCTCAGCTAAGACGTAACTCGGTCTTAACTTAAGTGTGTAACTCTTTTTGTAATTTACGTCCTCCAACGTTAAGTCATATCGGACGGTGAGTGAATTGGATGAAATGATGCTCAAATGAGTCCAGGGTCTCTCTCGACATTCTTCTTGAAGGATAAGGGAAATCCCCGGAATAAACCTTATCCAGGTAACTCACCCTGACTGAGATTTGAACTCGGGACCTCTTGAACGTGAGGCAGACGCGCTGCCATCTACACTACCAAGGCAGGGTTAACTTAAGTGAGTATTATCACTGTGATCTATATGATCTACAAGTTAGATGGCCGTGTCTGGTGTGCGTTTTGCAATATTTCTGCTGCAGCAATTACACTTTCTTAGCCGTAGCGGAATATATTTTCAAACAACTTTAATTACCACTAAGGAATATATGTGTATCTTTTTCAGCATTAATATCACCACTCGCCCTCTCTCTAAGGCAGCTCAAGTCCACCGATATTGAACGAACGCATTCATATAGCAAATTATAGAACAGCGGTCTTCTAATCCGTTTTTAAGGTAAATGTATATTTAACCTTAAACTTTTCAGGATATTTAAACGTTAAATAGCAAAACTACTTGCCTTGAATTTCTATTAAGTAAACAAATAAATATATAGGCAGGTAGGTGGGTGGGTGTGTGGGTAGGTACATAATAGGTAAATAAATAGCCAATCGGTCCCTAAAGGATAAAGCCCTCCTGTTAATGCAGGAAGTTGCTGCTATGAGCTCTTTAGGGTAGCAACTCCCAAGAGCCTTATGCTTACTTGTCGGTACCTCCTTATCTATTGTGATGACTAGTAATGTTCTATATTCTCTATCCCGTGTACGTATATATATGTTAGATTGTTTCATGCCTATGTTCTGTACATTATGTTCCACTGAGCTTAATGTGATGGATCAGTGATGTAATATGTCTATAATTTGAACTCTACTAAATTTGGTGTTACATCATCTTAAGTTCCCCTTGTGTAACTTGAATTTTGTAATTTACATTGATCCTACTTCTAGTTGAAATGCACTTCAACTAAGCACTAACACTAACACACACACTTCTGTTGCAAACTACGATGTGGTGTACTTGTGGGCGGCTGCTCTTTCCAGTTTTCTCCACGTTTGTTTGCCCTTATTTTGTCTCGTCCATAGTGCTCCTGCTGTCCTCCTAAAGTCGTCTGCCCACGTGTCTTCGGTCTCCCTGTCGATCTTGGTCCAATTCTTGGATCCTACATTGTTGTTCTTTGGGTCCATCGGCCTGGGTCCATCATGGCGACGTGTCCTCCCAATCTCCATTTCAGCTCTTCCGCCCGCGAAGCTACGTCAATCATACCTGTCTTCTTATAGTCACGTTTGATATCTGTCTCATATTGTTATGTGCAGTATTTTTCTCTCCGTCTTTCGCTGGCAAATCTGAAGCATTTTTGTTTGTTTTTTCGTTAGAGACCAGGTTTGGCAGGCGTATAATAATACCGGAAGCACACAGTTTTCTATTACCCCCTTTTTAAAGATTAATTTAAGGGATCTGTCTTTTAAGATAAATTTGAGATTACAAAATTTCTTCTACGCCAAATTGATGCGCCTTTTTATCTCCAATGTGGAATTGTTTGAAAAAGATACGATTTTTTCCCCAAGTAGACATATTCACTGACACATTCCAGGTTCTTGTAAATTATAGTAATATATTGACGCTTTGTTTTATAATATCAATATTGTACAGTATCTTTCTTATCACGCAGTCATCCACCCTTGATTACAAATTTATCTACGTTAAAATACTTCTCCTTCACTTCAAGGATTAGACATTTCTGCCTGTTCCGCCTTCGTATTCTATCAGTTATTCCCATCTTTTTGTAGTGAAGATCTTCTTCATTTTGAATTACTTTTGCATAATTTTAATACTTAGTGCGCAATAAGGTGTAGAAAGAAAAGCTTGCTACAAAAAATGTAGATCTGTAAAACAACTAATTTATGCAAAAAACCTTTCTGTGTTATTCACTATTTCCAAATATTCATTCCTATTGCCATGAATGTTTCAATACTTTAAAGTCGTTTTTGAAAGAGCTGCAATATCCTGTGTGCTTTGTGATGACGTTCAACATCCGTGACAGGGATCAGATGAGGTGTCACATAGTTTCAGTCTCCTGCACCTCTCTTGCGCTCGGAGGAATTGTGTACTTACACTGTTTCTGCAATCGTTTATTGATTTGCAGAAGAAATATAAAAATAGATGATATCGTAAAGATCTGTAAATGTAACATATCATAATTTTATGCCAGATCATTATGCATTAATTAAGTAAACTGGTTTCGGCCTAAACTGATTTGGAATTTGGTTTGGGCAACTTTGTACAAAACTGTACTTCTTCAAAGGAATACCCAACTTTCTTTAGACAGATTAGGAATTCTGGAAGTTCGGTAAAGGTTCGTTATAGCTTCTAATAATGGATGAAACTTGAGGGCAATATTGTATTTATTTTTGACAAATAGAAAATGGACCCCATGAAACAATGGAAGGTAATAAAAATCCGCTTGAGCTCCAGCGGGCGTAACTAACTGAGTTATCTCGCAAATTAAGGGCAGCACTGCAGAAAAACTTTTTAATTAAGGATCTGGCTGCTATAGAGCAGAAAGTTTCTTTTTGGTAGCTTCTTGTTGTAACGCTTGATACGGGTCGATCGGTTCCAAGTACCGCAATAAACTGCAGTGGGAGTGACTGCCTCTGGTACCTGCGGTTTTCTCTTCCCCAAACGTTCTTTGCAATAGCGCCTCTCGGACCTTGGCAACAAGAACACAAAGAAACACAGACACCTCAAACTGTTCGATGGACAATTTAACATCCCTCACTATAAACGTTTCATAACAAATTAAATGGCGTTTAACCCTTGAGAAAACTTGTGGGTGACAAAATGATAAATAGTTTGACTTCTTGTCAATCTGCCACACACTCTCGCCAGAATCTCTTCTCAGTCAGCTGAAACTAAGCAAAATGACAAATATAATGAATTGTTTATTAAGTCCTGGTGTTCTTTTTAAGTGAAAGTTCCTCAAGAACTTTCAGAACAAGATTAAATATTTGCCAAAGTGTTTTATGTTATTCAACAAAGAAATATGCGCTCCACAAAATTGTGTTAACTTTCTTGTATGCACAAAATTAGACCGATAAACTTCTGAAGCTGACAGCAAATATAGTTTAAAACAATGTTATATAAGGAATGTTCTTTTGCTGCCTTGCTTCGTTTAAGTGCTGGAAGAGTTATTGTCAGAGCAAATGATTGATCGCACGCCCATTGCTATTAACATAGAGAGTGAATCGGCGTATCTAGTTTGCAGAAATTTAAAATGCTCTTTATTTCAAGTAAAACCACGCTTTGTTCACACCTTACAACTCTAAAATTGACATGAGATACACAAGACGCAGATTGAAGGCCTCTCGTTGCTTCACCCACGTAAACAAATGAAAGAATGCACTTGCGGTACACTTCAAATAGTTGCACATACCCAATTAACATTTAACGCCAGAGGTTCTACTCCCATTAGTCCTGGACCCATAGGACCAAGGACCCGGGCTTCCTTCTACCCGGGAGCGATGGAAAACTCAGTTTTTTTTCCCTTGGGGCAATACCTTGAGTCTAAAAAGACCCCCCTCCCCATCGACCACAACGTCAAGACGGGTGCAAGTGGATCCGCCACTTAAGCGCATCAACCCCACAGTGAAGACTACCGAAAACCTTGGTAGGGCCGCCTGGTGATCTAGCACACCTTCTACTAGCTCTGCAGGCTAGTACCCGGGACTTATAAGGCAAGCCTCCCCCTCCGGGCGGTCGTAGCCTGGTCGGAGGTACCCAATTCCCCGTGGGTGTCGGGACACACTGCTCCCTCGAGTCCAACCCAATCCGAACAACTCCAATTCCAAAGTGATTGGGATTTAATTACAAATGTTGAATTACAGAACCCGCCAAAGCCTTGAAGAAGCTTATATAAATTATATATATATATATATATATATATTATAGCATTATATATATTATACAAATACATTATAATTTGGTGAAGCTTACCTAAGGGGATGTGTCCCGTACTGGTGCAGATGTGAACGAGTAAGGCCTCCGCTGACGGGCGGCAGATTCAGCGTGACTCCTACAGAAGAATTCAATTTAGACTACCAACGCGCCCGCCGAAAACCACGACTATATGTACTAAAAGATAATCACGAAATAGACGGGGCCAATTCACTGAACCTGGGGATTTCCACATTAGATCGGCCGAAAAACCTTTAGAACATTCCATCCGCCATATTGGTTTAAACCTAAGATCTGCTGATCGCCAATTCTTTACTGCCGGGTTCAACGTCTAGAGTTGCTGCGTTTTGCATTCTTGCGTGGTTAACGCTCCGAAAAAATTAGCAATCTACGGGCTTGTCGTCCAATGTCCCGCTATGAGGTTCAACATCTTTTACTTCCATAAATGATAATTCAATTTTATAAAGAAGCTTCATGCTGTTAATATTTGAAATAAAACCTTAAAATAAATTAAGTTATTTCACCTCACCAAAGCATACTCGACAATACTATCAAATTTGCAGGTGTGTAGGGATGTCAATCAGTGATAGTTCCCATGTAAGTAGCTTCCCTGATATTATAGCATGACCATAATATCACGCAAAGCGACTTAACACATTTTCACTTCTACGGATAGAAGTGCCCACGCCAACATCTGATTGCTTCCTGTGAGGTTCTTATTAAGAAGACATAACACGAACAACCTAATCCATTATATTTTTATTTTCTTTCTCTATAACGTACGTCGGGATTTCAGACATTGTCGAGATATCACTGTTTTAGTTTCCCAAAACCCTCTTCCAAAAGGCATTATTAGGGGAGGTTCTGTATGTGTAAACAGTATAACTCAAACAATTTTTTTTTTTTGAAATACTAAACTTGGTACTCCCTCAAACAAAACTGCCATTTACAGGGAACTTTCTTCAAAAATGATGATTTTTAAATATGTATTTAATAGTTTTGATTAAAATATCATGAAGACTAAATGTATGAGCGCCTTGAATTTTCTTGCACTTTACTTGAAGTACTTTTCATTTTAGATGGCTTTTGATAACTGGTAAACTGTAAGAGATTTAAAAAAAATATCTTGCCGCATAATAAAGATGATACTGTTAAATCAATTACTTATATGAAATAAATTTTTTGTAGCACAAATCATTTTCGAGATATTCATTGTAATTGGTTTGAATTCTTAAACAGACATGTCTTTCTATAAAGGGTTACATTTTTTTTATTAAAACTAAATATTTTTCCGGAAGCTGAGGAATAAGAACATAATTCATATAACCTATTGTATATGTAACACACCTCAAAGTTATTAAAACTGCAGAACTACCCTATTTTTGACAAGGTTTAACTACATGAGTTTACTATTTCAAACATAATAAGTGAACTGACACCATACGGCAAGAATAGGCTGTTCCCGTGTTACATCTATCAATAGAAAATAGCTACTCGATTGATTTATCCCTTGGCCATGTAAAGTGAAACAATTTCACAACTATCACACACCGATAAGCAAGATTTGACTAAATTCTACAAAATTTTGGCTAAATTTCTAAAGTAGAAATTAAATTCTATTGTATTACCCTGTTCATCCTGTACAAGAGCATTAGCAATAAGCTAATCTGTTTGCCTATATAGCGTGTCTGCCTCACGTTCAATAGGTTCTGAGTTCGAATCTCCGCTGGGAGGAGCTATATGGATCAGACAGAGTCAACATGAAAAATTCAATGCCAAGGCCGGGATTTGAACCACGGATCTCCTGGTTTCCGTTCAGTCGCTCTTACCTATAAATGACTCTTAGCCTATATAGCTAGTGTGAAGAAATGTTTTATTTCCGCCTATCTTGAAAGATGAATGTCGAGTAACTCTAAACTCTACGGACCCTAGGCAGATTTGAGCATCATTTTACCCGTTTCATTCATCGTCCGGTATGGCGTTGGAAGCCATGAATAAAAATATATAGAAGAATAAATGTTTTTATGAACAGTTTATGTAAGAGTAATCAGAGAAAATTATGCGAATGCAAACATCAAATTTTAGAAACGTTCTATTCTAATTTATTAGTTTTCATTATGTTCAGATTATGAAAGTAATTCTTTAAATTGCACTGAAGACACTCTTCTCTGTTCTCAAAACATATTTTAGACACTGTATTCCGGAAGCATCCCTGCACTACTTCTAAAAGTAATTGGCATTCAAAACTAAAAAATAAACTCTCGTGTTCAATATGTATAAAGTACTTTAAGACTACATATTCTGTACCTGTAAGAAATCTCGTAAGTTTTGTTCTTACCAAACGTACAAAAATAACTATTTGAATACATGGTCAGCTACCGATTGGATTTTCAAGACTTATTGATACTCGTTTAGTTTCTTACTTCAGTAATTCAGTAGTATGTATTATTACTTTTGTCCAGACTATAAAAACATATATTTTTCTAGGCTTTTCATATTAATCTAGATAAACATTTGACGAAATTATTTTGTATACATAATAGATATATATCAGATTGGGAAGTATTATGGAATACTGCAGGTTTTAGCGATAGTCATATCTTTTAAGAGCTGGTTGCTATGTGGATTGAAATTCGTTTTTTATGTAAAACGAATGTGCTACTTCCCACTGGAGAGAATATGCCTGTTGGAAAACTCAAACAAACGAGGGAATATCTCGTAATGGTTCATTCCATACAAAAAATTGTATTTACATATATAAATTGTCCGATATTTGCAATCTAGTCCTGCAAAGCTCCTCCAGAATGAAGAGGAGTTCTGGGGAAACTTGCAGAAAATTTAAATATGAGCAATTTTATTTTCATTGAAACATAAACATACAATTCCTTAATAAAAATCATTGTAGCCCTTTTTGAAGAACTCAAAATATTCGAAAAAAATTAAATAAAAGTTAGTCTGGGAGAACCAATTTTCTTAAACATCTTCGTGTCGTAAGCTAGGAAGATGCTGTATTTATATTCCAGATTTGGTATTTAACCACATTTCAAATTTTCTGAGTTATGCTATTTACAGACAGACACGATCCTTTTCTTACATTCAAGGAGTCCCAAACGGTGTTTTTTTCCCCCTCTGAGAAATCTTGAAATCGAATTTTGGCTGAAATTAATACTTTCCCTACTTATATGCGGAGAAAGTAAACGTTAACGCAAATAACTTGTGTATGTAATAGGTGTTATGTTAATTGAATAAGATGAGCGAATAAAAAGTTACAAATGCTGTGACTCTGTGTGTTCGTAGAGCTAAAAGTCCAATTTGCAGAAATTCAAAATGTTCTTTGTTTACTTAGAAATACACTTTGTACACCTTTGGCAGCAAGATGACGTAACATAAACCAACACAATCTCTCGTCACTTCTGCACTCGTAAATAAGACACAAAACACAGCTGCAGGTACACGATATCAGTTCGAATTACGACTCTGTCTCTATAAACTAGCCACGGCTTCTTTTAATTACCCGCTCACTGTTCGAGAAATTACCTGAATTTTCTGTAACAAACAACACAGCACTAGAACCTTCCAGTTATCTGTCTTTATCTGTTTCGGCAAGCTTGTTATCTCCGCGCTGCACTATCTGTCTCTTTGTGCGCGTCGGCCGCGCCTCCTCGCAACAATGTGATCGGTGACAATACTATGATAATTCACATTAAATAGTCTCTATCCTGTTAGGCTTACAACCTGACCTGAACAATTTATTGAAGTTTAAAGAGCAGATCTTTCTTTTGACACATCATCCCTGTTGGCTTTACGCCAGTTTGCGATGCTAGGTGTAAATATCAGAAACAGGTTAGAAACTGTATAACATAAACGCCTGAGATTTTACTTTAGGCAAAGCCAGCTTTCCATTGAAATCGGCGAAACATCTGTAGGTTTAATTCTTGTGGTTCCTCATCTTCTCTACACCCTCGTATTGCCAACGCCAACTGCATCAGCCAGCAGGCGTGGATTGTGCTGTTTAAATTTATTATTCTAACTTACTTATTCATTGTTTTACATCAGTAATATAAGATTTGCACTTTCAATTTCGCCATAAAATGCGATGATGGACAATAGAGACCTATATTCAAGCTAGAGATTGCTGTGTATTTTCTCCATGAAGAGGACTACGTGATAATGCTGAAGACATACTTATAAATGCAAATAATTTTATGAGTTTTATATAAGAACTTTGGTGGTATGATCAACTAAAAAATTAATATGATTTGGCTAACTTTTGATGTCCAAAGAAGCTTTCCATAAAGTATGGCATGAAGTTCTGCTCCTAAAACTAAAATCCTATTTTACCAATAACGTATCCTGGGTAGTTCAATCTTACTTTTTCCATAATTTTACAGTAGGGGAGGGGATCCGTCCCCTTCCGCTGCCGTGGTGAGGGCGCTGCGGACCCTTAGCAATCGTGGTACCTCTGACGTTACTAGAGGAACCTCGGACCGAACATTCGAGCCCCTCCCTGAATGGGAGTTGTTCGGATTTGGTTGGATTCGTGGGGGCAGTGTGTTCCCGACATCCTTGGGAGATCGGTTACCTCCGGTCAGGCTTCGGCCGCCCGTAGGGGGCAGAGGGTTGTCTAAGAAGTCCCGGGTACTAGCCTGCAGAGCTAGTAGAAGGCGTGCTAGATTACCAGGCGGCCCCACCGAGAGCAAATCGGTAGTCTTCCCTGCGGGGCTGACGCGCGTAAGTGGCTTATCCACTTCCACCCGTCTTGAATGGCGTGATTCAAGGATTTGCCCCAAGGAAAGACCCCCGGATCTTTCCATCGCTCCAGGGTTGATAGAGGCCGGGGACTTCAGACTTTTGGGTAGACCTCGTTGTACAAGTGTACAAGTTATACAGGAAACTACGCTGTCACAGTTCATAGCGGTGTTTAATGAATTGTTCTCTGTGTGATAAGTACTTCTGGTCTTCCCTCTGATTTTACCTCACTTCTGCTCACCTTGCTGATGTTGCTGCTGCAAATGTTCTGTAGCAATATTTATTTTTGTTGTAAAAATGACATGTATGGATGAATCCCCAAGAATCTGTAATTACTAGTTCACATATAAACGCTAGGTAATTTACTGTCCCGTTTTTGACTGGTGCAGATACCAAAGGAATTTACCAGATATCCTAGCCTCACCTTAGACACAAGCACATTTGGAATATTATGCTACTTATTTAATACATAAACACCGCCACCTGATCAAATGGGACCTCTATATCTACCATATTTCCGCCATACGGCGGAAAATCTGCACCTCTTCTCTAGATCAATAGAATCCGGGAATCCAAAACATATCTACGGCAAAGTATTGGAGCATCTGGTGCGTTCACATTACCATCCATATCAATCTAAGACTTCCGGAGGTTCTCCAAACTCTTTGCACTATAAGTTTCAAGGCTCAAAAGAACGTTGGCACAGTATCCTCTGAAAACACCGAATCAGCCGATCTTCAGACTAACACAGGTAGCATTCCATAAGCACATCCCACGTGGTTTTGTTTAATAATGTTTAACAAATCTATATAGTAACACCGAGGACAATGAAATTAATAAAATTTAAACAAAACTAATGAAAACTGTTTCAATAGGGTCCGCTTTGTGTAAATTTTTGATAAAATAACCTACAATTCACCTGCAACCTCTCATGATGAACACAAAGCGATTCATTTTGGAGTAGTTATCGAAACTCGGGAGTAGGCAGTACATATTGCGATGTGCAAAAGCTCTTCAGAGCTGTCAGTCAAACTCACTGGACCATCATAACTCGAGTCCTTGTTTTAAAGAGACTATCTATGGCCTGCCCAGTCTGATAACCCGCTTGTTCATTAGCTGATAATGGTTACCCAGAAAATTAATCTCGATGTGTATAGGGTGTTGGAAATGTTAAAGTGATCGTGTCTAAAATCGATAGATCTTAATGAGTTTTTATATCAAGATTTATTTTGATATTTGCTGGCTAACATGTGGATACACTTCAGTCTTCTAACCCCCCCCCCCCCAAAAGAAAAACAGTTCAATTGATGCCATGAAACTCCTTCGTAGACTCTTAAAACTTATTTCAAAATATACACAAGATTGGTTCCTCTTCCGCAAACCTAAGAATCATAATTTTGTAAGCCACTAAATGTTCATAATGATAGAACGGGTATATTATGGTATTCAGGAAATGGAAGTATAGATTTAAGATGTGAAGCATAATGTAAAATATATCACAGACATAAATGTACTAGAAGGTATTTCTCTATTAAAAATAAATTTTATATACATGAGCCATTATCGAGATATCCTACAGTAAGGATTTGAAATCTCCAATGCGTAGTATGATTTCAAAATGGTGCATGTTCTATGGTTACATTTTCGCTTACTTTATATGTTTCCTTGTAAGTAGTGGATTTTATGAGAATTTTACATATTTTAATGCAGAAAAACAAAAGACAAAACAAAATTAAAAACAACATAAAAACTCCTAGTGGCAATATATAGCAACAGCATCGAACCAGCCGAAGTAATACATTCCATTTTTAATGTTAATTTTGTACTTTCTTTTGTTTAATTTCGTGTTTTCTATATAGCTTAGTCTGTGGTCAGTTATTAAATGGCATTTGTGACTACTCAATAGCGTTTTATATAAAACAAACTATTCATGTTTCTCATGATGTCGTGGAAAGAGAATAGAATTCTATGTTTAGCATAAGGTTGGGTCTTTATGCTGAAAAACGTATTTACAGTGCAGAAAGGTGCGCGTAAATAAAGGGCGATTAATGTATAGAAGTAAAATAATAAGTAAGACATTTTAATTTTTGATTAGTCCATATCTTGCTATCAATAACCAGTCTGTACTGGTGTAAAATTTTAATTTTTGTTTGATGTGAGGATCTTGAAATATGTCTGTGCACATGTGTCTCTGCGGCTGTGTGCGTCTAATGCTTAGGAGCTAATAATGAAATTATTTTCTTCCTTGCTCTTAATATTATGATTCTGTATCTGAAAATCTACAAAAGAGTTGTCTTTTAAGACGTTCCATGTGTATTTATTCTTCCTTGGAGCACAGGAAACAGTTTGGAGATGTTAATATTCCGATTTTGTAAATAAAAAAAATTTAAAAACTGTGTTAAAGGAATTAAACCTTTAACTTTGGGCAGGGGGGACCGCAACTTTTTGAGATGTGGTCGATGTGGTCAATCTATAGTGTGTTAAGGGGACCCCACCTGCATTTAGTCATCCATTCCTTCGAACTTAGCTTTAAGGTAATTTAATATTTATGGAAAAGTCGGTGGAAAGAGCAGAGAAAATCTGGCCCTACTAGAAACCTTTGCACTAGAAATCCAAATTTCTGGAATTGAACCAGGGTGCCTTGATGAGAATCAAGCGTTCTAACCGATCGTACGGCCCGGCCTCATTCAGTGTTCGCTATATACTTCCTGAACCGTCTAGCCCAGCACAGTCTGTTGTAATACACCCCTTTTGTGTCGGTTATGAGAAGGGTGGAATATATTGCTTTACAGACTCGGAAGGGGTAGCAAAAATTTAGACGCAATGTATAGGATATAAATGAAATGCGTTAATTTATTGAAAGTAGATCTAATAATACAGTTTTATATAATTTTATATTAAGTAATATTAGCATAGCACTAAATGACTTACCTTACATAATATTGACCGTGCACATTATATTATTATTTTTCAACTACTAAAGACAAATCTCCGCTTACCGCTACAAAAAGAACGCTTTACAGCTGTATGCTACTAATGGTCAGTTAAACAAAGCTTCTTTGTGAAAAACATCTTTCTGTATCGCAGGAGGTACTACCTGCTAAACTAACATTCTCCATATCTACGTACTGCAGCTAAGATACACTACTGCCAGGAAGTTAAATTTTAATCGAACCCACTCACGGCGTCTCTACTGCGCGAGACGGCCGGCAGTCGCCGGGAGACTTGACCCGCAAAGGCGGACTGGATGCTGACTGGATGCTAGATGCTGAAATCATTGTACTTTCTTCTCTGAAACAGTCAGCATATCTCGTGTAAATAATCTCGCTCACTCTCTGAAGCTCAGCAGCAGGTATTCTTGTGATTTCTTCTTCTTCTTCTTCTTCTTCTTCTTCTTCTTCTTCTTCTTCTTCTTCTTCTTCTTTTCTTCTTCTTCTTCTTCTTCTTCTTCTTCTTCTTCTTCTTCTTCTTCTTCTTCTTCTTCTTCTTCTTCTTCTTCTTCTTCTTCTTCTTCTTCTTCTTCTTCTTCTTCTTCTTCTTCTTCTTCTTCTTTCTTCTTCTTCTTCTCTTCTCTTCTTCTTCTTCTTCTTCTTCTTCTTCTTCTTCTTCTTCTTCTTTTCTTCTTCTTTCTTCTTCTTCTTCTTCTTCTTCTTCTTCTTCTTCTTCTTCTTCTTCTTCTTCTTCTTCTTCTTCTTCTTCTTCTTCTTCTTCTTCTTCTTCTTCTTCTTCTTCTTCTTCTTCTTCTTCTTCTTCTTCTTCTTCTTCTTCTCTTCTTCTTCTTCTTCTTCTTTTCTTCTTCTTCTTCTTCTTCTTCTTCTTCTTCTTCTTCTTCTTCTTCTTCTTCTTCTTCTTCTTCTTCTTCTTCTTCTTCTTCTTCTTCTTCTTCTTCTTCTTCTTCTTCTTCTTCTTCTTCTTCTTCTTCTTCTTCTTCTTTTCTTAAAGTTCTTGTAGTGTGCGGGAATTAGAACGATACACTTTTAAGGGACCCCATAAATGAGTCACAAATCGTTAGGTCAATAGTACGAAGGGGCCACAAATAAACAGTAATTAATCTGTCATCAAACACCTCTCTTACTGAAGTTAATGATTCGGCAGCCGTATGTGCTGTTACTGCAACCAACTATACGATTTATCTTCTGCCAAGCGATTGAAAAATGGCTTCACAATTAACCTCTGATTGTTCTGTAGTGGGTACAATGTAACACATCCCCTCTTCACACTAAATCAAAATGCCCACTATTTTTAATTAAAACTGAATTCCCTTTTTCTTCACACATTCAGTGACAGATATATCCAGCGCTTGATAGTCGCTTTAATTAATCCCAGAACTTCTGACACTCCAAACCTAATTTTTCTAAGAGAATGGTAGTTTGTGGCAAGTTCTCTAAACTGTGTTGGAAGTTCATGCTCTCTAACAAGTTTTCTTGTTCGATCTTGATACGGAATAATCTTTGTAACTAAACGTGCTAATAAATTTAAAATATTTTAATTTTCAACCACATATACCATTTGTAACAACTGGCTGTGGAGGTAAAGAAACCCTTAGTTGCCAATTCTTTAAATTGTTCTATCCTTGCAGAGGCTTTTGAAGTTCTTTTTTTTCGTATTTGCTATGAATTTGTCGAAGTCACTAAAGTCTGTTCATATTTCTTGTGGTACTCTTTGGGCTCGAGACACCAAGCATATTATTTTGGCCACTTTAAACGTATGCTGTATCCAGCTGAGTTGGTCACAAGCAGCACGTCGTGCTGGAAGGCTACAGCAATCAGTTTGGGTTTTTAAAAATACCATCTCCGAAGATGGCCAACGCAGCTATGAGCGAAACGTCAGGTAATATTTCATTGCCTAGAGCAAATTCGAATGGAAGCACATGGTGCCTGTATACTTTCATAAACTGTTCTGAAATTATAATTATTGACTTTGTTGAATGTAATGTTAGCAGCATTCAAAATGTATTTTAACAAAAATTCTGATGCTCGCTGTAGTGTAGGTATTAGATGAAGCTGGCGATTATTGCTAATTATTCTTGGAAGAAATACTTCTTGTGCTCTTTTACCTGCAATGATCCCTGATATTGTCTTCTGTTTCGTGAGAGAACTCATTCGTTTCTTTACGACTAATTTCATAAGCAATTGTGGGTATCTTATATCCCTTTTGTTATGGTATTTTACTTTTATACGAACTAATTGCAGGCCTATAGCTGTAACCTGAGCGGGCACAATTTCTAGTGTAATCGCCGTTTACTAGGGTAGTTTCATTTCTAACTACCTCTCTCTCTCTTCCATACTTGCCGAAGTCATGCACTCCTCATGCTACAGGCGTCACAGAAGGATATTTTATTCTGTACGTGTCAAAACTCTACCGGAGTCGGGAATTATCTTGCATACACTATTCATTAATTAACACCGATATGCATGATTCTGGGGTTTCCTCCAAAATGTCTGCCTTATTACATTTTATGTTCTGATTTTAAAACTGTGATCAGTTTGTTTCTACCACGTACCATTTTTCTACAATTGCCAGTTATACCTAAAATGTATGTAATTCTGCGCATAAATATTGTATGGAACTAAGAAATACTATCAATTTCTTTATTGAAATTAATATGCTTCACAACAATTTCACCAATGTAATAGACAAAAATATAACAGACAATATATGCGTATTATAAATTTAATCTTATCAAATTTAGTTGAATCTGTAATTGATTTTCAAATAGTGAGAATATATTTATGTGAGTGACAGTTGTAAATCATACATTTGTGTCATTGGAAGCAATATATCGTTTAGAAAGTGTGAAAATAACCCTGATATATTCCTGATATATTCCTGTTGTTGGAAAGAGAAGACAAGCATTTTGCTAAAAAGACCTAAATTGCCTATTTTCATATGAAGCTTCGGGATCTTAACAAAACATGGGCACCAAAGAAGTAATATGCCATACTTGCGTAGAACAACTAAGGAAATGGTGTCAAGTAAAAAGAAACTAGAATGTCCTTTGCTAGTATGTTTTTATATCAACTTGACGTAAACATATTAATCTAACTACAATTCAATAATGACGACATGTTGTACGAGAAACAACTTATCAGGGATGTCCATCTTACACATAAAATTAGGCCTAATGAAGCAATTTGTTAAGCTTTAAATGAATATTATAACTGCTGCAAATAAATCTGCAGAAATTTCCTAAAATATCCTATGCTAAAGTTAAAGAAGGAATGCTTGTTGGGCCATTAGGAAGTTGAATTATAATACTTTGTTTGAAGAAACGTTATCGTATAGTGAAAATCGGGCATGGATGGGTTATAAGGGTGTCACTGAAAACTTTCTGGGAAGTTACAAGGATGCAAATTACAAAAACATTGTAGAAGATATGTTTCAGAAATTTTGAAAGCCGGGTTGCAATATGAGTGTAAAAGTCCACTTCCTTCCTGCACTCTCATTATAACTTTTTTTCCAGAAAATCTTGACTGTGTTAGCGAGGGGCAGGGCGAATAATTTCACAGGAACATGAAGGAAAGGGAGAGACGTATAGTCCAAGACAAAATATAAAAAAGCTGCCGTAATGTTGAAATATATGATTATTTAAAACAGATGTGAAATATTACTTTACCATGAAGAGTATTGTGTTGACAGTTGAATATTTATGCAATTTTATTTAATAATATAACGTAAATTCGATAGAGCAGAGTACAAAAATTCATATTTTACTATTTCTTCTATTGTGAAAACGTGCTACGTGATGGAGAAAGCTAAGTTCATATTCTGGTTTAGCTTGCTCATATTAGGGATACTGTCATATTAAAATAAAAACCCCAGACAAAAGGTTAAAATTTGCATATTGATGTTATCAAATACAAGATTTTCCTCTTTCGACAGTGAAAGACTTTTGGTGCCATTGCAAGCATAAATGTGTAAAATGAATATAATAAGGCGAAATAATACCTTAGGGTCCATTAGAAAGACATTCCGGGCTTATTGGCCGCGTTCCAGTAAACATAGAATCAGTGAACGTTTCACCTGCCTCTCCGTCAGACATCCTCAGAGGTCGACTCATAGTTGATATAGTAAGAGGGGTAGCAGCTTAATCAACCAGATAGTAATATTGTTTTATTCACAAAATTTAACGACTAAGAATTTGACAATTGCTCACTAGATAACATGAATGTGTAACATTTAGTTGATTTGCCTGGTTTACTTATATTGTTTAATCCATACCACATCATGAAGTATCGTATAAAAGAATCTATTTTGAAATCCAACAGGAAACAAATTGCTATGGCAGTTTTGGTTTAAAATTAAAAAAAAATTGTTCCTAGGAGCAAATCAGAAGACAGTAATTTGCAAAAACAATAAAGTGAATGCGTAGAAAATGAAGCTAGTTACAGTGAAGAAATAAGTATTATACAAATATAACTATTTGTAACAAAAAGCTTCACTTATCTTAAGAAAAGGATGTCAATTTTTTCTTATTAGTTGAATTAGTTGAAATCGATTTCACGAACACTTGTTCGCGCCCTCAGTCAACACACTTCGTCGTCAAGGAAGTTACTATGTTATGTTTTTTTTTTTTTTTTCCAGTATTACCAAAATGTGAAAACGATACAAGCTTAAGTACAGAATCAACTGCTGGTATTTCAAAATTCAATAGGTGATGTTTATGTTTTAAAATAAATATATTTTCCCAAACCATTAAATCTATCGGAACATTTAATCGTTTTAATAGTTTAACTTCAAGATTTATTTCATGGTTAAATGACCAAAAATTATCTGCTACGGCCGATTTATCAGTTTGTTTATACTTAATGTTACGAAAATGTTCTTTCGTTCTTGTTTCCAAATTACGTTTCGTCCTACCAATGTAAACTTGATCACAACCTAAACAACTAAATTCATAAATACCAGATTTTTTATTATTATGAATTTCATCTTTTTTTAGAGAAATGTAGTGAATTTGAATACTACATTTATTTTGAGGAACTAAAGTTATACCAAACTCTTTATAAACAAATTATTAATGCAGCTTTAATTAATTGTTTTAATAAATATATTATACAAAAAAGATTGAAAAATTTAAATATAGAAAACTTTCAATTATATTTCTACCCTAAAAAATAAGACCATTATAACATTTTTAAAAAAATCTTAACATTATTGGGTTAATAAACAATTTCAAAAGGCTTTTTTAAAGATTTTGGTATAACTTTAGTTCCTCAAAATAAATATAGTATTAAAAATGTTCTACATTTCTCTAAAAAAGATGAAATTCCTAGTAATAAAAGATCTGATATTTATCAATTTAATTGCTCATATTGTGTTCAGGTTTACATTGGTAATACGAAACTTAATTTGGAAACCAGGACGAAAGATAATTTTCATAACATTAAGTAAGGAAATAGGTGTGAGTTCTTTATGGTTAGTGCAAGAATATAAAAGGGATTTTGGAAAGAAGTAAAAACAAGAATTGAAGAAATTGAAGAACAAGAATTATGGGCTAATTATAATAACAAAATATCTCTGAAATTATATAAAACACTGAAAAATGATTGGGGCAGAGAAAAGTATATTGACATCTGTGATAAATTAGGAAGAGAAGGGTTCGCATGGTTTAGAACAGGAGTAATATACTTAAGGGGTATAAGGAATGAATATATTAAGGGAAGTTGTCCAATGTGTGAAAAAGAAGATAGTACTTGGCATTATATTTTTGAGTGTCAAAACAAAATATTGGAGAGATGAATTTCTTTTGCATAAGTGGGAAGACATATCAAATGAAATAAGAGGCTAAAGAATCTTGAATCTAAGATCAGAAGAAAACATAGTAATACTGGGAAAATTTATTGGCAGGTTAGACAAAAATGACTTTGGAAAAACAGGGAAGACTAATGAGAACTACTAGGGAAATTATAAAGGGAAACAAAAATATAGATGCTCCATTATATACACAACCTGGGTTCATGGGGCATGGAAATATGCCACTCCAAAATAAGCAGTATGTAAGATATTGTACTTATGGTATATTAATTATTTTATATATGTATGAAGTTGTATATAATAGATATTTTAAAAAGAAATTGGAAATAAACTAATTTGCCAGATACTTTGCACGACACATTTTGTCACAACAAAGTGAATGCACAGCTGCAGTTTATAGAACCAGGAATAACAGAAAGTTAATCTGTTGAAGCATGATGCTTTTTATTCGGCAAAAGTGTTCCGTTCACTTTAAAATGGCAGCAAACTTATTGGACGTCATGATTCTGCCATTGTATGCAGTTTCACAGTGGCTTGCAGATGCCGTCGTGTAATTTACACACGCGGCGGAATGGACCCAACAAATACAAAAAGCGTTTCAACTGGTGCTGTTTAGATATGGAAATGATAGCTGCTATGGTGATTTTGCTGTAGACAATACAGGAACCTCGCAGGCGAAACAAAACCCAGCACGACCGTACGCTTTTATACGGCTTCCAAACTCGCAAACCGGGGAAAAAAAAGGGAAATAAAAGAGGGAATGAGCAAAGAGTAACAGAACTAACACAGAAGATAAACAAATCGGGGATCACGACTTGAAACATAAAATACATTTATGCACGTTTGCAGGAGAGTCTGGTGATTATAAAGAATGAATGAGATTTACATTCGGGCATCAAAAACGTCGGTATCAATGGAGAAGTTTATAGCGAGTCACGAAAACTTCTTTCATGGGAGTTCAGGGGTCAGGGGTCATCAAGCGAATGCGCGGTTATGCACCTTATAGGTTGCATGGTACACAGGTCTGTCATTGAAACTTTGCATCACTAAAGACAATAGAGAGCAATTCTACACTGATATAACGACAAAAAATTTATACACGTCTAATATGTGTGTACATGTGTGGTTTTGATTTGACTGTGCGATCTCTAAAATTGAGTCGTACTGGAAAATATGCCAAACACAGATCTTTACATGAGGTTATTACACACACGGGGAGTCCAGTGTAGGTGACACTCTCTTCAGATGCAATCTGTGTTCTGGACAACGTGTAATACATCGATAGGCGCGAGATATTATATATAACCTGTTTGAATATTGTGACAACGAAAAAGATTAATTCCCCAGGTACATTGAAGCAATGTCAGTAGAAATATCATTTATCTTTAATTATCATTGCATATTTTATATAACGCACATTATTTGTAGCTATATTGAAGGAGTGAGAGTTGTTTTATATAATGTAGTGTACATATTTTTTAAACTAACATAAGATTGTGTTTAATTACTAATTGCAATAGTAGTATCTAAAATTACACACACACACACACACACACACACACACACACACACACACACACACACACACACACACACACACACACAAATTTTTGTGTAGCTTAACATTGTGACGCATTTAAATCATGTTGCAATCGCCTATTTGTACAGACTGGTCACGCTTCAGAAAATTGGTTGTGTTATCATATACTATCTATAATTATAAAAATTATTTAATAAGAAAAGCTTCCCGTTAATGACAGAGGTCTTTTTCAGTAACTAGAAGACTAAAAAACTCATAATTATTGGAAAATGGATGGCATACTGAAACAAGCTCGAGGTGGATGATTTATATACGATAATAGCGACAATGACTGTGACATCTTTCAGTGACAGAATATTGTTAATGATATGTTTGGCATTAGTCCTTTGCCAGTTGAGTAAATAACCTTTTAAAAATTATTGTCGTTTCGCACTAGAAAATTAGTTGCATTACCGTGCAGTTCCTTTAATTGCAATGTTCATTTAAATTAAGAAGTGTAGTATCTAATTTAGTTGATTTTCTCTCTTTCTCCGTTATTAAAATTGCAGAAGCTGGGGCTGTTCAGCCCACCTCGATAGCGTCGATGGTAGCGTGTCTGCCTCACGTTCAAGAGATCCCGAGTTCAAATCTTGGTTAGGGTAAATTACCTGGATAAGGTTTTTTGCGGGGTTCCCCTTACCCTGAAAGACGAATGTAGTAACTCTAAGCTCTAAGGACCCCGGGCTCATTTGAGCATCATTTCACCCATTCCATTCATCATCGCCCGCCTTGGTAGCGTGGTGGTAGCGGGTGTGTCTCACGCTCAAGAGGTCCCGAGTTTGAATCTCGGCCAGGGTGAGTTACCTGGATAAGATTTTTCCCGGGGGTTTCCCTTATCCTGAAAGACGAATGTCGGGTAACTCTAAGCTCTATGGACCATGGGCTCATTTGAGCATCATTTCACCCATTCCATTCATCATCGCCCGCCTTGGTAGCGTGGTGGTAGCGGGTGTGTCTCACGTTCAAGAGGTCCTGAGTTTGAATCTCGGCCAGGGTGAGTTACCTGGATAAGGTTTTTTCCCGGGGGTTTCCCTTATCCTGAAAGACGAATGTCGGGTAACTCTAAGCTCTATGGACCATGGGCTCATTTGAGCATCATTAAAAAAAATCATCGTCAGATATGACTTAAAGCTGGAGGACGTAAAAGTACATAAATAGGGCTGTTTAGCCTCATTTTCATTATTTGAAAAACATTGTAATAAATAATTACGTGGGTGCATAATACATTTACAATCATTAAGATTATTTTAATGATTATGCACTCTCATTGCGTAAAATAATAATTGGCTAACCTTACATATCAGACACGCAGCTCGCAAGTGTTCCATTGTTTCGTCCCTTACTGTACGTCAACTAAGAGTTCACGCTTCTAATCAGCAGATAAGAAACGCGCTGGTCACTGAAGGTCAATATGCCTCAACGCTCTATTCTTCCAATAGGTGTGGATAAAGGTAAACAACTGATGATGCGGGACTAGCATGCCCAGAGTGAATGATTCAAGTGAGAGTATCTCAGGAGCCATAGTAACAATAAGAGACATGCAGAAATTCCTAATAAGGGCTCATAATTCTCGTCCCTTTGTCACAGCCCACCATCCAGGCACCAACACATCGGGTCCAGTGACAACAAGCGTCCCCCTCCCAAATGAGGTATAACCTGAGCTTATTATCATCTAAATAATTTATTTGTTGGGTTGGTATTGCAAAATGGAAACAGATAATAGAATTCCACCTAAAATGACATATTCCCACAATTTATGAAAGTAATTCTCAAAAACAAGAGCTCCATATCACACTCATTTCTATTCCCATGAAGGATTGATTGCGCAGAGACTAAAAAGAGTACCGCCCAGACGTTTGTGGAACTTAAAATAGAACTTCTGATTTCTTAGTTATAACAAATTGTTACAGATCCCGTCTCGGTATCGTAGATGGTATCGCATGTCTGCCTCAAGTTCACGAGCTCCCGAGTTTGAATCTCGGTCAAGGTGAGTTACCTGGATAAGGTTTTTACGGGGTTTTCCCTTATCCTAAAAGACGATTGCCGGGTAAGCCTAAGCTCCATGGACAATGGGTCCATTTGAGCATCATTTCACCCATTCTATTCATCGTCCGATATTACTTAAAAGGTTAAAGGACGCAAGTTACAAACAAAAAAGTGTTACAGCTTTTTTTTTCACTTTTAACTTTGCCTATGTTTGATTACATATATATCTCGGTACGAAAATTTGAAGTGAATCAGAATTGTTTCTACGCTGTCAACCTCTTAAAGCTAACAAGTTTAGTTCGGTGACATTTATGTTCTTAATCACTTTGTTACCATCATTAGGCACACTGACTGCAATGCCCCAGAACTGATTCGATTGGAAACTTCTGTTATGAACGACCAGCCTCGTAATCTCGTTGAACTGTCCAACACGTAATAAAAAATCTTGTGTGTGCGGTAAAATTGAGGGAATTTGATGCCTGGGGTATGAAGCACTCAATGTAAAACATGTTTTGTGTGAACCTACCCACATTCCATTAGTGGAAGCGAATGTCCGAGGCTTTTCCCTGTGCCAGATATACTCCCACGTTTTTGTGCATCGCCCCTGCAACATATTTCCTAATTAGTACCGATCGTAATTTAATATAATTTGGGTGGCAAACAGGAAACAATTGTCATGTGTAGTCTTTTTTGTAGGAGTAAACAGGCATCCAGAAAACCGATATCCTGCTTTTGAATTATCCGACATTAAAGCTGCACAAACAATAAATGCAGCAGAGGCGTTTAAAGAGATGTAAGCTAAAGCAAAAGACCGGAGAGTATATTGATATATTTAAAAGGAGGGTCATTCCTCTATATTTCAACAATACTTTCCTTTATGTGAGGTAAGCAGCCATTGACTATGTCAAGTCGATACCAGTCCTGTAGTTCATTCCTAATCTGAGCGAAGCTATTATCGATGCGAAATGAAGGGGTGGTTTGAATATTTTTGTATGAGAGAGTTTTACTGAAATTTGTACAAAAACAAAGGCTAAAAAAATTCAATATAATTCCGCCTTCTAGAAGAAACATTAGATAATTTTTCGCAGGTGTCGTTAAACTGGACGAGAGCTCAAACACATTTGTGTATGATCCGGGATATGAATAAAAAGGTAGAAGTCATTGGAGTCATTGAACTGCACCAAGAATTCTTATTTTAGAAAAAGTTAATGCAGCATTAATTCTGTAAGGTATATTAAAAGAAGAAAAGCATTCGTATTTTAATTGAAGTTGTGACACTCGGCGGAAGTTTCCGAAATAATACTTTGTAGAATAATAGAAAATGTCACGTGACTGTCGACATGAAATTCTTTAGCTGTATGAATATATTATAATACTACCACATTCAACTCCATGCTCCTCAGCACATCAACCCTCGTAGCTCCTTACGAGCGGAATGGCTCAGACGGTTTAGATGGTGGCCCGGGTTCAACCACCTTGCCCGATCTACCTGCACCATGGGCTCCTTTCGGGGGACCAGCATCAGACCAGCAGAAGATGCGAGTCGCCCAGGTTTACCTGGGTGGGGTGTTTGATGCTCAGCACCTGGCCGCTTAGTGCGGCTTTAATTGTCTTGTCGCAGGCGGTTGTCTTAGGCACTGGTATATCTAGCCATGTGTGGGCGCAAGTGACCCGGGGGAATGTGTGCGTCAAGTGCCGGCTGCGCTCTTCCGCCTGCCTGAAAGGCAACTGTGCACAGCCCGCTTGACAGGCTAGACCGAAAGGAACTAATGTTGAGGTATGGGTTTTACCAAGCCCGTTTCAGGGCTTGGGGGTACAACGTCAGGTGCTGCTCAGTTTAGTTGCCCAAAGCGTCTTTGGGCAACCGGTAACTTGGTCTGCGGCGAGGAACCATATGGTCGTACCGGTCTAGGGTATTCACCAGGTTATCGGGGTGGGAGCCTAGCTAATTGTAGATGGTACGGGATCTCTCCCGCACCACGTCTACAATATATGGTACTCCGGAGTAGGTGTGGAGGATATGGGACGGGAATCTACGTCTAGTATCGTAGATAATTCGCAGCGTCCTGTTCTGGACGCACTGCAGCCTGCGAATAATGGTGGGAGCTGCTGATCCCCAGACTTTACAGCCGTACAGAAACAGGGGCGGGATAATCGCCCGATACAGGCGTAGTTTAAGGTGCGTTGGCATTGTGGATTTAAAGATGGGGTACACCTGCCTAAGTGCTGCATGCCCTTGTACGCCTTTGACCCGGACGTGAGGGGCGTAGGTGAAGTCGCGATCGAGGAGGATGCCAAGGTATTTGGCAGAGGCAACCCGGAGTATTTGCCTCCGTCTCATCTCAGCGACCATCCGGTCGCCTAGCTCGGACCCCAGCCAGGATCCCGGGTCGCTAGTTCAATGCTGGTTAGGTTAATTACATTCCCCGAATTTCCTGTCGCTCTATTTCATCACCATTGTTATTTTACATCAAATCTCGTACAGTGGTCGCTCTTAGGGTAGAAGTGTTGGTGGTGCATGACAAGATGATATGCTCTGAGCGAACTATTTTCTCCTCCGGTAAGTGGTTGCTGGTCTTCTGAACCGAATGTGGGACCACAGTACGGGGGAATGTCATTTATCCTGACCTGCCGGGGGAGGTTTCTATCTAAGTAAAATTTAGGAAACCTGCCTCTGCACTGTCGTAGCTCCTTGGAACAGCCGCCATCTGTCTCCTCTTATCTCATCCTTCCTCCAGGATTTAGATAAAATAGAAAAAAAATATTACAAAATGTGTTTCCAGCACAACAATCTCATCGTGGAATACCACTTATTTCATAACGACTCCTATGTCTGGTAAATAAAGAAAGGAAATTGGTAATAACTCAAATGCAATTCAATAGTACTACGCTCAGGGAACTCATCCAACAGGTAATGCAGTGAATATTAATGGATAATTGAAAATGTTTATGATCACACATTTCTATTAGGAGGCGTTTCTTTTTTATGATTGTTACACTGTTTATGTAATATCTGGAACTCATAAAGAGGACTAATTAATCCACATATATTCTCTCACCACCTTTGATAGATATTCGTACAATAGCACAATGGGTGTCTGAAAAAGAGCAATTATATTTCTTTCCTTCTCAGCGTATTACGATATCCTGGTATATGACTCTCATCAACTACAAAGTGTCATAGCTTTGCTAGAACACAGATTTGCTCACAAAATGATTTGATTTACAACTGCATTTCAGCTGTTTCATGTCAGTCCATAATGGCTAATGCAATAAACACGTACACCCTAGTACAGTGGCAGTCATTCCTTGTTCTGTGACGTCATACTCCCGGGCAGCCTTGCTCACTACCCCCCGAGAGCACGCTATGGAAAGCAAGCATGAAAAGTTTCTTTCCACTGAACAGTGGCGGCACGATACCTAGGCTTTAGCTGAGTATACATAGGTTGTTTCAAAACGACACCGAACGATTATAGCCGTTGCGTAGTTTAGAACTTAACTAGTGCGAATTACGGTGTCGCATCTTCGAAGTTCTGTAAGGTATAATTTTATGAAGCATTAAATATTACATGATTTTGTGATTAGGCAGCGTAGGAACAACTGGAGTTTTTTTTTTTTTTTTTTTTTTTTTTGTAATTTACGTCCTCCAACGTTCTCATATCGGACGATGAATGGAATGCGTGAAATGAAGCCCAAATGAGCCCAGGGGCCATAGAGCTTAGAGTTACCCGACATTCATCTTTCAGGATAAGGGAAAACCCCGGAAAAACCCTTATCCAGGTAACTCACCCTGAACGAGATTCGAACTCGGGACCTCTTGAACGTGAGGCAGACACTCTACCACCGCGCTAACGAGGCGGGCAACTGGTATGCGAACCCCAAAACCCCGGCCATAAAAACAAAACATTACTCCTTGCTCTTTATCAGTGTCGCTTTCCTATATTTCAGGTAATGGGGAAAAGGGCAGTTATTTGTGCAAAATTCGAATAATAACTCGGACAGTTGCAAGGTTGCTCTTCATTGTAAAACTATACACTCCGTCCTAATGGAGAGGATTTTGCGCGTACTTAGATGGCAAATCCAAGCAATATGGAGCGCTATACGAACGCCGAAATGACGGGTGGAAGAGCTGAAGGGAGTTCAACGAACGCACGATTAGTTTAGTTTCATTAAAATATGAATTGTAAAAATAGTTACCTCAATGATAATATTTATTTGTTTAACTTCAGAATACTCTGTT
Organism: Mantis religiosa; assembly: GCA_030765055.1. Classification (NCBI taxonomy): domain Eukaryota; kingdom Metazoa; phylum Arthropoda; class Insecta; order Mantodea; family Mantidae; genus Mantis; species Mantis religiosa. The sequence goes on from CM060947.1 coordinate 185,186,370, forward strand.
ATGATCTTAATTGTACTATACTTTCAACGACTTACTGTAAATATCAACAGCTTCATTTTCAGTTACAAGTGCTTTATTTAGTATTATCAAACACGTGAAATAAAATTCTTGGTTAATTGTATAAGCCATTTAGTATTGGTTTATTTATCTACAATTCCTTGACGTTGTTTTCTGTTCTATTTATCATTTAATGCTTCCTCAACCTAACATTAACTGCCCTCTAAAAGGTACAAGTTGCATATGTCCACCAGCTTATTTGTCATCATGGACCGCTACGGAATTTTGGAACATCTAAAAACAATCATAAGCAATAATAATTAAACGATTGCTTCTTTATTGCGGTTTCATAACCCAAAGAAATTCTTAATAGTAGCAAACTACTCCTGAAACATCCTGTATATTATCCTTCTGAGATACTATGACCACTTTCAATCAATCCACAGACAATAACTTTTTTTAATCTGATCATGATGATAATGAACTATTAACAACAGTTTTTTAACCTGTCTAATGAAATATGATCACGAAATGCCTAACAACAGAGGCATTCGATTACGAAAATGTGGCTGCAATATTTTAAGAACACTTTAGGAAACATTATCACAGTTTTGAAAATTGAAATTTGGCAGCTTCTCCTTTCTATCTGTGCCCCTTGCTTCCCTCCCACCCCTCTCTCTTTCTCTCTTTCTATCTTTATGTCTCAATTTCTTCTACGCAATAGATAAGTTCTACAGTTTGATTAGCAAAGCTTAGTTACCTGCATTATATGAAACACATCATTACTTTGTGCGCTATGCTGACTATGCTTGATACTTTCTCGAGTTTATCTCCCTCTTGCCTTCTTCAGTACTTTCGAAAGATTTGGACCACACTTTGCCTAACACACAAAGAAAGACGTTAGTTTATCTGCTGTGGTTTGCAGATCTTCATACAATAAAATAAGTGTTAATATAAGTACGTTGATCCTAATATACTTAGTATTTTAGCAGCAAACAGTGCAACCCAAAAACCTCGTTTTGGGGTTATTTCTGTAAAAGCAATACGAAATCATTCCGTGTTTCTCAAGCCATCTGTCATGTAAATATACATTTGTAAATTAATTATTTATAATTGCAAAGAGTTGGTATTCTGTCAGTATCATATGAAAATGAGATTTACATATATGCAGATGCCGACTGATGAATTTTTTTTAATTTACGACCTCTAACATAGAGTCATATCGGACGATGAATGAAATGGATGAAATGATGTTCAAATGAGTACGGGTTCCATGGAGCTTAGAGTTACCCTACATTTGTCTATCAGGATAGGGGAAAAGCCCGGAAAAACCTTATCCAGATAACGCACCCTAACCGAGATTCGAACTCGTAACCTCTTGAACATGAGGCAGACACGCTGCCATCTACGCTACCGAGACGAACAACTGATGATTTAGAACACCTTAAAATCTGGTATCGAATACTTCACTTAGTTCTCCCAATATTTCTATATTTATTCATATCATGGCCGCGCCATGGCTGAGTGATTAGAATGCTTGACTCTCACTTTGGCGCTTCGGGTTCGACCCCAGGCGACCACAAAGTGACATTTGTGGTGCACAACATGGCTCTGGGGCGGGTTTTCTGTGGCTCCTCCGGTTTCTTCCGCCAGCATTCCACCGATTGCTCCATCATGTTTCCTATCTCCTCATCTCTCTCGTACTTTCACTTCCGGCTTTGAGATGATCACTCATCCCGGATCTCTCTGTTCAGGAAACCTCTGATCTTCAACCCATTGCCTACGGGCCTCGAGATTGCACGGTTCAGAAGGTCCTATGTTCCAAAGGAATTACAGGAATTCATTCATTCATTCATATCGGCAAATGGGTGATATACGGTACAACTTCAAACATTTTTGAAGTTGATATACTACCTTCTAGTATCTCCACGAGGATTAATACGAATTTGAACGTGGGGGGGGGGCGGAGGCAGAACACATTACAGCTTCACAATGTCACTGTGCCAGATCGTGCTCTGCTGTATGCGGCCCATTCTTCGAAGGTGACTCTTGGATCGCAAACGCAGAGGATGAGTAAATTTGTGCATTTACTTATTGGATATTTATCTTTGTTTGCCTCTAGAAACATAATCCACTGCTGCAACTTTATTATCAAGAAATAGTTCTTAATTTAGGAACCCAATGAGAATGTTCAAAGAAATTGGCTATAAGCTTTTATGCCGTCTCCAGTATCCGGTGCCAACTCTTCATTGGTTAATTGTAAAATATTTTTCTCCAGGTATGTATTAATTGAGCATTAATGACAACAGTTAAGTTGACTAAAATGTCTTTCTTTAAACTGCTAAACTTTCATTATTCTGACGATTCAATGTAGCAAGCCAATACACTCTTTGTTAATCGCAGTGTTCTAATATTTGGTTTGACATTAACTCGTCTAGCGTTTAAACGAAGCACCGCAGCAGAAAGCTTTCCTTCGCAGAAAGTTTTTAAAATAATGTTACCACTCAGCTCCTAAAGTTTTTCGATCTAATTTTGGAACATTCTGTATAATGAAAATTGGCTAAAGCAATAGATTTGTCCAAGGGAAATCACTCGGTAGCGTGGTGGTAGCGTGTCTGCCTCACGTTCAAGAGGTACCGAGTTCGAATCTCGGTAAGGGTGAGTTACCTGGATAAGGTTTTTCTTTGGGTTTCCCTTATCCTGAAAGACGAATGTCGGGTAACTCTAAGCTCTATGGACCCTGGGCTCATTTGAGCATCATTTCACCCATTCCATTCATCTTCCGATTACACAAAAAAGAAAAGGAAAATCACTATGATGTCTTAAAATGTTCACGTTCCTCTCAAGACTACGAGAATAAAAATCCTGAGGTTATCTTCACATAAGTTTCTCCACTCATTCTTCCACACAATATTGTTAGGCTTGTCCACTTCTAATGAATCGAATTACCATTTGCAGATGTTTTATAACATATTTTTTGCAGATACAGAAAAAATTAGAGGGATATGTAGACCTTAAGTGATGGTAAAATCATTTAAAAACTTATCCCTAAATGATAACTCTAAAATTCCATTCTCTTGGAGTAGTCGAGATAGGAACGAGTGTGTTAAGTTATTTGTTTAATTCAAACCAATTAAAAAGAATATCTTCGAAATAGTTAACGCCAGAAAAAATGTTTAGGGATATTTACATTCCTATGTACTAATATTTTTGTGGAAAGGAAATATTTAATTCAACGTGTGGAATTTGAATCGTGGAACTCACGGTCTCCGTCCGGTTGCTCTAACCGCCTAGCTACCATGGCACCTTGCCAGTAAAATATTAAATTCTACAACTAAATAGATTTTTATCGGATGTCTGACTGCGAGAGTGGAGAATTTAATATCATGCTGCCCGCCTCGGTAGCGTAGATGGTAGCATGTCTGCCTCACGTTCAAGGGGTCCCGAGTTCGAATCTCGGTCAGGGTGAGTTACCTGGTTAAGGTTTTTCCGGGGTTTTCCCTTATCCTTCAAGACGAATGTTGGGTAACTCTAAGCTCCATGGACCCTGGACTCATTTGAGCATAATTTCACCCAATTCATTCACCTTCCGATATGACTTAACGTTGGGGCGGACGTAAATTACACAAAAAAGTCATGCTGGCACGATGTTCATTAGAGCAACCGTACGGAGACCGTGAGATCCGTAGTTCAAATTTAGGAAAAGAATAAAAAAAGAATATTTTTGCGAAACAAGAAGAAAAAATATTCCCCTTTCTGAATTGCCTTAAATATAATGTGAACCACTACAGTGCAATTTCTGTATATATTATACAAATTTAGAGGGTTCTATGCAAAAAGACTAATTTCAGAATAGCAATACTTTGCCAAGTAAGAGAAATATAGATGTTCTGGCAACTGATTCTATTCCCTAGGTATGAAGAGCACTAAATTAACGGTAGCATTTTAGTCAGCTAATCTGTGGCCCATTTTCTCAAGGGCATAGCACCTCATGCCGCAATCGTAACTCATGAAGCTATGGCATCGAAAGTGACGTTTATTGCTGGCGCGACCGGCCACGAAAGTACTCCCTGCTCGGCAACTGAATGGTCGGTAGCCGGTAACCGCAACGAATAACTCACCCTGTGGTTTGTTTCAGGAGGACGGAGGGTGCACAAGGTTGGACTCGAAAGTTCACGAGTGTCGCACTGCACCATGTCTACACACTGCCAGAAGACTCCTGGCCTCGATGTCATCTCGTGCTGACCCGTGCCAGGACTTCTACCAGTTTGCCTGTGGAGGCTGGAACAATCCTAACCCAGGTCCAGAAGTTTACGACCGTTCGAGTTTCAACTCCTTGCAGAGTTATGTTGATTTTCAAATACAGCGTAAGTTAGCCTCACATTCTTGTATTGTATGTCGTAGATGTGTAAATGGAAAATCAACTCCCCCTATTTTTTAATTTTTTATGATTTTAAGTTTTAAGCAACATGTATGCTTAAGGGGTGCCTTCATCACCAACTTTACCTTTCAAATAGTCATACCTACATATGCCAAATTCCCAAATTCAGAGAAACTGCGACTTAAAATGCCCCTGTATTCCGAATTGAAATCAGTATAAAAATCGCAGTATCTCTCATTGAGATCGCTATTTTTTGGCTGATCTCGTAAACTTTTATTCAGCAGGTATTTTGCTCATCATATCCAAATCTTCACAATGAGCAAAACATCTACAAAGTTAACAAAATGTTAAAATAATCCTTAAAATGGTGAAGATTAGAAATTAATATAACCGGTAGGGTGCAGTCAGAGATACGCCTGTCAAAATAGACTTTGCATTAAATATAGAAGGGAGGAGCGATTTCAAACATTTATTTCTTCCAAACTACAAATTATAGAAAAAACAATTCCAAAGTTCCTGTAAAAAGGGACGTTTAATTTTTATTTTTATACTTTCAATATGAAAGTCTTGTGTCAAACGACAAATAGTATCACAGCGCCTCATTTCTTGCCAAACGCGAATCGGCTGTTTTCTAGTTATCGAATTCACAGATTCAGCAATTCCAGGTCGCAGACCTTCAAGATGTCAGGTAAGAGGGGACGCTACTGGCAAGGAAGTTGATACTCTGATCTTTTCCAATCCAACGTCCTGAAATGCTGTCATTCACGTAACGTTAGAGAAATGAGGCTGGATACCATCTTGTGTGAAGAGGGAATTATATGAGTCATCTCCAAGTTGCGGAAATAACCAGTTTTTATGCGTATCTAGAGAGGTTAATCCTGTCATAGTTTTCTCAAAGAAGAAAGATTCGTACACCTTGTTTACGATATGGCACAAAAGATTTGAATATTCAACTATTGAAGTAGTATTTTCCCTTGCTCAAATTCTAACTTTATGCTAATTAACTTCACTGGAAAGTTGCAAAGTGGACTAATCTTATTAAATGAATACTTCTGAAAAGGAATCTTATCCCAGATCTTTTGTTTGGTCCTCAGAACGCGACGTTTGCAATAACTGCAGTTTGTTAGTACAGTTTTATTGTGCTGTGTTCGGAATTATGGTTCTACCTTTTCTAATTTGGAAGAACAAAATGTTTGAAGTCTGTTCCTTTTTTAATGTCCCTGTATATTAAATCAATACTTGAATTCAAGCGTGAGTTGAGATTTAAACAATGATTTATGTGTCATTTATGTCATTTAATTAGTAATTTTAAAGCGTAAATTAAGTTGTGACATACAAGTTGAATTTCAAATAGAATAAACTTAGTCTAATCAAATTTCAAAAGGCGTCAAAATTCAAGGTTCAAAATAGTTTCGGTGACATGAACAATTACACAAATTTAAGGAAGGTTTAATTTAGGAAACAGCATTCTCCCATTAAACTTTACTCAATGTTAATATGTATTGAAAATTGTAAAACTATTAATCTCTCTAAATTCACTTAATGATTAAGTTTGAGGTCTGTAAGTTTAAAGGAGAAAGTTAAAGCTTCTAACCTTTCCGACGTCTTACATAGTAAAATTAATTTAAAAATAAATACCTTCCTACGTGTAAAATAAATCAAAAGAGACTTCTTTTTGAATTACAACACCTTTGCTGTAAAACAAGAAGTCTCTTATACTCTGTACCTTTAAATTGAGTTAGGGAAGTTCTCAACATTATACGTAACCTGCATTGTACTAGCGTTGATAACAGTGGCTTACATTGTGATCAAGTTTTGCTCGTCTGGGCTGTTGAAGAAATTGGCCATTTAAGCGACGTGTTCTCTTGCTTCCGCTCCGGATCCATAATGGTGGTCACAATTTATCATAGACCATTACTGCCTCCGTGAACCATCTCCATTAGCGGCAGGCAACGACTCGCAAGTTGGTAATGACGTGTAGATTTAGTGGTATGATAAATTCAATGTTTACATAGAACATTACTAATTGCAGGATTAGGAGGTCTAGACATGGTTAGGAAAAGCAAATTAAAGATTCGATCATTCCGCATATGGATAATGGAAGACAATTCAGTTTAATGGTTTTCCTGATATGACCTTAGTTGCCGAAATACTGATAAGGTTTCCTGTTTTACACAATTAGCCAACCTCGACACGCCTCTTAAATGTTTCTTTGTATCTTGATTTCACGCACCAACTAAATTGCTAGTAGTAACTCTAACTTACACATAAGTTTTACATCTGCACGCTGACTCTGAACATAACTCCAATATTTGCTGCTTCACTGCCTGTTCCACTGCCCGCCGATTCCTCACCACGGAGCCGCACTTACTGACATGTGAACCGTTTCCTTCACCGTTCCAAGGGCTGCCGACTGTCCACCACGTGCTTGGAACGTGCCATACTTCTTTCAACTGCTCTATTGACTCGCATAACTCCACTGACCGACTTACTTCTGAACTGCTCCCTTGCACTGACTCCTCACTATATCCGCATTCCTTGGCTGAGACTCGAAACTCGAAACACACAAAAACAACTCTAAAATTAAGCACTGTCCCACTTATCTTAGTCTCAAATGGCCTTGCTCCGATGACATGTATCGCTCCGCGATTTTTAACTAAAAATTTTAACTAAAAATGCCAAAATTATTCTTAAATAAAGATAAAAATTTATAAAATAAGCATAATTTGAATTAGAAGATCAACCGATTAGTTCCTTTAATACTTGGAGCCCCTGATATAGCATTTCCCCGAATAAACAATATAAGATTTTGATTACTTCCTCCTTCAATTTTATTTGCCTTCCCCTTTTCCCTAACTGGCTAATGCTTTCGGCGACGTAGGCGTTGCTTTCAAACCGCGTAAAAATTAGAGTAAACCTCATAATAACTTCCAGGAAAATAAATAAAATAATGCAAATAAAGATGTGAAAGCGCGCAAACATGCAAGTTTATAATGACATTTAACTCGCACGTTGAAGGGTAATATGACAAGTGGGTTCAAATCAAGGTCAGCGATAAAAGTAATATAAACAACTACATATGTCACAAATACCGATAAACGCACGTGCTATCGTCAGTCAACACGAGAGGCAGGTTTGAAGCAAAGGATTCTCCTCCTTTCGTTGACAATTAACAATCATTCCAGAAAAATTAAATGTGTTACGTAATATATTTAATTCATATAGTTATGAAAATATAGATTTGACATTTTCTTCGAATATATTATTAAGATATATCATAATGTTAAATAACGAATTCATTTTGACAGCATAACAGTATATACCACAGCAGTCAATGAGAGGTAATTAGGTCACGTGAGTTTTAAGAGATACGGAGCAAGCTTACTGGAAACAAGGTTTAGTCCTCGTATCGGCTTTTATGTAATCCTATCGCGCGCGGACTTCGAACTATGTTGCTTAGTATTAATATGATTTATTTTGTAAGGAAGGTCATCAGGAAGTCCGCCTCTCTCTAGCTCCTTAAGCTAAAAGATGACAGGCGGAGCAATTCCCCTACACCCGCTCAACTCCTACACGGCAAACCCGCGATGGCGGCAACGTGACAACTTTGGACCGTAAAGCGTTATAAGTTAATTAATACTAGTTTATCAGTTAATAGAAGTAATAATATTGTTGTAATTTAGACAGAGTTCCATTTCGGGAAGGCAGATAATCCTTTCATATTTTGAAGATCTATGGATGGCACAAAAATAACAAAAAGTAATCACAAACTAACTTATACCCACGGTAAAAATAAAAGTAATAGCTTTTAGAGGAAAGTACTGAATTAAATCAAGAAAGGGAAGTATGATTAATCAAGTTAAACATTTAATTATTTGAAATGTTTAATTTCATACGATAAACACGTTTAATTCAAATTAAATTACAGTATATATACCATACATTTACCGGACTTTGAAAAAACAAAACCTGGAAGGAAACTATCTTGTATGAACTTCTACAGAGAGGTGTATATTCTAAGAAAGCTAGAATTGATGGTAAATAAATCTTTATAAATAGCTTTTATGCATATTAAGTTTCCTTTATGCTGCTTCTTGAAAATAAGTCTCTTTCATTTTGGAAGGTAACTTAATCGTATACACAAACTGAAGGTCATGTTTAAAAATGGATAACAGATCAATATGCTATAATCTCTCTCAAACTAGACCGCACGTTTTGATCACATGTGGGAGAGTTGAAACTCTTACATAACGAAAGCTCTTAGGCTGCTGATTGCTTGAGAAAAATAAATGGGTGTTCATGGAGGTGGGAATAAATTATAGCATCTTTATTCCCTGGTACTTAAACATTACTACACAACATTTAATTACACAATTCAGCTGTGTACGATGAATTTCCAACTGAGTGTGTTCCGTTAAAGTATTCCTCTTGTATCTTTCTCACCTCCCATATGTTTGCAACGGAATCGTTTTTATCTGACAGATTGTATACAAAGAACATTATGAAATCCTAAATAGCTTATAGATATCTTCTTCATAATTAAGGTTTGAAAACCTAATTCTCGTTACAGTTCAGAACCGATCTTTTCTATCTATTGATCTAATAGTTGCCTAAATTATGAGACCCGGGACTAAATATATGTACCTAGATACATAGAACATTGCAAGTCGTCAATAAGGTATGTTATCTCCTATGTACCTTTCCAGTTCTTGTCAATTTTGGACATTTAATTTTTTTCCTGCTCATTGCACCTTACTTTCGATCTGCCTGGAACCTTTTGCCATAGGTTTTGTAACTACACTAATTATAGTAACCTATTCAGGTTCATATTTTCCACGTGTCTGCCCCATTTATTATGGTTTTCCTTAACTTCCGCGCAATACTTTAGTCATTTACGCCAGTTCTCCTCTTGTCTTCCTGTCTTAGGGTTTATGACGTATGAGCAAGCGGGGAAGGGCACTTACCATTTAAACCTTCAGCAGAAATATACTTTTGCCGCTAACGGGAGGGAAGGATGAGTCGAGAGCAGAAAAACAGTGATCTTCTCGGAAGCACGATAGAGAACATGATATTACCCTGGGTCTTTTCAAGTTGAAACATCCCGGTGGCATCTGGTAAAACCAGCCCACTGGCCCCAGCAGGCTTGCATATTGTACTGGGTGGCTCAGACCCAAGAGACCGACCAGAGAGCATCTTTTTCCCTGCTTTTCAATACGAAGATCACCACCAACATTTGCTACCCTGAAACAACCAAGCAGGTGGAAGGTGAAGTGAGGTAAAGTGGAGTACAGAAAGTTCTGGATTTATTAATTGATCTTCCCAGCGACACAGGAAAGCCCCCAAAAAGCTATGAATCAGGAAGTTCAGGGCTGGAAATGGAATCCACGACCTCCCTAGCAGGCTACCACCTGCGCCACCTCCAGTCCAAATTTAAACCTGGTTTTACAGAATATGAATACTTTGAATATGAATACACGTTTCAAATAACACCTTTCAAGGTGTCGGTGTTTAATTTATATGCGGATCCGGCTAAAACTTGTTAACTTTACTGCTTCTCCAAGACCCCTTTATATACCATACATAGTAAGAGATACAAAATGTTGGAGCACTTCACAAATAACGATGCATAATGTTTCAGGTTACTGTAGTGGAATTTCGAGCCTCTTGTGGACCCTCTTGTTCAGATCCAATATATCGAAGGCAAGCGTTCCGAGGTTTGTATGCATTACATGCCAGACTGAATCCCTTAGCAACCAACAAGGGTTGCCAAAGATTGGACTCCCCTTATTCTAAAATTACAAACGATCAATATTCCTATGACAATCGTGGATGCCAGACTGCCAGATATGATACAAACTTGTGCGGCGTTTCTCCCTTAACTGCTGATAGCCGCAGGCTTTAATTTGCCAAAAGCTATTTTCATTTAAAAAACACACAACTGTAGAGACAAACAAAACAAAGTTTAGGCGTCAAAATCTTCTCAATTTCAAATTAGAGCTTCCGATTATACTTGCATAACATATTAGCTGAATTATTCTAATTCGTTTATTTCTAGACTCCCTTTGGTAATAAAGAAACTACCCTCTTATCTCGTTTTGTCAATAACGATGGGGAACTAATCCATTGGACTAAAAACTCTGTATCTTACATTATACATAAATTTAAGGATGTATTGAAATGACATTGGTTGTGTTTAAAGTTTTTAAATAGGAGAACTGAGTGAAGATAATAAAATATATTAAACAATGTTAAACGAAGGATAAAAATGTATCTTCTTTTAAATAACTAACAAACTAGAGTGATTTGTATGATGCGCCTACTAAAGATGCATATTATAGGAGTGTTTTCTCTAATGTTTCCTAAGCATGGATGGCAATACACAATGTAGTGAACTCATTCGAAACGTAGCGCAAAGCGAGCCTCGTTAGCGTGGATGGCAGCGTGTCTGCATCACATTCAAGAGTTCGGTTCCGAGTTCGAATCTCGGTCTGGGTGAGCTACTTGGATAAGGTTTTTCCGGGGTTTCCCCTTATCCTGAAAGACAAATGTCGGGTAACTCTTAAGTTCCATGGACCCCGGAATCATTTGAGCAGCATTTCACCCATTTCATTCATCGTCCGAGGACGTAACCAAAATAAATAAATAAACTTATAAAATTTCATTGAAGTATCTTTTGTAAATCACTCCTTTTATGGACTTTTACCTACTTACTGCTCATTAGAAGAGTTAAATACTAATTAACCTACACATTTCGTGGTATAGATTAGAGTAATATATATACATATATACACATATATATATATATATATATATATATATATATATATATATATATATATATATATATATATATATATATAGTTAAAAAGCGTAATGTCATCTGATTGCTTTGAACTCCAAACTTTTTGACTACGAGAAAAAATTAATAGGGATTTACTATTTAACAAAAGCTTTTTGTATTGCAAAATGCCAACAATGCATAGGAATAGCTCGGATATAGTTAATAACTCAAAACTATAAATTAGCCATTCAGCAACTAATGCAACACTTGAATTGAGAAGTGAGAAACCATTTTTGTAAGTCATATTATGCTGTGCCCAGAAGTAAATCTCCTCTAATATGAATAATCAGCCTCAATACTTTAGAGATATCATTATCTCTGTAGCGTTTTCGAGAATCAACATGGCATGTGTTCATATGGCATGGGATTATGGAGGATACTCTGGAATTTCACAGTTTAATTGCAGCTATGTGAGAGCGAGTTCCATCACGTAGCACAACAGGATGAGGATTCAGGAGATTTAAACATTTCCGATGCACAGTTGATTATAAAGGAATTCTAGCAATTGAATTTAATGTACGCCATACACATGATTACCTGCAAGAACTGAACAGTGACAAGGACACAGTCAAAATCATAGACAACTACGAACATGACTTAAGTGAATCCTAGGGAATCACTGTGACGCCACCTATTTAAGTTCCTCTTCAATTTTGGTTGGCAATATCGTACCCAGGTTTCATCTGAAGTTCCAGCAACTTTGAACTTGTGTTGGAGTATCAAAGGAAGTTCGAAATGCTTATCTACGGTGCTTCATACACTTAAAAATAAGTTAAAGATGAGTAAAATCTTGTTCGATGGGTTCCTCACTGTCAATAATAAGAAAATGTGTGGCAAAGAATAGAAACATCGAGGTTATACGAGTAATTAAAACGCCATAGACATGAAGGGCAGGTAAGTTTTTCCATCGAGGCGATGTTCTGTTTGCGGTGTTCTAACTGAATTCACATGCATCATCACTTGCAGCATTGTGGGCAATAATTATTGAATGACCCTTTTATTCGGTATAAATTGTGCTTTAATAATATCGACAATTTTGTTTTAATATTTTGTCAATATACGATTCACGACTGTGAAGTTCTCTTCATGCTACGTATTTCCAAGAATCCCAAAATATACATTCTATTTGTCATGCAAATGTATGATACATATTATATTTAAATAATTTCTGTGAACATACACAGTGAGGACCATTTTCATAAAATGTAGTTTGGGATGGGAGGATTTACCTTAAAATCTTTGTGTCGCATTCTTGAAGCATTTAAACGTTTATATTCATTCTACTTCTTGTTTTTGAATTATGCTGTTCACAAACAAGCACAACGAACGCGCATGCACACGGTGTTTCTCTAAAAATTCGTTTTGTTTTCAGGAATTCACAAAACGTATACTTCCGGGGAAATTTTAACTGTTATGCAGAATGCAACACTAAAAGTAAGAAGTACTATTAGAAAATAAAATCCCATAAGCAGAATTTTCGTATTTCATATCAGTAAACGTTCAGTGAATGTATCCCTTGATTTAATTTTGTTTAACATCGATTTTATGAATTATCTTAAGCTATGTTTGGGGCACTGCTATAAATAGAATAAGCTTCTTAAGTTAAATGATGGAAATTAAGAATTTCTTCACACTAGCCATATACAGACTGAGGTTTTTGATAGATTCGACATGAAAAATTCAATACCATGGCCGAGATTTGAACCACGGACTCCTCGTTTCCATCCAGTCGCTCTTACCCATTGAGCTACCATGGCCAACGTGACCTCAAGACATTAAATTCTCAAATTGACTCATATATATTTTCCGGTAAACCACTAGGGAGAGTGGCCCAACTTAGTTTCATATAAATATACAATTAGTTATCTCCAATACCGTTTGTGTACCAAGAAATGATTAATTTCCATCAATTAACTAAATTAGTGAGTGTTTAATGATGAAACCTGGGACTCAAGTACTTACGATAGTAAGTCGCCACAAACGGTGTATCTCGAATGCGAGAGCCCCTAGTGGTTTACCGGGGAAATATACAAGTCAAATGGAGAATTTAATGTCATGACGGCAAGTTGTCCATGGTAGCTCAATGGTTAAGAGCTACTGGATGGAAGCCAGGAGATCCGTGGTTCAAATCCTGGCCATGGCATTGAGATTTTCATGTTGACTCCATCAAAAGTAAGCTATATTGAGCTGTTATATTAATGACATTTAAGATATTTCCATTTATATTTAAGTGCAACAATTTAAGAGAGATTTATTTCGAGATAAATTTAAAGCTTGCTAACCCATACTACATATTTGTTCAGACTAGTATTCTCAATCCTATATTTACGATAAATTCTGAAATTTGGTTTACGAAAGTTGGAAATACTAATCTCATAAATGCTTGTGTGATCATTTCTTCAAACTCAATAATAAGCAGAATATTTCCATTTTTTTAATATTTTGGCTTAAAAGACGACACACAAACGGGAATTTAAATACTAGTTTAGAATAATTATAGTATGCTAAATAACAAAAGAACAAAATAAACAATAAAGTTTGAAACAATACAAATTACTGTAAACAAAGCTGCAATTACATAAAACGCTACCTGAAATGATAATAATCTCCAAGTGCATATTACGGAAACCGTCCCTGTTGAAATACTACTTATCATTTTTAAAGTTAAATGTTTGTATGCCTTTAGAACCAGCTTACTAAGATTTCGAAGTCTTAATCTTTTGAACTTCTCAGAAGCACAGACAGGAAAAGTTAATGTCCTTAATTATCCACCATACGAGCAGATGTGGAAACTTCATAACAATTACATCATATGTACATCCACAAGCGGAAATGTCAAATCACATATATGTACATAGTACATTTATATAGAATTTTGAGAGATAGACAAATTTACTAAATCATCTTACAAGAAATTTAGATGCCTTGGTACATCTATGCAATCGGTTGCCATTAAAGTGTGCACATTGGCCATTGATTATAACGGAACTCCATGTCTGACTACCAAAAAATTTTCTTTTTCATACTGTTGAACAGCTTATATTGCTAAATATATTATTAAAATATTAACATTTAGTTCATAGTGTATTTTAAAACGTGTATGTAATTAATAAAAACTTAATGAATGGAGTTTTGTACATGCACTATTTTCAATTATTTAAATGCAGTTGGTCACTGTTGCTCCATTTAGCGATTTTCATTTGTTCTCAAGTTATTCACTACAGTGTTTTTTTTTTTTTTGTAATGTACGTCCTCCAACCTTATGGCATATCGGACGATGAAAAAAATGGGTGAAAGTATGCTCAAATGAGTGCGGGGTCCATGAAGCTTAGTTACCTGACATTCGTCTTTCAGGATAAG